>MNCI01005623.1:839813-954225 GCA_015680685.1 Gnetum montanum | reverse complement strand
GGAAGTTTGAACAATTCGTAGATATTGAATTTGGGATAGCTTTATTGCAAAGTGTTTACTTGTGTCATTTTACCTTGTTTAAATATTTGAGGTCTACACAAATCTACTTTCTTTTTTGTCTATTTCCATCAAATCTTGCTCTATTTCTAGTTTTCTTGTGGAACTATCTCTTTCTCTGGGGAAAATTAGGAGTAGATTTGCGGAGTTGTGCTCAAATGTTTTAACAAAATTTTATTTGTTACAAGTAAGTATTATAAGGACCGCATAGACTAGGCAATTGAACAAAATAGGAACTCTCAACAACTCACAGTACTTGGCAAAGTTGGCTAAATCTCTTTAAGATAAGTCATTTGTAGTTTACACACAACGAAATCATTTCATGTTTCATAACCGCATGCTGCAACAGCACACACACATACTCACATTAACTAATGAGTCTATTTGGAGGTATCTGGGCCTTGGTGTTACTAGAGACCAGCAAGCACCTAAATCCTGTTCAAGGACACTCGTTGGCGGTCGCTTCCCAAACAGTCACCAACAATAATGTCTTCTTCATTTCTATCTCCTATCCTAATCAAAAGCATCATTCCATTTGTGATATTAGAAAATGGATTGAATGGCCTTTTTGGTTTCTTATTCTATAACCCAACATATGCAACCTATTGTTCCTTCCAGTTTCTTCAATGTTTAATCCTAGACTTATAACATCTACTAAATAGCTCTTACCTAGAAAGGATCTGTGATAGCATTCCCACATAATGTTGTGTCTTGAAAATCATCTAAATTTTCTAAAAACAGTTTTCTAGTAATTTATTATTTTCTTGAAGCTCTTCCATCGCCTCATCCCACACCTTAATGTGGAATCTAATGCATTTTGTAATCATTGCTATGTAGTTTGTCTAATCAAATATAGTGTCTAGGATCCTTAGTTCACCTTGAGGGAGACTTGGATATCCATTAATATTTTCCTATAACTCGAATGATTCAGATCAATTTTTTTCTCTAATATTTCTTTTCCAAATCATCATAGGAGTACTTGTCTCCAAGTAGAATTTGATATAATGAATATGTTACATTGCAAAAAGTTTCTTCACCTAGCTTGATATGTATCCTTCAAGAAATCGTTTAAACTCATACACCATATCAATATAATATAGGGTATAGTTTCTTCCACTATCTTTATCTATAAGATGATACATGTCCATAAGATTTGATAGAGAAATTATATACCTTTTTCCTCATAGTTATTAAAAGTCTTCCAAAACTTCCATCAATGTCCTCATGTGTATGCCCTATTAGAAGAAACCTTAACTCTATAACCTTAAAAATTCTTCTATTCATAAGCAATGATAAATAAAGGAAAACATATTTATTATTGCTATCTCCCTTGCAATTATCCATGTGTAGGAAAAGTATAACAAGTAATGGCTTAAAATTAGAGCCTAGATTGATTTTTTCTAAATAATCTAAAGTATTTTATTCTCCATGTAGAAATCCTAAATGGATGAGTAGTGCTTTTGTAAGTGAGCATGTTCTAGAATTATATTATTTTTTTCATCATATCACCATACATGTTAATAGGATCCTCCTTCAAATCTCTTAATCATTTTAACAAAGATGTTATGATAAATTGTGAATCCATCTGTATATAAAATGAACTAAATTAACCAAAACCTCTATATCCTCATCCTTTTACTAGAATTATTGAAAGAGATATTTGAAACTTATCCTTATTAAGGATATTCTTAGGTAGGATTAATAATTTTGGAATGAAGTTTTTGACCTATCCATTCTATCATGAATGATGCTTAAGTAATTATCAAGCTTCCTTGTTACTAGGTCCCGATGAATGTAGTATGTATTCATGCATATAGTTACATAATCATAATAATTTTGAAGCTCTTTTTGAATTCTATCTTGCTCCAATAGGTCCTTAGTGCATTTCTTTCTCTTGTCAAATATATGAAAACTTTTACAAACTAAGTCAAGGTTTCTATTGAAAGTTACATTTGGAAAGTATTTGTTAAAGATCTTTGATAATTGACTTCTTTTAATTGGTGGTAATCCCAAATCAAATAACCTAGGTTTAATGTAATTCTTCAATAAGATGTGTTGATTTATATTTATAAAGAATGTTTTAATTGGTTCAGATGTTTCATACCTCATAAATTTTCTACATTCTTGAGATGAATGGTCAACCATTTTGTCAACCATTCTCTCAGGATTCATGATTGCTGCAATATTGCTTAATCTAGGCTTTATCTTTCTAGTGTTTGCATGCTCAAATACCACATGTCCATCCTTGAAATTACATAAGTGATTATAGAGTATACTACTTGAAATGCCATGAACTATATGCCAGGCCTTCTTACAAATCTTAAATTGCAAAATATTTCATTTTCTTCACTATATAGATTCCATTCCTAATAAAATTATTTGATTGAAACTCATGCATAATGTATGATCTTTTTTCATTAGAAATCATTATAGACATCATTTTCCAAGATATTCTAGTATCTCCGATAATAATATTCTACATATAGTTTTTGTTGCTGCAATTAGCATACATGACGGATATAAAATTGTTTGGATGCTAGGAGGATCATGTTCCTGATATTCTTTCTTGTTCTCTTCTTTCGATATGATCATTCTTCCTTCTACTATTGTAAGGTCTCTTATCTTTGAATGCATTGCAAATCAAATGCATTTGTCTACTATTTATAGGATTAACAAACTCAATCTTGTTCCAGATATTTACCTTAGCAAGATTGGAAATACTACTCTTTGGAAAAGAAATAAATTAGGCATTTATGATATTATATACATAATCCTTCCTCCATACCATCATTGTTAGCATATCCTTAAAGAATAGATAATAGTCTTGGCATTCTACATCAATTAATTCAATATAGATACCAATTTCATTATCAAATAGATGAACAATAGAATTAGTCATGTCATATGTAGTACATATAAACTTAATTCTATTGTATTTTCATTAATCTACCATAGTATCATCTATTTGAGTTTTTTATATTGTCCCTACCACAAGAAATCCATCCTTTGTACATTCATGCTTTAACATACCCTTTCTTCTGATTCATCACACTTCTTCTTTATATCATTTGATAGTGGATTCATGTATCTTTGATATGAATCTAAGTTAAAAGAAAAATAGAAATGTATCAGTCATGCTTTACAAGCATTAAACATGTTTTGAAAATTTCTAATCATGCAAGACTCAAATAATATTATTAACCAATGCAATACATGTTATACATGAATACTGATATAATTTACCACTATACTTATCTAACATTTTTATTAACCATTCCTTATTAATGAATTAGTATACAATAAATCATTTATTATATAATCTAATTTGAAAAATTAATCATTTACAACTCATATTTTTAGGTTGAATGTCTGAGAAACCACATGTTTTACACTCATATTTATGGGTTGCATGTCTAGGAAACCTCTAATATTTTATACTAATCATGATAGATTTTAAGTTTGAGAAAGCTCCTTTATTTTACAATAATCCTACTAGGTTGCACATTTGATGAACTTTCTATTTTTAATACATTCTTTATAAGTTTCAAATCTGAGCAACCTCCTTTATTGTAGAATAATCCTTAGAGGTTGCATGTACATACAACAAACCCCCTAAATTTTAAACTAACCCTAATAGGTTGCATGTCCAAGCAACTTCTATTTTAATATAATCTTGATAGGATGCACATATGAAAAACCTCCTGTATTTTACACTAATCTTGTTGTATGTCTAATTAATTTCTTATTTTTCCTTCAACTCCAATAGGTTTTGCATCTGAGAAACCGCCTATATTTTACACTTACCCTATTTCACTTTCTATTAATGTTCAATTTTTCCTTGAATATTAATAGGTTACACATTCGAGCATTCTCCTAAATTTCATAATAATCATGAAAGGTTTCACAACTGAGAAACATCCTATATTTTATACCAATTGATGAATCGTGGTTTGTTAGGTGTTGATCTTAGACCCTTGATATTGAACCCTTGTTAACCAAGTGCTGATATCGGACCCCTAATATCTAATGAGTCCCAATATCATACCCTCATTATTAGACCCTCAATACGGGTACACGATATCATAGCTTGGCTAGCGATATCAGATACGCGATATTGTGGTTCCTATGTGAGCCTATAAATACACAATTGGACGCATGGGAAAGTCATAGGAAGTTAGTATTAGAGTAGGATATTTTTGTTAGTTTTTCCTCTCAACCCTTTCCCTAGTGCATGCCCACAGTGTGATGATTGTAATTGTACAGAACCTTTATTCAAGTGTGATGTACTTGGACACGCACATGATCGACAATAAAGATTGAGATTACTTCATCATTGTAGCATTCACTTAATTTTAATTGTTATTTATTACTTTTATAATTAATATTTCTCTACGCTCATCTCCTATCCCTGTTAGTAAATGTGGAATGAGTACGACTTAATCATGAGCATTTAAGTGTGACTACTTGGTATCCCAATAGCATACCTAGGATATACGCTTGGTAATCCCAGTGGTAGTACACGAGGTCCAAGATGTGTATGGATGATTAAGGATAGATGCTCATTGCACTTAGGCCAGCTTAGGTTCTCTCCTTCCATTTCCTCTTAGCTAGATTCTCTCTCTCACTCCCTCTTATCTTAATCAAAGTTACTTTCCATTGCCTCTAAGAGTAGTACTAGTTTAGGACCACATCATACACCTCACTCTGGACTAAACCATACATGAAAAAGAAAATAATAGTCTAGGTGGAAAGACAATGAACTGGAATCAATGAGTAACTATCTAGATACCACAACTAGTCCATCTACAGAGTTCGATCGGATCATGCATGAATGCTTGTATTCGTATGGTTGAGTGTAGGGGTACCTCACCACTCATCATTGGCACCATTTCCAGGGACGGTGCTAGTTATCTAAATTAGTTATATCATACAAGATCACTGTAACAAGGTATTAACAATATATCTTTCAAGCAAAGAAATTAAATTCAGTTAAGTCACACATAATTCACAACAATGTCTCTTTCACAAGATAGTGATAATGCAACATCTAGTGAGGCAATTCATTGGAGAACCAACGAAGGAGTTTGGAGTACTCAATCTTATGCAGGAGGTTTATATGTTCATAGACACCCCAACGATACTCAAGGACTTTTGTCAGCCAAGTTAGATACCCCTAGTGAAGATGAGGCATCCCATGGAATGAGGGGCCCCATAAGGCCTAGGACCTTTGTAATAGTTAGCAAGGATTTATCCAAGGATGATTGGGAAACCTACAAAATTCATGATGAGTCTTTCAGTTCTTTCTCTTCCTTTGCTCCTTCAACATTAGGTCATGGCATAGATGACCATCTTTTAAGGGGTTGGCATAGAAATAAAAATCAAGCCCACAAGAAATGTCAGAAATGCCAACATGAGCAAAGACAACGTCGTCCCAACTTGCAAACTCATAACCTACCTAGTGACAATGAACCCCTACTAGCCACTAAGAGCCTAATGCATATACAAGAGGCTGTTTGAATATCCTGCAGGCATCATAAGGAAAGTTTTCTACCCAGGCTTGATTTCAATAACTTTCCCAAATTTTTAGAAGGCTATGATTTAGATCTGCAACATCATCTACAAGCCTTCCATGATGCCTGTGTATGGAAAAATATTGATAATGGATGGAAAAAAATTAAGCTCTTTCCTACAACACTCGTGGGCCAAGAAAAAGTATGGTATAGATTATTAAAACCAAATTCAATTTGATGTTGGCCAACAATGGTAGAACTATTTAACGAAAGATATCAAACTTACGCAAGAGTGTTGGCCTTGAGGAAACAAATCCAAGAGTGGAAACAAGCACAACATGAACTCTTGGACATGGCCTTAGAAAGATATTATGCATTGTTAAACAATTGCCTAGGCCATGGGTTCTTCAAGGAAAGGCTAATGTATCATATCATGGATGGGCTTTGTAATGAAATAAGGGAGACCCTAGGGATGTATGCCCTAGGTCAACTATACAATCTATGAACCCACCAATTCCAAGAGCTTATTAAGCAGGTAGCAAAAGAAGAAGGAGAGTTAGCTAAAAGGGAGAATGTTGAGAAATTTCAGCAGGACCAAAATCTTGAACTAGCAAAGGTCCATGATCATGGAAAGGAGAAATCAACTCACCTAAAGGAGGTGGAATCATCTTTGCCAATACTACAATCACTAGATGAAATTAAGGCAAAGGTCAATAAGATTACAGAATGGATACATGAAAAATGTGAAGAATATGCCAACACTAGTAGAGGTAGAACCATGATGAACTAAGAAGCAGGATAGAACACCACTAGACAATCGAAAAGAAGGGTCGAAGAGAATAAGGATAAGAACTCAACTGCCAATCATACATTTCAATGTAATGTTTGCTTGTACAATCACGCCAAAGTTCAATGCCCAATCCTGTCACATTTACATGAGCATTGGGAAAGAATGTTACATCTAGAGTTTGTACAAAAATATTATATTCAATCACAATGGAAATGATCCTAGTTGTGGGGGATTCCACCCTCAAATTGGACACACCCTTCATATCATCTGAACCCAAGTGCTTATCAGGTTTAGCATCCTATTTCCCTGATTGGGTCAACATCTTCTATCTCACCACATTATTATTATTCTCCTAAGTACTATCAGCCCATGTCCTTTCCAACAAGATCACCACCTCATGTTCCTTATACTTCTCCTTACCCTCAATATTCTCATCATTCACCTCCTTCTACATCACCACCAGTTGTTCTAGAAGGTTTTGCACCACAGCACCAACCTATGAATGCTACTTGTGCTACTATTGTCAATAGTAGTGGAAGTACTCAAAAGTGCCCTTTCTTTAGGCATGGCTATAGAAAGAAGCAGCATGATGCTAAACCCATTGCATCTTCCAACCCAACACAAGTTCAATGCTATGATACATCCTTCTCCTCAAACTAAACACCTCGTGTTACCTTATCAAGGCCACCAATCAATACTCCAACAACTATGCGGCCCAATGAATATAACCACCAAGGGGAACACATTGATCCTTGCATGCCATCTTAAGGTCAAGGGTGCCATAGTGGGGTAGCTCCTTATCCCATGAACCCATCATATAACCTACCCCACTATGTCTATTATGGTCAAGGGTGTGAACCCCAATGTGGGTACTTTCCAACCACCACATCAAAAGACACCTAGTGGTTGGGATATGATCAAAAGTCAACATTTCCAACATGCATGGATCTACAATTTCCACTTATTAATTCTCACCATGATCAAAATTTTAGTTATGGGGGATATCCCCCATTCTAATAGGAAGAATTAATAAATATTTTTCCTTTTCTTTAATTTTACAATTTTTTGTTTTCCAGGTTTTCATTTTTCAATTTGTTGTTTTATATTTTTATTGATTGTTTATCTTTTTATTTATTGTTTTGTATTTTTATCTTATTATGAGTAGTTTCATCTATGAATAAAACACTCATGTGAATCATTGGTTGTGGTGTTGTTCTATGCTATCAAGTCTCAAGTGACTAATTATTTGGACAACAAGCTCATCACATCCACCTAACCATTCTATTAACAAGAGGTTCTACTCTGGGTATGATGATATTGTTAACATCATTCAATATTAAAGTAATTTTGTGCTCATTATATCCAGAGTGACGAAGGATGGATGAAGAGGAAATGACCAGGGTGTGACATTAAGGGAACTTGTGGATTCTCTTTGGTGACATTTGCAGCAGTTACCATGTAGCTTGCTGTACTAAGATCTTTGTAGATCTAATAAAAATGGGAGTAAGAGTAATAAAGGCACTCAATAAGAAAAACAAAAAATAAAAACCAATGCTCTTTTCGGGGGTTCCACTGGAAAGACATGCATCCATGCCTAAAGGTAGGTGACTTCTCTAGATTAAGCATTCAAAAAAGAAGAAGAAGAAGAGTAAGAAGAAGAAGAAGAAGAGTGTGCCAAAGTGGTCACACGAAAAGAAAAAAAGAAAAGATCAAGATCAAAGTGTCAAAAAGAAATTCTAGGCCACTACTCCCTTGAAAAAATTGCCAAGTGATCGTACACCTTGTTGTCAAGATGCTCTTATGGTTGTCCATCATTGGATAAAATAATGCAATGTCATTGATCGTAGGAATGGAATTGGTCTTGATTTTGGAGTGATGGGCTAATGACACATTAATCATGTACTACACTCAGAGTTCATTGTGCCCTGGGTTAATTACCTCATGTCCCAATCTCTGCAATTCCTTCTATAATTCGCCTCATCTTGCTATCCATGTATTTGTGAGTTGTGTCTTGTGTAGCATTGAATTTATACCTCATCACGGTCGTATCTACATGTGTGTGTTTTGTGGAACTAGTATGGATTAGATTTAACCCTTCTAGTGCCTACTAAAATTTTAAGATGTGGTTATGCAAGGGCATTATATGTTGGAGGCTACTTTGGGGAGGACCCACTTGTGTGACTTTTGTAATTTATACTTGTTGCACACCACCACATCATTTTATACCCTCCAAGTACTTCATTGCCAAATATATTCTTTCCTTTGTAATAATTTTATCAAATGTTCCTCAAAACCATTACGTGTCCTTTGATGTGTCACCTAAACAAAATAGGTCCAACATTAAACTTTTAGGGCAACTTCCTTGAAAAACATTTCTAACTCTAAAATCACACTAAGAAAAGAATTCAACATTTACCAAAGGAAAAAAGTAAGGTATGAAATAATTGAACTTATTTCAATAACCTTACTAATAATTGATCTTTGTGTGATTATAGATGGCCCCTAAAAGAGGAGAACAAGGAGGACCCTCTCAAGGTGCAAGTAAACACCCAGGGGGAGGCAGAAGCTAAGAACCTCATGCAAGACATGCAAAGTAGGAGGCACAATCATTTAGCATCCATCAAGGAACTCTTTTCACTGCACAATCTAGGCAAGTAAAAGGTGGAGAGGTCAGGGCCCGAGCCTATGAAGAGGAACAACAACTATTTGCGGCATGGTATGTCAAGGCCAATCAAGTGTTTCTGCAGCTGTCGTGTCCATGGGAAGTGCTGACTCCATCAAACATTGGAACATCAGCATGGATAGCTCATAATCCTTGGATAGAAGAGAAGAAACATCGGGTGCTTCTTCAATGGTATCAATCTTAGAAGCCTGAAGCACAGGACAAAGGAAAGGCACCATGGAAGAGCCACCGCCACCAGGAACCACATGAGTTCCAATAAATTTTGTAATTTTGTGTCTATGTCTGAATTTTATTTTGTTCAATCTCACACTTCGGCATGAATAATTCCTAGTTAGTTAATAATCCCATACCTATCCACTATGTAATCAATTGGACTCGTTCTCATTTTTTTCAACTTGAGGACGAGTTGTTTTTCAGTCATGGGGGTATGATGAATCGTGGTTTGTCAGGTGTTGATATCAGACCCTTGTTAACTAGGTGCTGATATCAGACCCTTGTTAACTAGGTGTTGATATCAGACCCTTGTTATCGAACCCCTATTATCAGACCCCTAATATCTAATGAGTCCTGATATTGGACCCTCGTTATCAGACCCTTGATATTGAACCCTCGATATCAAGTATGTGATATCACGGCTTGGCTAGCAATATCGGATACACAATATCATGGTTCCTGTGTGAGCCTATAAATATATAATTGGATGTATGGGAAAGTCATAGGAAGTTAGTATTAGAGTAGGATCTTTATGTTAGTTTTTCCTCTCAACCCTTTCCCTAGTGCATGCCCACAGTTTGATGATTGTAATTGTACGGAATCTTTATTCAAGTGTGATGTGCTTGGACACACACATGATTGGCAATAAAGATTGAGATTACTTCATCATTGCAGCATTCACTTAGTTTTAATTTTTATTTATTGCTTTCATAATTAATATTTCTCTACCGTCATCTCGTATCCCTATTAGTAAACACGAAATGAGTACGACTTGATCACGAGCATTTAAGTGTGACTACTTGGTATCCCAGTAGCATACCTAGGACATGCGCTTGGTAATCCTAGTGGTAGTACATGAGGTCCAAGATGTGTATGGATGATTAAGGATGGATGCTCATTACACTTAGGCTAGCTTAGTTTCTCTCCTCCCATTCCTCTTAGCTAGATTCTCTCTCTCAGTCCCTCTTAGCTTAATCAAAGTTAATTTCCATTGCCTCTAGGAGTAGTACTAGTTTAGGACCACATCATACACCTCACTCTAGACTAAACCATATATGAAAAAGAAAATACTAGTCTAGGTGGGAGGACAGCGAACAGTGATCAACAAGTAACTATCTAGATACCACAACTAGTTCATTTGTGGAGTTTGATAGGATCGTGCGTGAATGCTCGTATTCGTATGGTTGAGTGTCGGGGTACCTCGACACTCATCACTAATATTGATAGGTTTTATGTAGAAAACATTTTCTATATTTTAGAAAAATCTTGATAGGTTGCACATCTAATAAATCTCTTATTTTTAATACAATCTTGAGAGGTTGCACATCCAAGTAGCCTCCTAGTTAACATCATGTTTTTCCTTCATTCCTAAGAGTTGCACATCCAAGAAACCTCATGTATTTTATACTAATATTGATAGGTTGTACATACAGAAAAGTTCCTATATTTTAAACAAATAATAACATAGTGCACATCTAATCAACATTATATTTTTAATGTAATTATGAGAGGGTTCACATCTGATCGACCTACTCTATTTTACAATAATTTTGAGAGGTTGCATATTTGAATAACCTCATATATTTTAAGCTAATATTGATAGGTTGTATGTATAACAAAGCCCCTATATTTTGAATAAATATTAATAGGTTTCACGTCCAAGAAACCTTATGTTTTTAGTGAAATACTAAGAGGTTGCACATCCAAGCAAGCTCCTCTATGCTAACACAATCATGAGAGATCATGCATCTAAGAAAGCTCCTATATTTTACGATAGTCTTGAGAGGTTACATAATTGAGCAACCTCATATATTTTACACTAATATTGATAGGCTATATATACAACAAAGTATCTATATTTAAAAAAAATCATGAAAGATTGCACATCCAAGCAACCTCATCTATTTTATAGTAATCCTGAGAGATTACACGTTTGAGCAACCACCTATCTCATAATACAATTATGAGAGGTTGCACACCCAAGTAATCTTATATATTTTACACTAATATTTAAATGTTACATTCAGAGCAACATCCTATATTTTACATTTCATATATTATTATCATTATGAAATAATCATGCACAACATAGGAACTTACAACATTACAATAGTAATGAAATTTTACATGTATGGATGCATGGTCATGGATGAAAAATTGAGGAACATAACATATTTTAATAGTACTAAAATTTAACATGTATGCATGCATGTTCTTTTCACAATTTTTTTTGAGAATGCCTATATTATTATTTATTTTTCTTTAACAATGGATTCTATACTAAAATGAAATAGGATAACTCCTTTTTCCCTTCACATACACATTTTGTGGAACAAACTTAATTTATACATTTACATTTTTTCCTAGCTAAAATGTTAGCTACCTATATTATTTTTAGGCATTTTTCACCATGAGAATTAATTTAACAAACTGGTTGATAGAGTAATGTGAAGGCATTATCTGTGGAAATGACCTCAAGTAATGTGAAGGCAGTACCTATGAAGATGAGCTATAAATATTTATAATTGTGAGTATGATTAATCATAGAAGGGGTCATCTTCTTATCAGCAGATCATGGTAAAAATATCTTGATGGAATGGATCAGATGATAAAAATATTCTAAATCATAATAAAAATTTTGATCTCACATTAATAGATAAAATATTCTATTTGGTGCAAATTAAGAATCATGATATTAGACATCTCTCCAGTTTGCATAGGTGGTGTACTATATGTTTAGGAGAATCTGAATATTTGGATGTGGATTTCATGGGCTTTCTCTATGTTAAACTTGTGCTTTTGTTTTGCAGTTCAACTTGTTTTTACCTTTCTTCTTTTGTTTACTTGTTACTTGTTATTCTACATGTTCTTTTAATGCTACCTGGGCTCTCTTGATTGAATCTTTCTCATTTTCTTGCTGGTCAGTGATGTTTTTATTTTTAGCTCTCTATTAACAGAGTCAACGAGTAGCTTGCTATTATAATATTTGTAACTTGCACTGTAAAAGTTGTAGGCTCAATCTTCATATCTTTTACTGATACAAAGACAACCTATAAATAAATGAGTTTTTCCATTAGATCTAATGTGTCTTCACTTGGATGTTTAGTTTCTATGTTATTTATTCCTTCCCATTTCTAATTTCTTCCACCTTACCCACCTAATCCGTAGCCCAGTTTCACATCCCTCAACCATTGTTTTCCCTCCATATTAATTATTCAATTCTGAATATCATGCCATCATTATATCAAACGTTTGCTTTATTCTCATTCTACTCTTGAGTTCTTGTGGAGACATGCTTCCATATTGCTTTATCTTTTGTGAATAAGTTCAAGGGATGTGTACAAATGTTGCCTATGGGAGAGAAAAAGGGATTAACTTTAACAAGGGTTTAGGATCTATTGAAGTTGATGCAATCAACTCCATGATCCAGATGTCCTACCACTCTTAATGCTATCAAATCTCCTCTATCATTGCTTAAGATTTGTAATGTTGGTCACTATTGGGGGGTTGAGAACTGTGAAGGATTTGGCTACCAAAGTGCTCAACACTAGGAGTTTGGGATCTCAAGAGGGCAATGTAGAAACCAAAAACTCACAAATCCTAGGGGGTAACATGAGGGGTAACAAGGTCACATAGGTTCCATGTTGGAAGGTGAAACACCACCAAATCTAGGCTTCCAAGTTTTGATTGCAAATTTTTCCAAGTGTCAAAACTTGGAAAATTTTTCTAAGTGTTGAGACTATGCTCCTTACTACTGGGATTATGCTCTAGAGTGTAGTCAGCATAGTTGCCACAAATGACCCAGATTTGCAAGATTCTTCTAAGTGTCAATAGCAGCCGCAAAATTTTCTAAGTGTCCTGACTATGTTCTCACTACTGGGATTATGCTATAGAGCGTAGTCAGTGTAGTTTGCATAGGAATGGTGAGTTTTGTAGATTTTCCTAAGTGTTAAGGTAGAAGCTGTTAGGCTTGGTTGGCATAGAAGAAATAGTTTGGTAGATTTTCTAACTTCTGAGCCTACGCTCCCTACTACACTCCAGAGTGTAGTTAGCATAGTTATGCATAAAGACATTAGTTTCTGCTAGATTTTTCTAAGAGTCAAGGTTAGGCTCTCATTACTAGGACTATGCTCTAGAGTGTAGTCAATGTAGTCTACATTGGAACATAGTTTTTGCAAAATTTTTCTAACTGTTGGACTATGCTCTAGCATAGTCAACGTAGTTAAGCAGAACTACCTCCAGAAGCCTTCAGAACTCAACACTAGCCTTCATCTCAGCTTCAACATTCCTTCAACAAGTAAGATTAGCAATTTGCATTTCTTTTGCACCCCTCATTTGAACCAAAAATTGTAACTACGCTTAACATTAATCGAGAGAGTGGACAATGTAGTTTTAGAGCATACTCTCCAAAACTACACTATTTTGCATTGTTTTTAGGTACATTGTGGTTTTTTTTGCACTCACACATGTAGTCTTAGTAGTGTAGTCATAGTTTGGTAGCCTCAGAAGGTCCATTGAAGAACACCAGTAGAACACCATTTGCTTTAGTGGGAGTGTAGCTGGGGATAGCGTAGTCTCAACTACCCCTCTACCACATGGTATCTGATTCATGATTCACGCTATCCATAGGCCTATAAATACCCCAACATTCTACATTCTAGGGGCTGACATTTTGAAGCATTTAGCAAGTAAACTTGCATCCAAAGCACTCTATCACCTAAGTGCACTTAGCATTTTGGTGAACTTTGGGATAGCACTTGGCATTGTTGCACACCACCATAGGATTGTTGCACCTTGTAGACCATCGTAGCCTGCAAGACACTATGGCCACCAACCCAGTAGGTTTAGACTTCATGGCAGATGTTAGTTTTCATAGCCTAAACACCCTAAGACTATGACTATGCTGCCTACTATGATTGTTTGTACACTGCATACGTCCTCACCTTTTCTTTTTAGTTAACTACGCTCCCCTTGTTTGGGGTGATGCCACTTTCTTTCTCACTCATATCCTACATATTTTTAGCATTTTCTCCCACATTTTAACATTTTACTTGCATTTCTCACTATTTTTTGCACGTATTCACTCTTTTGCACCCTCATTTTGCACTAGAAACCTTAATTATGCTCACCCTAGTTGACACTGTGGATGTTGCAAACATCATGTAAACCCTTAGCATTCATTTCAGTGTAACACCCCATAAGTCCCAGTTTGATCAATAAGACTATTTTGGGCATCCCACCTCGAATTCCAGTAGGTAATCACATGGATGTGGGGTTAAAGCTATATGATCGTGAACCTCTTGATGCACTGTTCTAGCCTCTGACATTTTTGGTCACTATAGTTTTCTGGTGCTAGAAGGAGGGCCTTCACCATTTCCTTCTTCAGCTTCCCTTGGTTGTTTCCTTGTGTGCCCTCTACACCCCGGTGTAGATTGGTTCTAGTTTTTAGTTCCCCTAGAACCCTGCTCGACAATACCAGAGTGTATACCTTACACTTGGCCAATTTCTGGGCACTCAGGAGAGCATAGTTAGCTTACAGTGTAGTGAGCGTAGTTGACTCTAAGTGTAGTCCTGGAGTTAACCATCTTTTTAGCAATATAAAATTTGTTATTTTTCTACATTTTTATACTTAGCCATTTTTTCTTGCATTTTCACACTTAGTTATTTCTTCTAGTTAGCAAAGTTAACCTTTTTCTACCTTTTTCCAATAGTAACTTTTGCATCTTCCCTTTTTGCATCATGAATCCTAAGTAGCCTTCAATCTCTACTTCAAGCATGGTTATTCTTTGACCTATTTAGCAAGAAATCCAGATTGACCTTCTTGGAGGTCCTGTCCTAGTAAGAAATCCACCTTGACCTTCTTGGAGGTCCTGTCCTAGTAGGTTTGTATGTAGATTGCCAAGAAATGGAAGCCAAACATAGTTTCAAGCTTATACATTGAGATGTAAAGGTATACTTCCCCTCTATTATGGAATTCATTCCACTCATAGAACCCTACTAGTGGATGCTAGATAACCTCATCCAAAGCCTTGGGCACAAGATAGGGATGAAGTATGAGGAGCCCTTGCAGGAGGAGCAAGATGAATTTGAAGCTCAATTCAAGCATGAAGACTCATTTCACACCTCATTCTAACATCCAACCTTTGCTTTCATTCCCCCACTATCTTGTCCATTTTTCTTCTTGGAGATAGTCATTAGCCAGGTGTCACCACCTAGGTCCATGCTTGTGGTCGTGACCCATCAAACATAGTAGGCATGCTAGGATGTTGCACTTTCTTTTAACCTTCCTTTCAACCTATCCTTCATCATACCTTTATAGCCTGTTCAACTTGTCCAGCCTTTAGTACCATTAACCATGCTAGGATGGTGTGCATCACTTAATGAAATCCATAAGCCCATTGCAAAAACACACTTGCTAGCCATTTTCAAGGGTGCAGTTAATGACTTTATTAAGTTGAAGCTGTATTATCTTGCCCCACAATCCTTAAGCCAAGAATTCACTCAAATGAAGAGAATTTAGGATGAGGCAAAGGCCAACAAGGACCTAGCCTATAAAAACTTGCACACAAAGAAGGAGAAAGACAAGGACAAGGGTAAGCATGCAACTACAACTATAGCAATGGTGGCCAATGAGGCTAAGCTAGCCAACACCAGACTAACAGCCAAGCCACCCATGGCCCTAGCCAAAAATAATAAGATGGCTGGCTCTAGCACTATGGCAAATAATCAATCAACATCATCAGTAGCCATGGCACTAGTTGTCCCAAGGCCAAACTTTGAGTGTAAAGATCACTCAAAGTACACACCATTTCCCATTAAGCTGTCAAACCTCTTGGACCAACTGCTTCATGCTAGATGTATCCAATATAAGAAAATGTTTGAGGATGCTTACAAAAATCATGATAGATATTGCAAGCTCTTTAAGAATCCTTCAACTACACTGCCAAATGAGCCTCTGGTCCTTAAGCATTTTGGACTAGATCGATTTTATGAATACCACCAATTGCTTGGTCATGACACAGATTTCTACATGGCCTTACAAGATGATAAAAAATAAATGATTGATTAGGGTGAATTGTTCCTTAATGCAACTAACTTAGTTCACCCCAAAAATCAATCCATGAGGGTCTAGAAGGACCCTCTCAATGTAAGTGGTGTAAGCTACACCATCAATGCTATAAGTGTTGATGAATCAGAATCAACGGAGGAGCCATTTGTAGTTTGTGTGCCCTCTAATGATGCTAGGGCCCCCTCAACCTCAACTAGTTTAAGGATCCATTTTTTTATTAGGGGATCACCTCGGGCACCCATAACATCCTTTGTGGTTAGGGTGCCATAGCATATTGTAGCAATAATCATCCAATCACCCTTTGTTGTAAGGGTGCCACAATGTGTGAACTCCCCACTTGCTTGGCGTTTGGTGATGGGTAATGCATCAATCCCTACTCATCCAAGACCTCATCTTGCAAGTGACATGAATATGCAATTAAGATGAAAACCTAGAAGGCCTAATGAGTTCCTTACTGATCAAATGCTTAGGAAAAATCAAGTGCAAAGGGCATTAGGCCCGCTGAAGCCCATCCCCTTATCCTCTATCCCCATGTCCAAATCAACTGAGAAGGACACAACAAGAAATCAAAAATGGAGCACTGAGGCTCCAAAATAAGTAACAAAAGCAAAGTTCAAGTCTCCTCCATGAGAGATTTATCTCTTGGGCTACATGGAGAAGATGAAGGCTAGCAAGAAAGTAGTAGATAGCACAAAGGACTTCCTTGACACATTGCCATATGTCTAATAGTATTTAAAACAAAAAATACAACATTCAATCTATACGACTTGATTATGACTTACTCCACCCATTGCAAAGCATTAGTTTTCATGTTTACCTTCATTCCAATAATAGAAAACATCCTAGGATGAATAGTCCATCCATGTTATGATGTTACCTCCTCCCTAGTAGGAATCAAGTTCAACACCCCTGGCATTTTGTGATGAGGTGATTAAGATGGGCCCTGAGAAGAATCAAGTCATTACTACATCAATGTTTATCACAATCTATGTGGGGTAGTGCAAGATCCATGAGGTGCATGTTGATGACAAGGTGGCAACCAATGTCATCCCATACACAGTCATCGACAAGTTGGGTCTTGCCGATCAAATCAAATCAACAAAGATAGCATGCCTAAAATATTTCAATATTTTGTGCATTGTCATAAGGGGAATACTCACGATAGCCTTTGTGGTAGGGGAGCAATTCCCCACCACTACTAAATTCATTGTGATTAAGGAGAGGATAGGTTTTAGCCTTATCCTGGATAGGCTCTGGTTAGCCTAGCTACAGGTTGTCTCCTCCACTATCCACCAAAAAATCCACCTTCCATACAAAGGAGGAGAGGTTATCATCTATGGTGATAATGTAGCCCCTCTAACTATTAGCAACATTGACACTGAACAAGGGTTAGAGGTGGAGTTTCCTAATGACGTAACTCTTGTGAAGGATGAGGGTAAAATGTGCAAGGTAGACCAACTTGAGGAAACAATGGGAGGCATTGACCTCTCAAAGGATGCATTGTGGATAGAATTGCCCTTCGACATAGCTAACAAAGGTCAAGGTGAGTACCGCATCGTATCATCTAGGCCCTATGCACCCCCTAACCCACACTAGATTAGGAAGTAATTACATGACTAAGGCATCCCCTTAGTCCAACATGCGCTAGGTGCCTACCTATGCCCACCTCTACATACCTTGCTTGTTTGCATTTTTCTTGCATTTTATATTTAGCTTTGTTTTTTTCATTTTTGCATTATTTTCCTCATTACACATTTATTTCTTTTTTTTGAGTAGTTTTTCTTAATTTACATTTTCTCTTGCTCAAGTTTAAAATGAATAAAATCATAAAATTCAAAATTACAAAAATGCCATGACTTGAAAAGTCCTTAAATTATCACATGGCCTAAAGCTATTGATCTCCTTTTCATTGCATGGTCCGAAAAGACCTTAAACTATTATTGGGACTTGGAATGGCTTAAAACTATCAACATGCTATCTACACACGTGGCCTGAAATGGCCTAAAACTAGAAATCGCTATAACCTAATTGCAATCAATCCATCATATCATTATCATCTAACATAACAAATAAATACAACAATCTACACATCATACATTCCATATAGCAAAATTTCCACTACATCTTATATCAATAATTATACATAACATGATCATTAGCACCATAGAGTAAAAATAAACAAAAAAATGCAAGAACATCCAATAGCAGGGCTACATCAAGATATGCTCAACTAGTGGTACTAGGTGGATGTGGAGGTTCATTTTCATCTATTGCACTACTAGGGCCTGCAATATCGCCTAGTGCCTGTCAATAATGCAACAAAAATAAGAAACTTGTAAAAAAGTGTACAATATGCAACCTAATACAAAAAGCATAAAACAACACAAAAAACTAACCTAAGATGGGCCTGCATCAACCATGTATGGAGTCAAGCTATTAAGGTCCTCCTCCAAACATTGGAGGATCTTGGCCTCAGATAACCATGTCTAGTTCTCCTAGCCAAAGTTAACTCCTACAAGGGTCTTGTCTTTGTCCATGGTGGTCCATGCGGGCGACATCATGGAAAATGTGGCAGATGAAGCCTCCATTGAGGGCATAACAGTCTCTCTCTTTGGTGAACCACTAACCATTGTATGATGGACAAATATCTCAAAGGCTCATCTCCCACCAATCACCTTAAAAAACATCTCAAGGTAGTGGCGGTTGATGGACTCTTCCTTGAGCTGCTAAAGATATGCATCTTGCTCATGCTTAAAGTGGTGTTTGTGGTTCTTCTGTGTATGCCCACACTTGCACACCTTAGCACTAAAATTCTTCCAATCCTAATTTTTCTAGGTAGGTAAATCCATTTGTAGCTACTACTCAATGATCTTCTAGGTGCCCTTGTTCTTAGCTTAGATGGGTAACCAATACCTAGCGTAGTCGATCTCTGTAGCCTTCCAGGTACTATCTCCCCGTGATCAAACCATCAAGAAGTCATATCAATATTGAAGGTCCTTGATCTTTTTATCTTGACTCATCACTCTCTCTTGAAGTTCATGTATGTGTTTCCACAGGTGCTCATTTGAGCACTTGTAGATCCATAATTATTTCGTGTAGGAAAGCATGCACTTGTTGGCTACCTCATACACATGGCAAGGCACCTGCTTCACTTTAGGAGGGTACTTAAGGATGACACCTACTTTAGCCACTTGGTTCATATGCCAGCAAAGGTTAGAACTTGTTGGTATGCAACATGCAAATCAACATTAGTCATAAACTAGGAATTGGAATTAGTGAAGCAACAAAAGCAAAACAAAAACATGCATATCAAGCTTGGGATCTATTTGGTGTGGGTAGTCTACCATATCCTCCATGATGCCTTCCATGAAGACAAACTTGTCCAACATTTCTACCCATAGCTTCATGTAGTAGGTAGATGCAGGTGGTGGACTACTAGCAAGTACATCTAAGGTTACAACCCAACATTACACTAAGCAACAGACTAAATAGCCAAAGATGCAAGAGTGAAAGAGCAACAAAAAATGGCAACTTAAAGGAAATTACCTAGCAAGCCCTTAGGTGTGAGAGAAAGGGGTCTTCTAGCTACACACCATCGAAGAGGCTAGAAAAATCACCCTCATCAAGGTGAAATAGCCCCTTTGCCTTAAACTGGTGAAGGGTGTCTACAACCTCATGTAGCTCCTCCTTATGCATCACCTCCTCCTTAGCTTGAGGAGAGGCCATCTCTGCTACTATTTCTACTACCACTTTAGTAGTCATCTTGCCTAATTTACAAACATAACATCTTAGCAATAGCATAGCATTGTGAAAAACACTAAAAATATAAACATAAAAATATAAAGAAAATACATCTATACATATACTAACCTACAACATCCATGCGCAAGCTTGGGATCTTGAGGGAACCTTCTTAACACTTGCTTGTTCAACTATAGGAGCAATCTCCTCCACTAGGCATGGCTTCTTGATCTTTGCCTTGGAGGGAACCACCATTTCCACAATATAGTGGTTGGTCTTGTTCACATCCCTAATAAAAAATAGGGGACACTCACCTATGTTATCATGGAAATAGTGTGACCACCCTAGGTAACCTTTGGTTGTCACTAAGTATGACTCATTGATCTCCTTAGGGGGGTTCTCTGAGAAAGTGATTGTAAATATATTCTTTACCCAAGGCTTAGATAGCTACTCATAGTCTTGTAGTATCCATTGCCTACTATCTTGAACCACTAGGAGCTCTGCAAACTTTCATAGATATGGTACGAAGTGTACATGAGACCTCACCTATATTTGTGTGTAGCCTGGTGGTGATGTAAGAGGCCTAATTGAACCTCATGCCCTCTTACAGCATGTCCTTCATCATCCATACTTTCTCCATCCCAAGAATTTTCCCTTTAGAGAGCAACTTTGGAAAGGCACAAGCACAAAAGAGAGGGTAGAGCTCCCAAACCTCATGCACATGCATGCCTTTAATTGGGATGCCTTTGTGAGATCGAGTGACTTCCAACCACTCCTTGATCTCTCCTCTATGGTCCACCTCTCTGTTAGCCTTGTTAACAACCAATGAGCCATTAGTGGAGAGGCCAAAGAGGTTAGTAAAGAAGGCCTTGTTAAGGTCCAGAACTACCCTCACTCTGTGCATGCAGGTGACAAAGTGATGAACATCATTGCTGAAGGAGTCTACGATGGTGACCATCTTGGCCATTGGAATGCTTGGGCTAAAGGCCAAAAATAGGTCTATCAACCCAACACGTGTGAGCTAACTAGCCAATTCCTTTGAGGCTTGATGGCACAACCAATGTTGTGCACCCTCCACATCACCATATTTCATGATGCGGATGGCCTTAGTGTGGCCTATGGCAATCATTGTCAGCTCTTCTAAAGCAATTGTAGCTACAACATAGGCAAAAATAGTGTTAAAATCATGTAAAAGCAAATTAACAAGTGCACATGTGAGCAAGCATATGAGTCTAAATGATAGATGCTTATGTGGAACAAATGGTATGCAGGATGGAGGTGGTGGTGAAAGAAGCTCCTTGAGATTGGGCTTACCACTAGCCCACTCCTCATCAAGCTAATCATAGGTCCTGGACCACTCGAATGCCTTCAAGTACCACTTCAGGTAATCCTTTAAATAATCCCTAGCTATTTAGGAATAGCCTCCCAAACATTTGAACTAGAGAAGAACACCTCTAGCATGGTGCAAGTCAAGAAAAGGGCCTCATCCTCATTATGGAGACCTTGATCATCAACTCTGAATTTGGCAACAAGCATACACAATTAGCAAAGTTAGCATGAGTTAGTGGCAAAGAACACAATGCAAAAATCATAAGAGCACTCATCCTTTGATGTAGTATATAGTTCTAGGTGGGTTCTACAATAAAGAGGGTGTTTCTCTTATTATAGTAAGAGAACTCCAGCATTTGTCAAATCTTAGATAAGGGATGAGTGCCCTTGGGGCCTTATCTAGAACCACGTACTCCATCATCACCAGTAGTGGGTTCATTAGACATAAATCTCAATATGTCTTGATTAGCCCCAGGAAAAAATGTCTTGATGATGACACTTGTAGCCTTTGTCGTTAAGTATGACCACATCATCACACTAAAGTACTATAGAAAAAATGCTAGGAACTAGGATGCCCCTGGCTAGAACCACACTACCTGATAATGCACCCACATATCTGGTGCAAGTGTGTTGGGCATAGCCTCACTCATGCA
Organism: Gnetum montanum; assembly: GCA_015680685.1. Classification (NCBI taxonomy): domain Eukaryota; kingdom Viridiplantae; phylum Streptophyta; class Gnetopsida; order Gnetales; family Gnetaceae; genus Gnetum; species Gnetum montanum. The sequence continues at coordinate 932,180 of MNCI01005623.1, read as the reverse complement.
ACAAAGAATTCCAATGAGGTCCACAATGACTAGGATGGATTTTAGCAAAATGCTACAATGGCAAAAGCAACATATGAAGCATTAGGATATACTAGATGCATTTTTGGTAAAATCATTAAATTAAACTTTGCAAAAATTAAATAGCATAAGTTAGCAAAAACATCTTGGGGTCCACTAGGACCCTGTAGATATAGGATGTCAACATACACATTTGACCTACCTAGTGAAACACCCCAAATTTTCAGGGCATCCTTGCTTCACCGGGCTGATGCAATTTAGGCAGCATCATGTCACTTTGGCAAGAAGTGAATGTCTTGAGTTTAGGCTGTTCAGTTTGGTAAATTTTCTAGCTAGGTAATTCATCTAGTTGACAGCCTACACAGAAGCAATGTGGAGAGTTGTTGATGGTGCTCAAAATGCACAAAAGAGTTTGGCAAGTTTTCTAAGTTAAGGGGTTTGCTACGCTACACCATGCTATATAGCGTAGAAGGCTTCAGGAGATAGTTGCTCAAATAGTCAACCACAAATTGTTGCAAGACAAGCTGCTATGCTATGCCACGCTAAGCAGTGTAACATAGCGTAGCGAGAGTAAGACAGGAAGTCTCGGTTGACTTGGTGATTTCCAATCGCACTAAGTTAGTGCCTCTGGTCTTTGAAAGTAGTTGCTTCACTCGACTCCAAGTCTTCAGCAATGGCTCCTTCACCAGCAAGTAGCAAACTTAGCAAAAAAACAAAAAAAACAAGCTGTCTCGGTTGCTATGCTATGCTATGCTACATAGTGTAGCATAGCGTAGCAACTCTACGGGAATAACAAAAGGCATCTAAAAGGGCAGGCTTAGCAAGTTCACAAGATTTGTAGTGCAAAGGACAAGTCAATGCACTTCAAAGGTTTCTAGCACATGCAGTAGGATGCGACACAAGTTTTTACTTCAAATCGGTGGCTACACTATGCTACGCAGTATAGCGTAGCGTGGCATAACAAGTTGCTACACTATGCCCACACGCTACGCTACAAAGCACGACATGGCGTAGTAGAAAATTACACCACATCAATGCACTTCACCTAATTGCACCATTGGCACACATCTCCAAGCTTTGATGACACAATTATAGCATTGTAGGTTTGCAATTACAGCATGGCAGGCTCGTCCAACGGACATGCACATCCAACAGTCATGCACGCCCATGCAACATAGATAAGTCAACACAAGCCCAAGACACATGGCATCCAAACCGTACCTTTTGCATGCCCTTGGCCCTATAAATACTCCAATGAGCAATGTTCAAAAGATCTTCTTGTAATCTCAAGATCCTTGGGACATCTTTCAGTCTTGGGGTCGGTTGGCTAGTCCCTTAGCTAGCAAGCGAGAAAAAAGTTAGTATTGTATTCCTAAGCATTGTAAGCATCTTGTTTGATACTGTAAATAGTTGACAATCCCGTTTGGCATCTTATTCTGCTCCTTCCTGCTATCCCCAGAGTATTCTACATTGTTAACCCCCGAGTCCGCGTTCAAGTACACAGTTGTCTTACTCTAAATGTCTTGGTTGCTCTTGGGATCTCAACGCTGCTCAGCACTGCATAATCAATTGTATCCACCTTGATAGAGTGAAGTTGTGTTCTTGAAGTGGTGTATTTTTCTAACTACAATTTACTTTGTTTTCTTGCTTACCATTGCATTTTTACATTATTTTTGGTCTCTTTTGCATTTAAAGTTACCATTTTATGCTAGAAGTTTCATTTTCAAACTATCCATTTACAAAAGGTTATATTGACACCGACTAAGTCCCTGTTTGATTGACTAGACTATTCAGGGCACGTCATTTCCGTTTATCTAGCACGACCCTCTAGTGGATTCAGGGTTAAGACTATCAATGACCGATGACCTCTCAGTGTTTTCCAACCGCTGACATTTTTGGTCGCTACAGTTTTCTGGTGCTAGAAGGAGGGCCTTTGGTGCCCTTTCCATGTGTCATGGTTGTCCTGTAAGCATTCTGCACCCTGAAACGCATCAGCATAAACTTGACACCCATTTGTGGTTGTTTACACATCATGTGGTGCAGATCAGTCACCTCGACGGTTCCTCAAGAATCCTACAGGACATAAATCCTCTAACTGCCAGTTGACTTGCCTATTTTATGGTAGTCTTGCAAGTGTTCTATACCCTATTGCGCACTAGCGTAAACGTGAAACCATTTTACGGTTGTTTACGCATCGTGTGGTACAGATCAGTTGCTTCGACGATTCCTCGGGAACCCTGCAAGACATAAAGCCTTTTTGATTGGTTTCCAATTTCTTTGCTTTTTCTTTCCATCTGCAAAACTATTTACCTTAACAATGGCTTTATTGAGTACCGTTGATAACACCTTCAACATCAAGATTTCCATCACAGTTCAAGGAATCACTATTGCCGAAAAACCACTCAACCCAATGTTGGAAACACGTTGGTCCCTCAAGATCCAAAACCGGGGACCTGAGGGCTTGGCCTAGCAGCATGAATGCTATAACTTCCTCTGTGTGAAGATGTAGGCAAATATGCCCTTGGATGTGCATGAACTCAAAGACAAATGTAGCTTCAAGTTTTCTTACTGCAACGGGAAGGAATTTGTTCCCACTCCCGGTGCTACCATCCCTTTAACACAGATGAACTAATGGCATCTAGACCAGTTGATCTAGTTGGTTAGACTTAGGGAGGAACAAGACATGGCATCTAACCATGAAGAAGCGTTCCAGGATGGATAGGAGGAACTTGATTCCCAATAAAATGGGGGAGGTCAAACTAACCCCGTTATCGTCCCTCCTACCCAGTCCTTCTGGACTAACCAGTTGTCTGTCGCTACTCCCTTCGTGATCACACCTATGTTTTTTCAGCTCGTAGTCACATTTGCAATGGGTAACCATGTCAACCCCTCTACGTATCAATGCCCTGTTTCACTGGTTTCATTTGTTTCGTTTATAGCCACTATTCCTTTGCAAACTATTCATCAATACATCCCTGTAGCGCATCACACACCAATCACGGCTACCCTGCCACATGTGCACACCATACTGGCTTTGCAACCATACACAGCTTCCGCTTCCATTCTCACATTTACGTATGTCACACCATCAACAGTGAGCCCAGGGCCATCAACGTGATGGACCCCATTCTCTGTTCCCCCTGCTATGCTACCATCGCAAATATCATACCACATTTGTCAACAAACCTACCAAGTGCCACAAATGATACCACCTAGCGTGAGGATCTGGTCTATTCCGCAAACATTCTATCCCGTGGCACAACCCTTGGTAGTGCCTTTGATGACACCACCCATCGGTTGGTGGATGCCACAAGCAACACATGTCACTGGGGCCACCCCAATAGTACCATCGGTGGCTCACGCTGCCACCCCTGTCATTCCACAGATGGGAGCTGTTTCGGTAGTTCCCCAACCATCTACGTTTTCTCAGGGTCTAGACCAAGCATTCTAGCTCATCTAGACCCTTACTGAGGAAATAAAATGCCTCAAGGATGTCGAGTTTGACACGGTACAAGTCATGGATTTCTACCAGGACGACCCCATCAGCCCAACAATCCATCCATTGACATTACCCCCAAGGATGTCCCTCCCACACTTCATGAAATACAATGGGGAGGGAGATCCCAACACACATCTTATTACCTTTAGGTCTGAATCCCTTCTGATGAAACAATGGCCACACACGATTATTCGTGTTTTTGCTATGTCCCTAGTTGGGAGAGCCTTGGATTGGTATCGCACACTGCCATGCTCATCTATTTCAACTCTAGAGGATCTTCTAACCTAATTCATGATGTGCTTCAAGTACAAATTGAAGCCAGAAATCACATTGGATCAGTTGATAAGCATGAAGCAAGATCCTCTAGAGCAGGTCCAAAAGTTCATTCAGCATTGGAGTGTAACCCTTAATGAAATCCGCGAGCCCATCGCGGAGGCCCACTTGCTGGCCATCTTTAAGGATGCAGTGAATGACTTCATCAAGTCTAAATTGTACTACCTCGCTCCTTGCACTCTTAGTCAGGCCTTCGCTTAGACTAAGAGCATATAAGATGTGGCCAAGGTGAGCAAAGAACCGACCTATGTTGCCTACAAAAACACCTTCATAAAGAAGGATAAGGGCAAGGCCCCAACAACCACAGTGGCCGTTGTGGTGACCAAAGCGAAGCCCAAGCCTCATAACAATGGTAACAAGAAAAATAAGAAATCGGCCACACTCCCAGCTAATCCCACACCCAAGTAGGGCCATGCACCACAACTTGCCATACCTGCACCCAAGACATCTGCATAACCCAAACTGAACTTTGAGTGCAAAGATCACTCAAAGTATACCCCACTTCCTCTCAGGCCTTCAGAGCTTCTAAAGTAGCTACTGGCAGTGCGGCACATCCAACATAAGCAAATGTTAGAGGAAGGATTCAGGAGACACCAACGCTACTGTGAGCTCCTTAGGAACCCCTCTTTGGCCTTGCCTAATGAGCCTCCAGTTCCTAAGGGTTTTAGGCTAGATAGGTTTTGTGACTACCACCAATAGTGTGGTCACAACACGAATTACTATTTGGCATTACAAGATGACATCCAAAGGTTGATTGATCAGGGGAAACTAGTGTTGGACAAAAGCAACCTAGTAGGTCCCAAAAATCAATCCTTGCATGTCTACATGGATCCCCTCAATGCCAACAATGCTGGTTATGTTATCAACACCATCAGCATTGACAGTGATCCTTGGCTGCCCCTACAACCATTTCTGATCTACGTGCCTTGGCATAGTGCACAAGAACTGTGAGCAGCTGACCAAAGATTGCAGCAACTGTTTATCCTGAGGGTTCCTCCCCGAGCATCCACACCCACACCACCTATTAGCAAAACCACACCACCTCACCTATTAACACCATTAGCTCTGTTTGTCATTAGAGGGACAACTTCTTCAACAGCTCCTACCCCTTGTAAGGTAGCCACACAGTCTTCTCGTCCTAAAAAAATGAGAAGTGCGCTTCGCAAGTGAGACATCGAAGGGAAGCATTGCCCTAGGTACTTTCAAGCCTACGTCTTCATCCCCTGCATCTACACCCTCATCACCAAAGAGGAACATTACTACAACCACATAGTCCACACTACCCCGCCAAGAAGGGTATGAACCCAGATCCAAAATTGCCCCTCCTTGGGAAATTTGTCTCCTAGGATGAATAGAAGAGAAGGAAGGCGGTAAATAGGGGGGTGGAAAAGATCTTCTAGATGCCCTCTCTTAGGTCAAACAAGCTCTAAAATAGAACAACACTACACTGAGCTTGTATGACCTAATCATGACTTCCGTTCCACACCATGAGACTCTAAACAGCATGTTGACGACGATTCCAGTTAACGAAGACATGCCAACGGAAGAGGAAGAAATTCATTCAGTCATGCTTCCCCTTGCGTTTGTAGAGCTAGAATAGTCTCAACTCACTTTCTACGATAGTTCCATCAGGGAAGATCCTGAAAGGGGCCAGGTGACTATAGCACCCCTATCTATCATAATTCGGGTTGGCCAACATTGGATCTGGAGGGTACATGTGGATGATGGGGCTGCTACCAACGTCATCCCCATCCCTATTATGGACAAGTTGGGTTTGGTCAACCAGATCAAGTATACAAGAATGTCATGTATAAGGTCATTCAATGGGGCCTGGGTCATGGTGAAGGGCATAGTCCACGTAGACTTCGTGGCAGGGGACCAGTTCCCCATGAATGCAATGTTCATTGTGGTCAGGAAATGCCTGGGTTTAACCTAATTTTAGGGAGATCTAGGTTAGCACAACTTAGGGCCGTCTCCTTACCTATACACCAAGAGATCCATCTACCTTACATAGGTAGGGAGGTGGTGATCCATGGTGAAAAGGTAGCAATGCAAGAAATCCACAACGTAGACATGGAACAGGGCTCAAAGGTCATAACCTCTAAGAAGGGAGCACCTGTCATAGCACACACTGACCATTCAGCAGAGGAATCGGCTCAGCAAGTCGGTTCCCAACATGAGAGCATGTGGGTTGAGTTGCCCTTCCAAGTGGGAGGCAATGATGTAGACAAAGGCCTTGGCAAAGCATCTCAGCCTTATGTCTCGCTAAACCCGTGATGGGTTAAGAAGCAGCTACACATAGCGTAGCAACCCCATTGCATCTTGCCCAGTTGCACATCCTTGCACATTTTTCATCCTTCTATTTTGCATCTACGCTAGTCACTAATTAACCATTTTCCAAATCATGAGCATATCAACCTTTAACATGCGATAGGCCCGAATTGGCCTAAAACTAGCAGTGGCCTGAAATGGCCTAAAACTATGTTACGCCATGGCCCGAAACGGCCTAAAACTAGTAGTGGCCTGAAACGGCCTAAAACTAGCAGTGGCCTAAAATTGCCTAAAACTAGCAGTGGCCCGAAATGGCCTAAAACTAGTAGCAGCCCAAAATAGCCTAAAACTAGCAGCAGTCCAGAAAGACCTTAAACTAACAACCTTAGCGTAGTTGCAACTCTAGTGGTCTAGAAAGACGTTAAACTAGCAATCTTAGCGTAGCGATGGTTTTACCAGTTTGGAAAGACCTTAAACTAGCAACCCCAGCATAGCATTTCACTCTAGTCAATGGTCCAGAAAGACCTTAAACTAGCAACCTTAGCATAGTTGCAAATCAAGCAGTCCGGGAAGACCTTAAACTAGCAATCTTTGCATAGCTTCAGCTTTAGTGGTCCGAAAAGACCTTAAAATAGCATTTTTGATCCGTTACACGTATGCATTCTACAATGATGTTAAACTAGCAGTTTCATGCTTTTGCATCAAAAAATTTGCATTTCTAGCAGTCTTATGTTTTCACATCGATAGTTGTACATTTTTACATTTCCTCTTCTAGTAGTTTTGCATCTCCATGCCTTAGCGGTCTGCCATGACTTTAAACTGGAAAATTTTAATCTTTGTATCATACTTCGCTAGTTACACATTAGTGATGCTTTACAAATTGTCATTATACATGATTACTGCGAATAGGTGCCTCTTAACTAGGCTCTCGTTTCATCTTGACAGGTTGACCAAAAAATGGAAATCCATCGTGATCTCTCCACGCCTTTAGCCTTAGCCAGCCCACATGGTGAGCTCACAAGACAATTGAACCTAGACCTGATCAACTGGGAATCAACCATAGCTAACACCATAGCATCCTTAGAAACATCCCCAGACTGGCCCAAGTATCTGGTTTGAACCCTAGATCTAGAGGCCAGGGATGTAACTGAGGACCCTCTCATCGAGATGCCTGTGATCATGTCCAAGGGGAAAGTAAAAACGTTAAAGCTTAGTTCCCTCTTAGATGCACAGACACACAAAGACGTAGCCAAAATTCTGCAAGACAGCATTAAAGTCTTCACGTGGTCATATAGCAACATGCCAGGTTTAGATTTAAGGCTAATACAGCACAACATCGTCCTAGACCCACGCATGAAGGCAGTCAAGCAGAAAGCTCGTAAGGTTAAACTAGAAATTGCACTAGCCGTAAGGAATGAAATCACCAAGCTATACCAAGCTGGTTTTATTTGTGCAGTTGATTATTCAGAATGGGTGTCCAACATCATTGTGGTTTCTAAGAAAATGGGAGGAATATGAATCTGTATAGACTTTTGGGATCTAAACCAGGCAATGATCAAAGATGATTTCTTGCTTCCAAGAATTGATCAACTCATTCACATGATGGTTGGTCATGCCCTTTTATCCTTCATGGATGGTTTCTTTGGCTACAACCAGATTAGCATCAACCCAAAGCATCAGCTAACAACAACCTTCATGACTCCATGGGGTACCTTTTGTTACACCATGATGCCTTTTGGGCTCAAGAACGCCAAAGCAACCTACCAGCAAACCATGACCTACATCTTTAGTGACTACATCCTAGAAATGATAAATGACTATGTGGATATAGCAGTCAAATCCAAAGAGGTCGCTTATCACCCACGCGATCTATGGGTAGTCCTCAAGTGTTATCAAATGCATGATTTACGTCTTAATCCTAAGAAGTGCATATTCAGAGTGAAGATCGAATGCATGTTAGGGTTTGTAGTATTAGAGGATGGGATACGGGTGGGCCTTGACAAGGTTAAGGCCATCATCAACCTAGCACCTCCTATGAACCTAAAGGAATTGCGTGGCTTACAAGGTAGGGTACAGTTCATCCGAAGGTTCATAGCAAAGTTGACTGACAAGTTACACCCCATGCAACATCTTCGGAAAAAATGGATTAGCTTCGAATGGACAACCCAATGTCAACAAGCCTTCGATAACTTGAAGAACGAGCTTTTGCACCACCCAACTGTTCATCTACCATAAAGGGATAGGCCTTTCTTCATCTACCTTGCCACCTCCAACACATCTATCATGACATTGTTATGTCAGAAATGAGATGATGAATCTGAGATACCAGTGTATTACCTAAGTCATGCATTAATAGCGCATGAGGCAAAATACAATGAGGTGGAGAGAAATTGCCTTGCCTTAGTGTTTGTGTTAAAAAAGTGGAGGCATTACTTGTTCCGTAGTACATTAACATCATTTGCAAAAGCAACATACTCCGGACTATCACTAACAACCTGTATGAAAGTAGTAGGATAGCCTGATGGAAATCAATAACTGTGGAGTTCAACTTACACTATGTGAGCCAATCGTTGACGAAGGGTCAAGACATAGCGACCCAACTTACAGCCTCTCCGATCGACGACCACGCAACCATAGATCCCAAATTCTCAGATGAGCATGTTGGCACTATCAACATCATCCCATCATGCCTAGAAGCTACATTACACTTTGATGACACCTCAACCGTATGAGAAGGAAGTGCAGCTGCCTTCATTACATTCCCCTCTAGGGAAATGCACCCGTTTGCTTATCATTTCGTGTTCCCTTGCACCAACAACATGGGATAGTATGAGGGGTTACTCAAAGGCCTCTCAGCTACTCAAACACTATGCATACAAGTCCTAGTGATTCACGATGACTCATAACTAGTTGTGAATCAAATCATTAAGGTCTACGCCTACAAAGCTATGCATTTGCAACCTTATTTCAACCTAGAAAAAAGCCTGCTCAAAAAATTTGTAACTACAGATGTGAAACATGTACCATGCAACGAGAACACTGTAGCAGATGCCTTAGCCACCCTTGCACTAAATATTCCACCATACTCATTTGCAAGTCTATCAACTTCCATTATCAAATGTATTGAGCCCATCAATCAGGTAGGACATGTGGCCTCTATTAGTGCTGCAGATACCTAAGAGTGGTACACTAACATTAAAGCCTACTTGCAACATGGTGAACCCCCAAGTGGATTGACATCTGCCCGGAGAGATGCAATCTGTAAGTATGCCCAGCAATATACGCTCATGGGAAATGATGCCCTGTGCAAGCGTTCCTATGATGGGATATCACTGGCATGCGTGGGTGAGGAGGAGGTGTGGAAGGTGATTAATGAAGTACATGAGGGACTGTGTGGTGGACACATAGCACCGAGAGCTATGGTTGCAAAAATCAGAAGCCTAGGGTACTACTGGCCCCATATGGAGCATGATTGCCTCTCAAAGGTCAAGATGTGTGACACGTGCCAGAGATATGCAAATCTCATACACGTTTCACCTACAGAGCTACACCCAACATAGATCATGTGGCCTTTCCAGTGATGGGGACTAGACCTCATAGGACCTATCATGCCCAAGTCCTCCGTAGAGCATAGCTTCATCATCACTATCACTGAGTACTTTACTAAGTGGGTGGAAGCTATCCCCTTGAGGAAGAAGACATCTTAGTTGGTTTGCCACTTCATCTTGGATAACATCGTGACAAGGTTTGGGCTTCTAATGACTATTTTAACTAACAATGGAACATAATTTAGTAGTACGAAAACCTAAACCTTCTGTAGCATTCTGGGCATTAGTCAATCTTTCTCCTCCCCATACTACTCGTAGGTGAATGGGCAAGTAGAGGCTACAAATAAGTCCATCATCAACTTGCTGAAGAGGATGCTTAGTAACAACAAGAGGTGGTAGCATGAAGAAATCATCTATGTTCTATGGGCCTACAGGATGACATGCATGATCGCGATCAGTAAAACTCCTTATAGTCTTGTTTATAGATCTGAAGCTATGTTGCCTCTTGAGTTGCAGGTACCATCACTTCGGATGATCCTATCTGATGTTGTGAGCGAAGCCCAGAACAACAAGTCAAGGATTATCAAACTTGACTCTATAGAGGAGGGCGTAAACCCGAAATCACATAGAGCGCTACCAGAGCAAACAACAGCAAAAGCACCGTGTAGACTCGCATCAACGACCAATATAGAAGGGAGACCTCATCCTCAAGGTTGCCCATGCACATGTGAGCAAATTCTCAGCCAACTGGAAAGGCCCTTACATGGTCACTAAGGCCTTTGGGAATGGAGCCTTCAAGCTGGTGGACATGGACGACAACGAGTTTGCCAACCCGGTGAACCACTCATACCTCAAGCCATACTACATCTAAGTGCATGGAGCAGATAGGTGATCATCCACTACAATGTAAAATTGGCATAGATCATCTGCTACGACATAAAACTATCACAGATCATCTGCTACAACGTAAAACTAGCATAGATTGTCTGCTATGATGTAAAACTAGCACAGATCGTCTGCTACGACGTAAAACTGACAACGATCGTCCGCTACGACGTAAAACTGGAAAAGGTGAGCAAACATCTGCTACGACGTTAAATTGGCATGGTTGCTCCATTGTTCGTTACGATGTTAAATTGGCAACAAATGTTCTCTATGACTATAAACTGGCATAGCATGTCCGCTATGATGTTAAACTGGCACGCATGATCTGCTGGGATCTTAAACCAGCACAGCAGTTTGCTGAGACCTTAAACCATCACATGGTCTACCAGGACCTTAAATTGGGTTTGCGACATGTCCCCAGCATGCATCTACACTAAGCACACATCAAGCAAGCCTACACAATGATGACACAGGGTGGGATGTCGCAGTTTCAGAATGTAGTTCATGATACACTGGGAACATGATGTGGAACATATGCAATGCTGCCATCCTTGGCACCTTGCTGATCCCTCGGAGATGTTGTGTGACAACTCATTGATCCCCCGGACCTACCATTGCCACGACCCATCGCCCTAATGGTAGTTCATCAGTCAGTGCCTACTACTGGAGTTCTAGAAGTATTATGGCCTAGCCACAATATTATTATCCTCTAGCTCCCTACTAGCATTTGGGCTCAAATGACATTTAGCTATGTGGTAGCTGATCCCATAGTTGAACTGAGAATGCATGCCTTTGGTAGGGATTCCAAAGCATCCCACTCACAGTAACTCCCTACTCCTTCAATAGTAGCTCCTCCACATTGATGTTGCTAAGGCCACTACTGGCCTTTCTACTTTGAACATCATACACAGCAACGATGTCCAAGAGCTTCAACAATGTCTGCAACAAGCAAGACTTTCACCCTTGATTTGCATCATGGCTGTTTCTTTTGGTTCGCTCTCTATGTTTGCAGGGTGTGTTCCGATGAGGCGTTGGTCAAAGGTGCATCTTGCTACAGCAGAAAATGCTACAACATTGCAAAACAATTATCTTGATTAGCTTGGCTACTTCAGAGTGCATATCTTGTCCCACCTTCTAAGCTTCTTTGCTTTACCCTACTTCTCGCATTCGTAATTCCTACTCACTCCACTCTTTTACAAGCTTTTTCCAATGCCTATTAAGCCCTCCTTTTTGCTCAACTGCAAAGTCCATGACATGCGTAACACAGCTCGCTGCATGGGAAGCATCTGTAGGTAGGTCAAAAGTCCTCGCACGAATGTAACACAACTCATCTGGGGAAAGAAACACTTGTTTTATGGCAAGGTTGTTCACAAATGTAAACGACAAAGCGACAAAAGGTAAAAGTGTAAGAGAGAAAAGGCTCATGTGCCTAAAGCAAATGGCATGTAAGCCATTTCACAATCACCCTCTGAAAGCATTTCAATACGAGGTCAAAGGTTAGCGAAAGTAAAGATGAAAACACGAATAACTCCCTCATGAGCACTCCGATGAGGGACTTTGCTAAACCTCATCTTTACCATTTTTCTGAACCTCCTTCCTTTCTGCTTAGCCCTTCCCCCCATAAAAACGAATGCAACATTCTCCAGCACAGCTAAGCGACATCTTGACAATCACCACACAACAATGTTAGTGTTTTGTCTTCTATGGTGTTTCGTATTCTTTGTCAACGTCTCTCGGGTCTAGCCTCCAGATGTCGACAAAGAGGGGCCAATGAAACACCTTGAATTTTTAGGGCATCTTTGCTTCACTGGGCTGACGCAATTCAGGCAGTGTCCTGTCACTTCAGCAAGAAGTGAATGTCTTGAGTTTAGGCTGTTTAGTTTTGTAAATTTTCTAGTTGGGTGATTCGTCTAGTTGACAGCCTACATAGAAGCAATGTGGAGAGTTTTTGGCGGTGCACAAAATGCATAAAAAAGTTTGGCAAGTTTTCTAAGTCAAGGGACAGTTGCTCAAACAGTTGACTGCAAATTGTTGCAAGACAAGATGCTACACTATGCCATGCTACATAGCGTAGCACAGCGCAATGAGAGCAAGATAGGAAGGCTCAGCTTACTTGGTGATTTTCAATCGCACTAAGTTAGCACCTCTGGCCTTCAAAAATAGTTGCTTCACTCAACTACAAGTCTTATGCAATGGCTCCTTCACTAGAAAGTGGAAAACTTGGCAAAAAAAAAGTAGGCCATCTCGGTTGCTACGCTATGCTATGCTACGTAGCGTAGCATAGCATAGTAACTCTATGGGAATAGCGAGAGGCATATCAAAGGGTAGGATTAGCAAGTTTGCAAGATTCACAGTGTAAAGGGTAAGTCAGCGTGCTTCAAAGGTTTCTAGCACATGCAACAGGACGTGATGCAATTTTTTGCTTCAAACGAGTGGTTATGCTATGCTACACATCATAGCATAGTGTGGCATAACAAGTTGCTACGCAATGCCCATACGCTACACTACAAAGAACGGCACGGTGTAGCAGATAGTTGCACCACATCAATGCACTTCACCTAATTACATCATTGGCACACATCTCCAAGATCTAACAATCCAATTATAGCATGATAGGCTTGCAATTATAGCATGGTAGGCTCATCCAATGGTCATGCATGCCCATACAACATAGACAAGTCAACATAGGCCCAAGACACGTGGCATTCAAATTGCACCTTTTGCATGCCCTTGGCCCTATAAATACCCCAATGAGTGATGCTCAAAATATCTTTTTACGATCTCGAGATCCTTGGGGCATCTTTTAGTCTCAGGGTTGGTTGGCTAGTCCCTTGGCTAGCAAGCGAGCAAAAAGTTATCATTGTATTCTTGAGCATTGTAAACATCTTGTTTGACACTGTAAATAGTTGACACTCCCATTTGGCATCTTGTTCTGCTCCTTCCTACTATCCCCAGAGCATTCTACATTGTTAACCCCAGAGTCTGCGTTCAAGTACACAGTTGTCTTACTCTAAACGTCTTGGTTACTCTTGGGATCTCTGTGCCGCTTAGTGCCATGCAACCAATTGTATCCATCTTGATAGAGTGAAGTCGAATTCTTGAAGTGGTGCATTTTTCTAACTACAATTTACTTTGTTTTCTTGATTACCATTGCATTTTTACATTATTTTTTGTCTCTTTTGCATTTAAAGTTACCATTTTATGCTAGAAGTTTTGTTTTCAAACTATCTATTTATGAAAGGTTATATTGACACTGACTAAGTCCATGTATGATTGACCAGACCATTCAAGGCACCCCATTTAGGTTTATCTAGCATAGCCCTCCCACAGATTTTGGGTTAAGACTGTCAACGACTGATGACCTCTCGGTGTTTTCCAGTCATCGACGTTTTTGGTCACTACACTTGGTACTCATTGAGTTACAATACATTTTTCATAGCATTAGCATTTTGTTTTTCATTTTTGCACGTTTAGTATTATAGGTTGTGAAACACCATAGAATTTCAGCTCAACACTTTGAAACGAGAACAATTCAAAGCCTCTCGAGTCTTGAGAAGAAAACTCTTGACTACGGCACGTAACTCCAGCAAGCTTGCTCATGTTATAAAGCTAGCTTACCCCCAGTGAGAGTAACTCAAAATAGCCTCAAAATAGTTTTAATATAGCCTAATTCTAAAGGTACAAGTCATCCTAAAGGTTCACTAATGGTTACCCTAGGTTCCTAGCCCTCAGAATCCTGATTTTGGGCTTGAAAATACACTGTTTCCACTGCTTACGCTCAAGTCATGCCCAGGTCAAATGGAAACTGGTCTAAACAAGTAGTCCCAAGTACAATTTCATCATCAACTTGACTTCTAAGGACAAGCAATAGTTCTACTTGTTAACAGGCTCCAAAAAAATCAAAGTTCAGGTGTAAAACATGACATTTTGGCTTGGTTACGCCTGGGTCATGCCTAGCTCACGCCCAGGTCATGCTAGGATCACACTAGAGTCACGATGATAGCGTGAGTTACCAAGATGGCTCAAATCAAGTATAAATAGGCTCAAAATCAACCTACAGGTGGCCCCAAAGGGTAGGCAATAGTTACACTTGAAGCACAGGCCTCAAAAATTAGGATTTAGTGTGAAATGAACCATTCTAACTAGCTCACGCCCAGCTCATGCCTGGCTCACCCCTAGATCATGCTGAGGTTATGCTGATAGCCTGAGCCCAGCGTGAGCTGTCAAAAGTGGCATAAAAAATTTTAGACACATGCTGAAGACATGCCAGGGCAAGATGAACTCACGTTGACAGCCTTAGTGAAACAGAAAAAACATTTCAAATCAACGTCCTGCACCAGTCGATCCAAGAGACGATGAAGTTCCAAGCGAGCCGGAGTCAAATTTTAATTGCAAGTTCATTGTAAATTTTCATTGTAAGATCCACCATTTGTGAGGTTTTCAAGCCCTTATGCTGCTTCCATGGGTGTAAGCTAGCTTGCGTTGTAAGATACAATGCACTTGGTCTAGAACGTAGTTTGCCCACGTACACCTGTCACGTGATCTGTTTTTCTCTCATCTCGCAGCCATCAATCTCATTCATTCCTACTCCCAGGCCTAGAAAAATGCATAAATACCCTCTTCATGGACATAAACAGGGTTGGCAAAATTCGAAGCAAGAAAACAAGTAATCCTGAGCCCGAACGCACGTGATTCCCAGTGCCTGTAAACACCTCACATCAGAGCTTAACGTTTGACTTGCAACGCAACTACGTTTTGACTCGTGCACACCTCTTGTTGATTAATACAACATTGTTCATTATTTTCCATTCATTGTCCTATTCTGATTTACTTTCGACATTGTTCCATTCCATTGCATGTTCCTACATACAGTTTTTCTTACGTTTATGTTCCATTACGTTTATTTATGTTTCGTTATGTTCCATTACATTACTTTGTGTTTCTTTACATTTCATTACGTTGCTTTGTGTTACATTATTTTCTCTGTTTCATGTTTCATGATGATAACCCTAGCGTAGGAAATAGTGTACACTCAGGGAAGTCCTTGGCTGATCTGCGTGTAGACCATCCAAGGCACTTTACCTTCATTTTTCCAACTTGCCCTCACTGGAAGGTAGGGTCGTTTGTATCTCTTCAGAGGTCCTTTGGCATTCATTTTTCCTTCAGCCTTACACCAAAAATTTTAGATAGTACAAAAATTAGCACTAAAAGGAGGGCTCCTTACAGTTTGACAAAACCTTAGTCGCCCCATGGTTCAAAACATTGCACTAATTCAGCGCTGAAATAAAAACCCTCATTAACGCTGGTCCTGTTCGTGCTAGGCTTGTTCACGTTGCAGATTTACGCACGTTGAGCTTGCTCATGCTAAAACCAGTTACGCATGCTTAGCTTGCTTACGCTAAAACTAGTTATGCACGCTGAGCTTGCTTACGCTGAAACTAGTTACGCATGTTGAGCTTGCTTACGCTGAACCCAGTTATGCATGCTGAGCTTGCTCACACTAAACCCAGTTAAGCACGCTGAGCTTGCTTACGCTGAAACCAGTTACGCACGCTGAGCTTGCTTATGTTGAAACTAGTTACGCAAGTTGAGCTTGCTTACACTAAACCCAGTTATGCACATTGAGCTTGGTTACGCTGAACGCAGTTACGCACATTGAGCTTGCTCATGTTGAACCCAATTACTCATGCTGAGCTTGCTCATGCTGAACCCAGTTATGCACGTTGACCTTGCTTACGCTAAAACCAGTTACGCATGCTGAGCTTGCTTACGCTGAACCCAGTTATGCATGCTGAGCTTGCTCACGTTGAACCCAGTTACACATGCTGAGCTTGCTCACGTTGAACCTAATTACGCATGCTGAGCTTGCTTACGCTAAAAATAGTTATGCATGCTAAGCTTGCTTATGCTAAACCCAGTTATGCACGTTGAGCTTGCTTATGTTGAACCTAGTTACGCATGCTGAGCTTGCTCACGTTGAACCCAGTTACGCATGCTGAGCTTGCTCACGCTGAACCCAGTTATGCACACTGAGCTTGCTTATGCTGAAACTAGTTATGCACGCTGAGCTTGCTTACGCTGAACCCAGTTCGCTCAAGCTAGGCTTACATACACTATTTACATAAATTCAACTAGTCAAACCAGTTACACACATGGAAGCATCCTAGATCAAAGAAACATTTCCCATTTCTAACCTCAATGCTGAAATCTCAAATCCTATGACCGCAACCGAATCCATAGTCGTCGTCAGAGAGATGAACCTTCAAGGGCCAACCCATCAGTCACTTAGGTTACAAGGAAAAGACACTGCCTATACAATTCTCACCCTGAAACAATACAACTTCATCTGTGTAAAGATCCAAGCCAACCTACCCACTGATCACCCCGAAATGGAAGCAAAACAACATTTTGAGTTCATCTATAAGGGGGGCCATAACTTTATCCCCTTAGCATATGATGTGATTCCCCTATTTGAATCTCATCATGAACTTATATCCCGGCTCCTCATGGCAAGGAGTCAAACCTTGCGTCAACCCACCAGAAAGCCTCAAATGGAGACGAGAAGGATGACTCCGTAGCTCAATCCGAACATGGGGATTCGTACCACACTCTCAGTCCTCATACTTATGCAAACCCATTATTCCACCCTTTCATGAGAGAAACTATGTCTCTTCATGCAGTTACAAATACTCAGGCACCTGTCTCTCAACAGGAAGCACTTAGCCTTATGCCTACTTTCCCTGCGACCAACACCCAATTCACTATGCCCATTCTCGCTATCCCTTCGATTACTACTTTACCCCCCTCTCACAAGGACAATCCCAAAAATTTCCCTCTCAAGCTAATATGGGAGCGACTCCCCCCCCCCCCCCCCAAGTAATTGGGATTCCATTTGTGATACTCACTTCCACATCTACACACTTCATCCCATGAGTGCAGGTTCATACCACACCCTTAGCTCCTCCAGTATAACACCAGGTACAAAGCCTCCCTTCACAACCCACAGTTGGACAATGGCTCATCCCAGTTGTCTAGTCACAACAATCTGTTCCACAACCCACAATTGGCCAATGGACCACCCCTGTCGCTCAACAACAACACATCCACTGTAAATATTCCACAAGTGCAACCTCCGACCACTCAACCTTCTTCTTTCCCACCCACTATATAGCAGTCTAACTTATATGGCACTCAAACTAGCCAACCTACTACTCCACCGAGTGTCCAAGAATGGGCCGAAGCCAAAAAGATGATGCAAGAGCTCACTGATGAGGTAAAATGCCTCAAAACCACTAATAATGAAGAGCTTAAAGTATTAGAATTTTACCAAGATGATCCTATTAGCTCTTTGGTCCCACCACTAACCTTACCCAAAGGAGTTTCTTTGCCTCAACTAACTAAATACAATGGGGAAGGAGACCCCAATGCCCATCTAGTCACATTTAGACTAGAATTCCTGTTGCTTCAGGCTTGGCCCCATGTAATCTTACATGTGTTTGCCATGTCCCTCACTAGTAGAGCATTAGACTAGTACCGAGCCTTGTCTCGTAACTCCATATCCTCTTTGGAGGATCTCTTACACCAGTTCGTTACTAGGTTTAAATACAACCTAAAACCTAAAGCAACCTTGGATAGTCTGATACAGGTAAAAAAAGCACCACTTAAACCTATATAAAACTTTATCCAAAGATGGAGTGCTGCACTCAACGAACTTCATGAGCCAATCCCAGAAACATACCTTCTTACAATTCTTAAGGGAGTCGTGAATGATTTTGTCAAATCAAAACTATACTATCTAAATGCACGCACTCTAAGCCAAGCTTGTGTATAGATTAAAAACATAGAAGAGGTAGCCCAAAATAGCCATGACCCTGCTTACTTAGCCTTTAGAAATCAACACACTAAAAAAGATAAAGAAAAGGCTAAAGCAATAGTAGTAGCAGTAGCGGAGACTAAACCTACCAATGCCGGATGACAAGGCAGACCACCTACTGCTCCCATTAACTATGACAGAACTACTCCTGCACATACAACTAAATCATCTACCACACAAGCTACTAACACAGGTCATGCACGTACATTTGAGAAGAAAGAGTCTGCTCAATACACACCACTCCCCATGAAGCCTTCCTAGTTGTTAGATCAACTTTTGAAGGTTGGAGCCATTAAACACAAGTAGTTGTCCCCAGTAGAAGCCTAGAGACACGACCAATTATATAAATTGGTCAAAAACCCAAGCTTAGCAACACCAAATGAGCCTCCTATTCCAAATGGCTTTAGACTAGATCGATTTTGCGAGTACCATCAATAGAATGGGCATGGTACTGATTATTGTTTCACCCTCAAATAAGACATACAAGGTATGATTGATAGGGGTGAAATAACATTTGACGATGCCAACCCTGTTAAACCGTAGAATCAATCTATGGACGTATACAAAGGTCCCCTCAATACTAAGGAAGCTCCTTATGTTATTAACATGATCCATATCGGAAATGAGCAAGGAATGCCTAGCAAACCTTTCGTGATTCATGTTCCTCCTACATCATCAACATCATCCCCACAATCTTTGTATCCCACATACAATCCGCCTACACCTACAAAACCATTTTTCATTTGTATACCCCTTGCTAATGCAACCACAAATGTGCAACCGCCTACCCAGCCCATCCCCTTTGTGGTCTGGGTGCCACCCGCGGTTGCAGCCACAGAGGTACCACCACAAAATCGACCAACTCCCTTCGTAATTAGGGTACCCAAACACCCTAATCTTCAACCTCCTACTCCTCAACCGCAAACCAAAATGACCCCATTCATCGTCAAGATGCCTAAACACCCTAACACACAACCACCTCCAACTGTTCAACTGCAAACCTGACCCGCTTCATTCGTAATCCGAGTCCCAAAACAACCCGATGTTCAAGCTCCAACGGTTCCCCCATGACCTTTGCGAGAACGCTTCACTGATAGACTTACTAGGGAACGGTTGGAAAAAGAACGTCGAACTCTTGAATTGGGGCCACCGAAATCCATTCCCTTAAATGCTGTACCTATGGCTCTGACAACTGATGAGCCAAGCACGAGTCACAAAAGAAAAAAATCAGGAATGCCAGATACGTCAAACCCAACTGTCACATTAGACCACATGAAAACCACTCCATAAGAGATATAGCTTTTGAGTCCAATGGACCAAGTCTCAACGAACATACTGAATAGTAAAGACTTAGCCAGTGCCCTAACTCAGGTCACATAGGCACTTAAACAAAAAAACACATCTTTAAGCTTGTATGACCTAATGATGACTTCTCAAGTTCATTGTGAAGCCTTAGTACTCATATTAACATCAATCCTAGTCAGTGAAGACTTACCTACAAATGTACCTTCCATTCATGCAGTAATGTCTCCATATCAAGGATCAAGAGCTACATCACTAGGCTTCAACATGGATAATATAAAAATAGATGAAAAAATAGGAGTTCCCACTGCACCCATGTTCATAACTCTACAAGTGAATCAATTTAAAATACATAGGGTGCACGTAGATGATGGGGAAGCCACAAACGTAGTACCATACCCCATCATCAAACAGTTAGGGCTAACTAAACAAATCAAACCAACTTCCATGACATTCTTGAAATTGTTCAGTGGATCACGCGTAGTTGTCAAAGGAACACTAACTTTGGATTTCATAGCAGGAGACCGGTTCCCCACGTCAGCTAAATTTGTAGTTGTAGATAAGATGCCTGGATTTAATGTGATATTGGGACGACCATGGTTAGCCCAATTAAAAGCAGTTTCCTCACCCATCCACCAAGAGATTCACTTATCCTATGAAGGTGGTGAAATCATTATACACGGTGATGCAACTACACCCAACACCTCTGCACACATAGGCACAAACTAGGGCTCAGAGGTTGAATTTGATGAACCTAAACATGATGACACTACTCTTGAGCTTAAACAAGACACCACACCCATTGACAACCAAAATGATAATCAATCTCCAAACCGTGATCACCCATAAGATATGGAAACATTACAAAATGTGGAAGCATCAGAAGATGCAGCCATAGGAACCATTTCGACAAACGTCCCATGGTCAGAATTACCATTTTACGTATCCAGCGAGGGGGATGGCGAGTACAAGATCATGCCTACAAGTCCCACCCTCCACGGAAAATTACAAAAATTAAAGAAACAAATGAAAAATTGAAAGCGGAACCACCAAGTGTCTGGAATGACGTTAAACTACCAAGCGTCTACAACGACATTAAACTAGCCATGGTCAGAAATGGTTGGTTCCTTCGTAAAAAAAAATAATTTTCTGTCAAAAACAACTACAGTCTCCTCTTTTTCTTCGACAAAGATACAATAGTCCGTCATGACTTTAAACTGACGTACAAAGCCCGAAATGGCTTTAAAATAGAGTATAGTATACCATCAATTTACCGAAATTTTGTTACATCATTATCGTTCACATTTTGCAGGTTATAATGTTCATTTCATATTTTGTTAGACACAGTTCCGACTTACATTTACGCTCACAAAGAAACTCGAAAAGGCAAAAAAATATATATAAATATATGTAATACAGAGTGTTAGCATAGAAATAGAATAACTGCATATTACACCATGATCATGTTACATTTGTCTTCACATATTCGAAAAAAAAAACAAAAAAAATAACAACAACAAACTAACAAAGAAATGACAAGGTTGACAAGACCAACAAGCAAAATCATGCACTAGTGTTAGGAGGGGGCTGGTCCCCAAAATCCTCTATGTCATCAGCTCTGGTCCCACTAGGGCTAGCCTCATCACCACCACGCCCCTATCACGAAGAGAAAACAAAACAAAAAAATGAGTAAACACACAAAAAAATAGGTAAAAGAGAGCAAAGACACTAAAGAGAAATGATGACTGAAAGTAATAAAATAATGCAAGAAATAAAATACTCATGGGTGGGGAAGGCCTAAGATTAGCTTCCAGGCACTGTAGAATCTCTTCTTCAGACACGCAAGCCCAGTCTTTTTCAAGTCCAAGGTCAATATTGGCCAAGGTCTTACCCTTGTCCATGGAAGACCAGGAGGGGCGCTCAAGAGAAAACATACTTGTTGAAGCCTCCCCAGAGGTAGTTGTAATGGATCTCTCAGGAGACCCCTCCACTTCTGTATATTCAACAAACTTCTCATAGGAAGAGCACAAACCTAACCCCTCCACGAACATCTCCAATAGGCGATGTTCCACTGATTCCTCTATCAGCCATTTTTTATATTGGTGCTTATGATCTTTCTGATCCTGGCCCCATTTATGTACTTTAGATGCAAAGGACTTCCAGTCATGGTACTTCCTATTCAATAAATCCATTTGGGCCCTCTTTTCGGCCAAGTCTTAAATTGCCTGCACCTTGCTATTCAAGCTTGCCCAATAACGTGCATAGGTGATCTCGGATGTACGCCATGTACTATCACCTGCCAACCTAGCAGAGGAAAAATCATAACGGGCTTGCAAGTCATTCCTCTTCTCTGTCACCTTCACCATATTTTCCTTCAATGATTAAATTTCAAGCCATAACTATTCAATTGAGTGCCTGCAGGTCCAGAGAGATTTAACATTTGGGACAACACAACCTGAAACCGCATCATAAATCCCTCTCGGGATCTACTTAATATCTCTGGATAATTCTATGAGACCATCAATATGGGTAGCCTTGGAAGGACTCCATTGAATCTTTGCACCTACAAGTACAAACATTATGTGTATAAGCCAACCAAAGACCTCCAATAGGTACAAAAATGCAATGAACTCAAGCACTTAGTATAAAGTGCATACCTAATTTAGGATGAGCCTGTCTCAGATGAGCAAAAACATCGTTGACAATGCCAGTAACAAAGTCTACTTTATTGGGCATCTCAGGCCATGGCTTCAATGGATCAGTGGATCTTGAATCTATATGAGAAGGCATCTCAATTGGGCCCTCAATCTCCAACCCACTCACCTGAGATGTAGGTGCTTTAGGTACCTTAGCATCTATGTTTGATGTTAAGAAAAGCCATGATAGTCAAAAAATGCATAAAACTAAGAAGATATGAAATGCAGATCAAAATAACAAGACTTACCAAACGGCCCTTTGCTAGTTAGCTCAGGCAGATCACCAAGGTGTAGAGACCCATCAAAGAAACCATCAAAAACACCTTTCTCCTCACTTGAGTGCTTCAGGGCATCTAAAGCCTTAGCAAGTGTAGCTTCCATGGTACTTGTTTCATGCTCTTCCTGTAAGATGGGAATGGCCTCAACTACTTCTTCCCTCATATCTTCCTCTTCATTACACCTAGTGGTGACTGTTTCAGGTTCACCCATAAGGGCCAATTCTTCCCTTTCCCTCTTGGGGGTATCCTCTGTTAGCACCAATAAATCTAAAAGTTAGCATGACGTAATAGGCATGTATGTTTAAGTAAATAAGTAAATTAAAAAATTGATAAAAACACTTAAAGTAAAAATAATAAAATACTTACCCACTCTTGGCAAGGTGAATCGAATCTTCTTAGCCCTCGGTGGCCTTTCCTCCATGGCAGGATCTCTCAGATGCTCACCTCTTCTCACCTTAGCCTTAGCCTTCCTAACGGTCTCCTGGATCAAGCGCTCAGCTCTCCTAACACTTGTGTGTAGTTGGGGTGGATCCAACCCCAGGCTATCATGCGAATGGTGGGAATTACTAGCTGCACCCCCTGTTGTGATAGAGACTGACTCCTCGATGCCTTCAGGTGGATCTTGGGATCTGGTGGTGTTAAATAGGTGACAAATCTAGGGGTGAGACAATTGTGAATGGTCCCTCAACACATCATGGGTATCTCCATAGATCACTAAGAACTCAGCAAACCTACAGAGATAACCCGCAAAAAAGGCAAAGGTGAAGTGGGACCTAGCATCAACATTGGAACGTAGCTTGATGATCTCTCCATGGAGACCCAATATAAGGAACTGTGCCTATCGTAGCACATACCAGTCTCTAAGATTGAATGCATAACATGTGCAGACTCCACCCCAAGACTTCTTGTTTGGAAAAGAGACTTAGGAAATGCTTGAGCTCTAAAGCATGGGTACAAAAAGTTTACCTCTGCCAAGAAAGTATCGTCTTGCATGGTGAAGCCCTTAGGTTCTCGCACTACACCTAGCCAATCTTCAAGTTCCTTGATCACACACTCCTCTCTAGTTCCCCTATCTACTGCCACCTTAGCACCATCCGCTGGCACACTAAAAATATCAGAAAAGAATTTTGCGATGAGGTGGAGGGATACCTTCACTCCTCGAACCCATGTAGTAAAATAGGAGACGTCATCATTAAAAGAGTCAATGATGGCAACCATTTCAGTCATGGGAATGTTGGGAGTTAAGGAAATAAATAGGTCCAGCAGGCTTGCATTGGTAAGATGGCTGATGATTTGTTTAGGTGCCTTCTTATGCAACCACCGTTATGACTCCTCTGTCTCTCCAAACTTCATACAAAGAGTAGCCTCAGTGCACCCGAATATAACGGTAACCTCATCAAGGGGAACGACCACTATAGAAAAGACACAAGAGAGATTGAGTAAAAAAAATCAAAAACATGATAAGCAATGATTTAAGAAAAATGAAAATCAAGCCTGGAATATGATCATTTACCACTAGCAAATGGAGTAGGTACACTTGCTGTAGGATCAATCATTTGACGAAAAATGGGCCCATCAAGAGACCAATCCTCATGTAGCCAGCTGTGAACTTGACAACGTTCAAAGGCCCTAGAGAACTGGCTAGGATAATTGATGATAGCATCCTTGGTCTGGCGTAGCACTACAACATGAAGTGTGGGGCCCATAATGAACTCCTTCAAGGCTTTATGTGCTATGGCAAGTCTGCTATCATCCTCATGCAATCCATGCTCAGCAAAATGGGGCTTGCGAAAGAAAGAGTATACACATGTAAACAATGATTATAACGCTAAGAGAGTTAAAGTTAATACATGTATAAAAGAGCATACTTGTCTACTTGGTATACTGTTCCAGGTGGATTTTGGAATAGTGTATGTACATGGAAAGCTAGAAACAGTGTGCTACTACTATTGTAATGGCTACAAGATGACAATCCCCACACATGAGTTAAAGAGCGTGTAGATCTAGGACCTTTGAGAACACCTCCCTCAACTACATATAGCCCCTCGTCTATGTCAACAATGAAAGCTAACACACCTCATGTTGAGCCAGGCAACATGGTCTCAACAATGTCATGAGTCAGCTGCTCACTCAAATGAGGCCATATGACAATGCTAAAATTCTACAAAATAAATGATAAAAATGCACCAACATTCGGACAAAACCATATTATGTGCATCCCGATCTGCATGTCATAATTGGCTAATTTCTGTTCCAAATGGCCAAACCAAGATAGCACATCAACAAGTTCAACCACAAGGAGAAAAGGCTTAGGCCCCCTACATAGAGTGAAAAGGTAACTAACTTAAAACATGTAAAACCTATAAATTGAAAATAGAATAAATAAATAAGAAAATAAAACCCAACAAGTAACTAACATTCAACACGCACACAAGCCCACCCCCTGGGACAAGAACTCCAATACTTGTTTGGTGCATCTAATGCTCAATGGGAAACATTGGAATCCACTAGGCAACACTAATCTTAAAAAGATAACATTTGCAAAAAATCATAATAATGATTCAAGTTACCAAAAATCATCACATCCACAAGTGGAAAGTATCACATAATTCATGCTATTTTAAATCTTGCAGCTCACACAACACATTAAAGGAACTCATGCTGCAGAGGGTTACTCATGCTGCAGAGGGTCACTCACGCTGCAGAAGGATCACTCATGTTGCAGAGGGTTACTTACGCTGCAGAAGAAACTGGTAACACTGTAGCTGTAACTGAAGAAAACAAGCTATGCTGCCAATAGTAGTTCACCGTGCCAAAACAAACTCTCACGTTGTAACAAGGACAGTCACTCACACTGCCCTTATCCACAATCGATTCAATTACGTCAAAAATTAGATATAATAACCCACAATGAAACGAAAAAAAACATTGAGTGATCACACTGCAAATTAGCAATGCACGTGCTCACACCCTGGCTTGGAGGCCAGTAACTTACACTGGAGACACAACCCTGCAACTAACGCATAAAATAAAATACACAGCCTTGCAACTAAAGCTGGAGAGGCGGTGACCCTGGGTTTATGTCACAATGAATAGTAATGAAAAACCCTATTTCTCCCGACCGAAATGTAACCAAAAATACCCAAAACATGGCAATTTTTGCAGCTTACATTGCCTCTAAGCATACCCTATGTTGCTCACGCTAGCCCAAAACTAGTAGAAGGAATCAAAATAGTAGCCCCAAATTCGGTATCGAAACAAAAATGCATCAGAACATAACCAAAAATGCACCAAAAATGCATAAAAAATGCACTAAAACGTGATTTTTTTAGGGCCACTCACACTAAAATCTCAAGGAAACTCATACTGCAATCACGAATCAAAATGAAACACAAACACCTTGGAACGCAGGGAGGAAATGAAATCACTCTTAGAAATCGCTCACAAAAACCAAAAATCAGCAGCTCCCATAACTCACGTCACCAATCTATTACACCACAAAAAAATATAGAAAAATAGGGAAGAAATAAACCTGCATAGGGTTCCCACCCATGAAGAAATCTTTGGTTGTGGAAGGCATTGGAGTAGTTCCTTGCTCTCCTCCACAAATGCCAAGCTTGCCTGCTTCTTCCCCTTTCCTTGTTCCTACTTTCCCTTGCCCTTCATCCTGCTTACGCTGTGTCTTCCTAGTCATTCATGTTTCTAACATTGTGTTGGACTTTTGTAACTCATGCTATGCACATGCTATGCACTGGTCCTCTAACTCATGCTATGCCCAATTACTCATGCTTACACCACACTTGGTGCCATTTTATCTCAATTTGTAGTCACGTGGTGCCTTGTCCTTTATCCTCCTATTTATTTTATTCTTGTGCTCCTGAAATAGCTACTTTAGTTTATTTCTCTCATATTTATTAACCATTGCAAAATAACCCATGCATTTAGAAAGAAGAAGAAGAAGAAGAAAAATCCACAAAAAAATCCAACAATCACGAAAAAATCATAATACTTGTATATACTTAGAACATGATTGGCAAACGGCCTGGCATGGCCTTAAACTACCACACTTGGCCCGGGCAAGGCCTAAAATTGCCAAGCATCCGTATATAATGATAAACTATTCGTTGCATGCCTTTGTTACATTAAGACGTAGAAATTAACTTTACCAGAAATTACAACTCACCCTTGCTCACGTGCCTCCCCATTTAATTGGCAGGGGCAGACACATGGATAGCAAGCACCTCTTTTCACCGTTGTCTATCAATGGACCACATGGGGCCATTCAACGAGAAGTTAACCTAGAATCCATTGATCTAGACTCATCATCAATTTATGACAGTTTCATGGAATCCACTCAAGGAACATCAGATTGCTTTGAGGATATGACTAAAACTTTGGACTTAGAAGCTGACAACATCACTGAGGATCCCCTCTTCAAAGTCCCCATCACCATGTCTAGTGGCGAGCTTAAAACATTAAAATTAAGTACTCTTCTAAATCTGCAAATTGCCAATGACATTACACAAGTGCTGAAGAATAATATCAAAACTTTTGCTTGGTTGTATACCGATATGCTAGGATTGGATCCTCGCATCATCTAGCATAACATCATCCTCGATGAAAAACTTAGACCGGTAAAGCAAAAAGCATGAAAGGTTAGGCCTAAGGTAGCGTTAGTAGTTTGTAATGAAATCATGAAGTTCTATTAGGCCGGTTTCATCCAGGCTGTTGATTATGTCGATTGGGTATCCAACATTGTTGTAGTCCCTAAGAAGAATAAGAGCATTCACATATGTATTGACTTCTGTGACCTCAATGTAGTCACTATAAAGGATGACTTCCCGCTACCTAGCATCGATCAACTCATTGACTCAATCGCTGGGCATGCATTATTATCCTTTATGGATGGATTCTCGAGATACAACCAAATCAGGATCAACCCAGAACACCAACTCAAGATGACCTTCATGACACCTTGGGGCACATTCTGTTATACAATGATGCCATTCAGTCTCAAAAACGTGGGTTCCA
This sequence comes from Gnetum montanum, assembly GCA_015680685.1. Lineage (NCBI taxonomy): Eukaryota > Viridiplantae > Streptophyta > Gnetopsida > Gnetales > Gnetaceae > Gnetum > Gnetum montanum. The sequence continues at coordinate 904,446 of MNCI01005623.1, read as the reverse complement.
CATATCAATGGGCAATGACATATATATTTAGTGATTACATGCTTTATTTGCTGTATGATTATGTAGAAGACATTGCAGTCAAGTCCAAAACAACCGAACAACACGCAAAGCACCTAGACTTGGTACTCAAATGCTATCTCAAATATGACCTTAAGCTTAACCCAAAGAAATGCATCTTTGGGGTTAAGACGGGAAAAATGCTTGGCTTCATAGTCTCCGAAACAGGTATATGAGTAGACCCTGATAAGGTTAAAGCAATAACTAGTATGTAATCACCTAGGAACCTTACTGAATTACATGGTCTAGAAGGTAGACTACAATTCATCAGACACTTTATCATGAAGCTAACTGATAAGTTGAAACCCATGCAGTATTTACTGTGAAAGAAAGCCCATTTTCAATGGACTCAATAGTGCTAAGAAGCCTTTGAAAACATAAACACGGAGTTGGCTCAACTACCAACAGTTCATCCCCAGCAAAGCAATAAACCTTTTTACATCTACCTTTCCACATCTGATTCATCGATTTCATCCATGCTTTGTCAAAAATGAGAAGATGGAGCCGAGATCTCTGTTTACTATCTAAGACATGCCTTAACTAACTATGAACAACGATACAATGATGTGGAGAGATCGTGTCTCACCCTAGTCTTTTCCTTAAAAAAGTGGTGACACTATCTCTTTCGTAACCAAGTCTATATCATTTGCAAAGACAATGTGCTTCAAGATATCTCACAACAACATCTATGAGTCAAGTAGGATAGGTAGATGGAAGGCGATGATTGTAGAGTTTGACTTGTGCTATGTTGCTCAATCCTCCACTAAGGGTCAAGCAATAGCCAATCAGTTGACCACATCACCGACACAAGATCAAGTGATAATCAACCTTGAATTCCCTGATGAAGATATTAATAGCATAGACGTAGTGCCCGATAATTATGATGTAATCCTATACTTTGACAAAGCATCCACCTCCTGAGGGGGAAGTGCTGCAGCCATCATAACATATCCCTTGAAAGAAATTTGCCCCTTTTCCTATCGACTAAACTTCCCTTGCACCAACAATGTGGCAGGGTATGAAGGTCTTCTTAGAGGTCTTATAGCAGCACTAACTTCAGGAATCACACGTCTTGTAGTTCGAGGTGAATCATAGTTAGTAATCAATTAAGTCATAGAGATCTACACATGCAAAGCTCCACATTTGCAACCATACTGTGACCTAAATAAACACTTGCCAAAACAACTGATCAACGTAGATGTGCAACATATTCCTAGGAATGAAAATACCATTGCCGATGCACTTGCCACACTAGCCTTAAACATGACACTTGAGATGTTCCATGAGTTGCCTAGTTCTATAAAAAATTGTGCCAAACCTATGATCGACGCACTCGATGAAATACCCATAGCGTAGCGTGTATTAGCACTACACAAGCAATAAAGTGATACGATGACATAAAAGAGTACCTTCTACGAGGTAAACCGCCACAACATTTGACGAGTTCTCAAAAAGATGCAGTGCGAAAATGCTCTAGGAAATATGAATTAATAGGAGACACCTTGTGTTGCAAGTCCTATGAAGGAATTTTTTTAGTGTGCGTTAGTAGCATCGATGGCCAAACAATCGTGGAACAGGTTCACAAAGGACTATGTAGAGGGCATATAGCACCCAAAGCAATGGTAATGAAAATTAGATGTTTGGGCTATTACTGGCGACACATGGAGTACGATTGCTTCTCCAGGGTCAGGAAATGTAACATTTTCCAAAGGCACGGTAACCTAATACATGTACCACCTAATGATTTTCATACTACGCAAATCACATGGCCATTCCAAAAATGGGGACTAGACATCATTGGGCCGATAACACGACCATCTTCAATAGGACATAGCTTCATCATCACTATGACCAAATACTTTACCAAATGGGTAGAAGCTATTCCCCTTAGGAAAACCATGTCCAAACATGTTTGCAACTTCATATTAGAAAAGATCGTAACCTGCTTTGGTATCCCAATGATCATAGTCACCGATAATGGGCCACAATTTAGTAGTATGGATACTACAAGCTTCTGTGAAAGCCTAGGGATTAAACACTCATTTTCATCACCATATTACCCATAGAGCAATGATCAAGTGGAGTCTATGAATAAAAAGATCATCATGGTGCTCAAGAAAATGTTGAATCAAAGTAAGAGATGATGGCACGAGAAGTTAATCTATGCATTATGGGCATACCGAACAACGCATCGAACATCTATAGGTAAGACACCATATAGCCTAGTATACAGATTTGAAGCTGTATTACCTTTGGAGTTACAAGTTCCCTCACTGTGGATAATGCTCTCTAGCCTCCTTGATGAAAGCCAGAAGAATGAACTATGCATCGCTAACCTTGACTCAATGGAGGAAGAAAGGGTATGAGCGCTTGATCAAATCGAATGGTACCAAAGACAACAGCGACAACATCATCAACATAATCCATATAAGCAGCCAATCAAGGAAGGTGATCTAGTTTTCAAGGCAGTCCACAAACACTCAGATAAATTCTCAGCCAACTGGGAAGGACCTTACTTAGTCACTAAAGCATATGATAATGGGGCATTCAAGCTCACCGACATGGATGGAAACGAATTGGCCAATCCTACAAATCACGCGTACCTAAAACCATTCTATGTCTGATGATCTTAAGGTACGCAATGGTCTTGAAATCATGACCTAAAACTGATACCACAGAATAGTCTTGGAGCTATGACTTAAAACTAGCACCATAGAACATCCTGGCGTCATGACGGTAAACCAACATCATAAAGCTCTATCCGACATGATACTAAACTATCACACTCATTCACCAGAGTCCACTAAGACTATAAACTAGCTAGCCTCTTCATAGTCCACCACAAATATAAACTAGCATTGCACCGTCCGCTACGACGATAAACTAGCAATGTCCAAATTATTATGACGTAAAACTAATCCACAATAGTCTACTAAGACTGTAAACTGGTGACATCATTAACAACTTGGCATCATTTAAAAAGGTATGCTGCTGCAATAAGTCATACGTGCTCACCAAGAACCTACCTCTTGATTGGCCACATAGATCCTGATGAAATTGATGCTGTTTGAGACTTTGTTTGCCTTGAAACTTCACATGATGGCTCCATTCCATCAGCTATGTTCAACTTTAAAGTGCTTTAGCTAACTAAATCATTTGTGGTTCCCTTGTCCACACTTGAGACGTTCGTACACAGATACATTCCATCATGACACACTTGAGACGTTCGTACATAGATACATTCCATCATGACGACAAGGTATTACATTCTTTGTGACGCTCACAACTAGGTTAATCAATCTGTTCATAAGTACATTTCCAACAGATACATTGAGCTATGTTTGCAGGATGACACACTTGAGACGTTCGTACACAGATACATTCCATCATGACGACAAGGTATCACATTCTTCCTGACGCTCACAACTAGGTTAATCAATCTATTCATAAGTACATTTCCAACTCCTGCCACATTTCCCATTCCTCATCATGATCCTTTTACCCTACTTAATTATAGTCCCTTGATACAATATTCATCCCAAAAATCTTGATGCACTATTGTCCACTATGATTCCTGAGCAGTTGCAACACAAAACACAATGCATATCACATGATATAAACGCAAGCGCATGAGCATGAGTACGACACAAAAGGCAAGCTCCTTCAAAAGGACAAAAAAAATGCAAAAAAAGGTCAAAGAGAAAAATACAAGGAAAAGGTCTCCATAACCCCATGGACATCATAGACCAAAGATCATTGGTTCTTCTCATACAAGCCCTAGGTGAGAAGACAATTGTCTTAGGAGAACACTCATGCCGCGAATGATCATGTGGCACATCACCGTGTGGATTTGGCTATTTACAACGGGCCCCCTTAAACATAACACAAGGGTTTTGTTTCTCTAAAAAGCACACCTCCAATGTCCTAGTTCTAAGTCTGCTGAAAACTCGGCTATTGACAAAGACCAATGACATGACTTGCTCACGCGAGAACACTCCTCTCCCATAATTCTGGCAACACTTATAACCCTTGATCATCTTTTGATTTCCCCAGTCACAACCAATTCCTTTCTTCCCCCAAATCACATTTCCCTCAACCCAATGTACTTTTGAGTGCGATGCGATGACATTCGGCCAGGGGCCGATGGACAATGCTTGGTACTTGGTCGTTCATGGTGTTTTGTACTTCTTTGTTGACGCCTCTTGGGTAGATTCCTCCAAACATCAACAAAGAGGGGCCAATGAAACACCACAAAATTTTAGCTCAACACTTTGAAATGAGAACAATTCAGAGCCTCTTGAGTCTTGAGAAGAAAAATCTTGACTACAGCACAGAACTCCATCCAGCTCACTCATGCTATAAAGCTAGCTTACCCCCAGTGAGAGTAACTCAAAACAGCCTTAAAATAGTGTTAAAATAGCTTAATTTTGAAGGTACAAGTCATCCTAAAGGTCCACTAATGGTTACCCCAGGTTCCTAGCCCTTAGAATCCTAATTTCAGGCTCAAAAATACACTGTTTCCACTGCTTACACTCAAGTCACACCCAGGTCACGCTGGGGTCATGTTGGAGCATAAGCCTAGCATGACCAAATGGAAACTAGTCTAAACTAGTTCCAAGCACAATTTTAGCATCAACTCAACTTATAAGGATAGGAAATAGTTCTACTTATTAACAGGCTCCAAAAAAATCAAATTTTGGGTGTGAAACATGACATTTTAGCTTGGTTACACCTGGGTCACACCTAGCTCACGCCCAGGTCATGCTAGGATCATGTTGGAGTCACACTAACAACGTGAGCCCAGCATGAGTTACCAAGATGGCTTAAATCAAGTATAAACAAGCTCAAAATTAGCCTATAGGTGGCCCCAAAGGACAGGCAATAGTTACACTTGAAGGACAGGCCTTGAAAATCAGGATTCAATGTGAAATGAACCATTCTAACTAGCTCACGCCAAGCTCACACCTAGCTCACGCCCAGGTCACGCTGAGGTTACGCTAATAGCATGAGCCCAACATGAGCTACCAAAAGTGGCATAAAACATTTTAGACACATGCCGAAGACATGCCAAGGCAAGATCAAATCACACTGACAACCTTGGTGAAACATAAAAAACATTTCAAATCAACATCCTACAGTAGTCGATCCAAGAGACCACGAAGTTCCAAGCGAGCCAGAGTCAAATTTTAATTGCAAGTTCATTGTAAATTTTCATTGTAAGCTCCACCATTTGTGAGCTTGTCAAGCCCTTACATTGCTTCCATGGGCGTAAGCTAGCTTGTGTTGTAAGATACAGTGCAGTTTGTCTAGAATGTAGTTTTTCCATGTACACCTGTCATGCGATCCATTTTTCTCTCATCTCGTAGCCATCGATCTCATTCATTCCTACTCCTAGGCCTAGACAAATGAATAAATACCCTATTTATAGACATAAACAAGGTTGGAAAAATTTGAAGCAAGAAAACAAGTAATCCTAAGCCCGAACGCACATGATTCCCAGCGCCTGTAAACACCTCACATTGGAGCTTAACATTCGACTTGCAATGCAACTACATTTTGACTAGTGCACACCTCTTGTTGATTAATACAACATTGTTCATTATTTTCCATCCATTGTCCTATTCTAATTTACTTTTTTCATTGTTCCATTCCATTGCATGTTCCTACATACATTTTTCTTACATTTATGTTCCATTACGTTTATTTACGTTTCGTTATGTTCCATTACGTTACTTTATGTTTCTTTACGTTTCGTTACGTTGCTTTGTGTTACATCATTTTCTCTGTTTCACGTTTCGTGATGATAACCCCAACACAGGCAATAGCGTATGCTCAGGGAAGTCCTTGGTTGATCTGCATGTAGATCATCCAAGGCACTCTGCCTTTGTTTTTCTAGCTTGCCCTCACTCGAAGGTAGGGTCGTCTATATCTCTTCAGAGGTCCTTTGGTGTTTGTTTTTCCTCTAGCCTTACGTTGACGATTTTGGACAGTACATGTTGCATGTTTTGGAAATTTTGCAATAGCATTTTACATTTCACAAGTTAGCATTTTTGTAAAAAATTTTCAAAAATTTTCTAACTCTAGGAAATGCGGTCCAAAAATTGTAAATTTTTCTAACTCTAGGCTACCTTTGGAAGCGTAGTCTAGAAAACATGCAAATTTTTTCTAACTCTAGCTTACATCAACTATGATCTAGAGACTAGGGAGTGCAATCTTAGGTAGCTAGAAAAATTTTAACTACTAGCTACATTCTCCATGGAGTGTAGCCCCAAAATTTCAATTTTTTTTTTAAAAAACAAACTTGCTGCTCTGACCGTTCCCTACATGCCAAGTACCAGTCATGGTCATGGTCCTCCTGGCCACATAGTCTATACTAATGGTGCTATGGCACACAACATTACTTACCTTGCCTAAAAGAAAAACATAGAGAATGTGCCCTGAGCATCACCCTCCTTGTAGCTCCCTCAGCTATGTGTTCTTGCCACAGGGCACCATGCCTCCCTTAGCCCTAGTGGTTATGCAACCATAGCCAAAATTTTAAAAATAAAAAAATATTTCCTACAGAGCTCTGTGCACATAGTTAGCCCTCCCTAGTTGTGTGCCAAGCCCAAAATTCCCTACCCCACACAACAAAACTTCACAATGTAAAATAGAATTTTTTTTTTGCAGAGCCGTCTACCACATCTTCAACCCCTGTGGTGGCTACTCTTGGCAACCATCATCAATGCCCTAATTTCTATTCCACATTTGAAATCTTAAAATGTCCAAAAAGGTGGTCCATTTTTGCAACCCTATCTTGTGGTGTGTTGCTTAAGGCAACCACTGATGCCCACATCCCTATCCTAACAAAAGTTTGCAGATTTTTCCATAGCCCCTACCCTGTAGGTAGTAGTCCTAAGGCTATTACCAAATCTCCATCTCTGCCACATTCCTTGGTCACCCTTCAATCATGCTGGAGAATAAACAAGAAAAATTTTATATCAAAATGCCTATTCATAGTAAGCCCCACAAAGGCTTGTGGCCTTTCCCCTCCTTATGGCAACATCAATCGCTGCAGTGACCATGGCTACTACAAAACATTGCAAGCCCTTGCACCTTGCTCTACCTACAAAACCCTCATGCAAATGCAAATTCTGAGTCAAAAAACCTTCATGCAATGAAACCATCTCCTCTCCCAACACACATGCATCCCTCATGGCCATGGGGGTTGAAGTGGCCATGGTGGCAGTGACCCTTTTAATGGTAGGGCACCACCGACACAAGCCCCAGATCCTTAAGCAAAGCAAAGAAAAGCAAAGTAGATAAAAAAAACAAAAAAGGGGAGAGCTTAGTTAGGGTACCTAGTGGATGGTTGTGCCCTTCACATCTCCACATGTGCTCATAGTAGGCATGCTAGTGCTCGCTCTCCCTCATCCACATTGGTTAGCTTAGGGTGCTGGTGTCCACTTCAGTGTGACATTCTAGTGACTAAGCTCTTCCAACTATGAAATGCTTTGAAATGTTTTCATTTCCAACTTTGACAAGGACAAATTTACCCAAGGTGAAACATTCTTTTATACCCCCTGGGACCACTTAAAATTTTAAATTTTTCTCATTGACCAGTGAATGTCTAGTTTAACTTTGCATCCCAAGCACTCCAAGCCTTGCTTGAATGATAGATCTAGTGCACATCATGGTCCACGAAGACCTTAAACTAGCACTCCATAATCCACTATGACCTTAAATTGACACCTCATGGCTTTCTAAGGCCTAAAGTCGACCCATGCATCCCTTTCCTTTTAAAACCACATTTTCATAGTTAAGTGAAATTTTATTGCATTGGTTTTCTTCATTTTGCACATATTTCTCTCATTAAGACAGGCGTGGCTTGAAATTTTTCTAGTTGTTTTTATAGGATTGTTTGCAGGATTTCCAACATGACTATGTATGAGCATCTTCACTCACATTTGGTCCTTACTAGGTTCCATGGGGATCTGACATGATGCATTGACCCACAATGCCTAGACCTTGAGCCCATAGCCTACGATGAATACATAACATTTGTAGGGGCACTGCTAGACTAGCCAAACCATCTAGTTAGGGCTCTAGATCTAGAGGTAGGTTAGGTCATTGAGGATCCTATTGTAAAAATCCTTGTAGCAACACCTAGTGATGAGGTAAAGGCATTGAAACTTAGTTCCTTGCTAAAGCGTCAACATGCCCAAAACATTGCAAGAGTACTTAATGAAAACATCAAGGAATTTGCATGGTATTATGAGGACATGCTACGCCTAGATCTTAGCATAGTACAACACAACATAATCCTTGATCCCAGCATAAAACTAGTTAAGCAAAAAGCTTGCTAGGTTAGGCCTAAGGTGGCATTGGCAGTTCATGATGAAATCACCAAGCTCTATAAAGCTAGTTTTATCTGGGTAGTTGACTACATAGATTGGGTCTTTAACATCATGGTTGTACCTAAGAAAAATGGAAGTATACACATTTGCATAGACTTTTGGGACTTGAACAAGGCAACCATTAAAGGCCATTTGCTATTGCCTAGTATTGACTAATTGGTCGATACTATGGTTGGTCATGCCTTGCTGTCCTTCATGGATGGGTTCTTAGGTTACAAACAGATTTGGATCAACCCAGAGCACTAGGTTAGTACTACCTTTATGACCCCTTGAGGTACATTTTGCTACACCATGATGCCTTTTGGACTAAAGAATGTAGGAGTGACTTATCAACAAGTCATGATGTACATTTTTAGCAATTACCTATTATGTCTACTCAATTATTACATTGACAATATAATAGTTAAGTCCAAAGTAGCATACAACCATGCCGATGACTTGGAAACGTTTCTTGAAGCATGAACTTAGGTTAAATCCTAAGAAATGTGTCTTTGGAATCAAGATAGGTCACATGCTAGGTTTCATGGTATCTAAAGTAGGCATACATGTAGACCTTGATAAGGTTAAGGCCATTATCAACTTAGCACCACCAGCTAACCTTAGGAAGCTATGAGGGTTACAAGGTAGATGGCAATTCATATGTCAGTTTATCGCATGACTGACTAATAAGTTGCAACCAATGCGACACTTGTTCAAAAAAGGTGTTCACTTTAAGTGGACACCTCAATGCCAAGAAGCATTTGACAACTTGAAATAAGAGCTGGCTCAACTTCCAACGGTCTACCCTCTGCAAAGAGATAAACCTTTCTACATCTACCTTGCTACCTTTGATTTATCCATTACTTCTCTACTTTGCCAAAATTTAGACGATGGTACAGAGGTCCCAATATACTACCTAAGCCATGCATTGGTTGCCTATGAAGAAAAGTATAATGATGTGGAAAAGAGCTACCTTGCCTTAGTCTTCACACTCAAGAAGTGGAGGCATTATCTTTTCTACAACCAGGTCAACATAATCTACAAAAGTGATGTACTCCTAGCCATTACAACAAATATCTATGAGAATAGTTTCATTACACATTGGAAAGAAATAACTACAGTGTTTGACATGCATTACATTGCACAGGAATCAACCAAAGGTCAAGCAATAGCTGCACAACTTATGACTTTCCTAATTGCTGATCAAGCAATGATAGATCTAGAATTTCTAGATGAGCATGTTACCATCATAAGTCAAGTTCCTGATAACTTCAAGGCACTCTTACACTTTGATGGTGCTTCAACCTCCCAAGGGGGTGGTGCCACTACCATAATCACATTCCCCTCTAGAGAGATCTAATCCTTTGTGTACCATTTTTCATTTCCATGCACTAACAATGTGGCGGAGTATGAGGATCTCCTCTGGGGTATCTTAGTAGCTCCCAACCTAGGAATACAAAACCTAGAAATTTGAGCTGACTCACAATTGGTTGTCAACTAGGTCATAGAGGTTTACACTTGTAAAGAATAACACTTGCAACCTTATTGTGACCTGGTGAAGCACTTGCTCAAGAAATTTACAATTGTTGATATTCAACATATCCCCTGTAATAAAAATGCCATTGATGATGCCTCAATGATGTTAGCCTTAAGAATTGCACCTAAAATGTTTCATGAATTTCCCACCTCCATGGTAGATTAGATTATGTCTATCACACAAATAACCAACATTGCATTTATAGCCATAGTAAGCACAACCCACGTAGCAGAATGGTACAGTGACATTAAGGTGTACTTTCTACAGGATGAACCTTCGTAGCATCTAACCATTGCTTAAAAGGATGCAGTGTGAAAGAAATCATGGTAGTATGTAATTGTGGGTGATAGCACATTATGTCATAGATCCTACGATGGCATACTGTTAACATACATTAGCAACAATGAAGCATAGATGATTGTTGACCAAGTCTATGAGGGACTATCTAGAGTTCACATAGCATCCAAGGCAATGGTAGTGAAGCTTAGGTGCTTAGGCTACTATTGGCCTTACATGGAGCATGATTGCATCTCCAAGGTCAAGATGTGCAACACATGTCAATGTGATGACAACTTAATGCACATGCTACCCACTAAGCTTCACACAACATAGATCACATGGTTGTTCCAATGTTGGAGGTTGGACATCATAGGGCCTATAATGCCTAAGTTCTCCGTAGGGCATAGCTTCATTATAATTGCAACTAAGTATTTTATGAAGTGGGTTGAGGCTATTCTCCATAGGAAGACTACATCGTAGCAGGTCTACAAATTCATACTCAATAACATAGTGATCCATTTTTGTTTACGCATGACCATAGTCACAAATAATAGGCCATAGTTTAGCAGTATTGAGATCAAAGCCTTTCGTGAGCACTTTATAATTAAGCATTCCTTTTTGTTACACTAATATATATAGGCAAATTGCCAAGTGGAGGCCATGAATAAGGTCATCATCAATCTTTTGAAGAATATGCTTAGTAGCAACAAGTGATGATGGCACAAGCAATTGATCTATGCACTCTAGGCCTACTACACAACACACTAAATTGCAATAGGTAAGATACCATATAGTTTGGTTTATGGCTCTATAGCTATTTTTCCTCTTGAATTCTAGGTTCCATCACTCCATGTCATCCTCTCAAGCTTTATCAATGAGGCTCAAAATGATGAGTTGAGAACCATGAATCTTGACTTAATAGAGGAGGAGCACATGTAGACACTTGATCATATTAAGTGGTACCAACAAACACAACGATAGAATCACTATCATAATTAGCATCAATGCTTGATCAAGAAAGGGAACTTAGTTCTCAAGGCCATTTGTGAACTTGTAGACAAATTATCAACCAACTGGGAAAGGCCTTTCTTAGTCTTCAAGGCCTATGACAATGGAGCATTCAAGCTTGTTGACCATGATAGTAATGAATTTGCCAATCCAATGAACCACTCATATCTAAAGCCGTACTATGTATAGCATGCAGCATCTCATCTATGAAAAAGCAAGGTAAGTGATAGTCCACTATGACTATAAAATAGCACAAAGAGTCTGCTATGACTATAAATTGACATAGATAGCCTACTATGACTATAAATTGGCACATCTAGTCTGGTATGGCTATAAACTGGCATAGAAAGTTTGCTATAATTATAAACTAGTACAACAAGTCTATTATGACTATAAACTAGCACATCAAGTTTGCTATGACATTAAACTAGCATAGTCATTCTTGGATCATGATGTTAAACTAGCACAACATCCACCATTTGCTACAATGCTAAACTATCATAGAGTAGTTTGGTAGGACTATAAACTAGCATATCACAGTCTACCAGGATCTTAAACTAGGTCCATGGTCTCCTATGATCTTAAATAGTAAAGCATATGGTCTACCAAGACCTTAAATTGGGTTCATAGTTCAACACAAATAGTTCTATAGGCAAGCAAGCGATAATACTTTTAACTCCACACCATTTGCCCATATCTTGTGGGTGGGGCAGTGACACTGCAGTTCTAGAATGGAGTTCCTATCATTAGGAGAGGCCTCTGGAACATTTTTAGCATTATTGCCCTTTCCCCTTAACATTTTCTGATCTTCTAGAACCACTATTGAGAATTTTGTTGACTCTCTGGAGCTCCTACCATGGTTTCCAGCACTACCAATTCCAAACCACACTAGTAGCATTACTGGCCTTGGGCATTGTGCTAGTGCTTTAGGCTCTCATCGTCAGCACAACCCTTTGGAGTAGTTGCAACGTCATCACCTTGGCACCTTTACTGGCTCTTCAAGCACATGCAACTGGTCCAGTTATTATAACACTTATAGCACCCTCACATCTAGTAGTTTAATCTCAGCTCATGTTATGTGGTTACTTTCTTGTTTTCTCTGAGTTATGTTTACAAGATGAAGCCTCAAAGGTAGTTGTGGGGAGACACATCTCATCACAACAGCAAGTCACCATATTACTCTAACATTCCCATTTGGACTAGCCAAGCTACTTAAGAGTGCACACCCCTATTACCCCACTATAGCCTACTTGCATTCCCCCTTTTTTACCTTGCATTTTCATACCTTCCCTTGCATCATTGAGCTTGTGACCCCTTTGATGCACATGGCACCTTCTCTACATCAACTGTAGAACCCATGGTTGATGTGACACAACTTGTCCCATGGGGAGCCTCTATGGGTTGGTCAAAGCCCAAGTGGATGTAATGCAACTCATCCTAGGGAGGAAACACCTATCCTACGAATGCAACACTGTTGCCTCAAAGCAATGCCCATTAGGTGGCATGTAGTCCACCTGATGGAAATCATCCCATAGCTAGCATCCCATAATGTGCAAAACCCAAAGCAGGTTTCCCTCATAGTTAAAAAGTAAAAAATGCAAAAATAAGAGCAATGAATTTGGGGAAAAACATGTTCCCAAGCATTTAGCAAAGCTGTAATTTCACAATTGGTCCAACCTTGAACCCACATCAACCTTCACATAAGCACTATGATGAGAGATCACTATTTTGGCAACAAGCCACCATGGTGCTACATCTTGTAGTATCACACTATTCACATCTCATTTCCTACACCATTTATCATGCATTCACTACATCCTTTATCTCTAGCATACCATTACCCTTGGCACTCTTGAGCATGGTGAAGTAGCATTTGGTTAGGTATTGATAAGTGATGTTGGTGTTGGGCCTACTATGGTATTTTGTGTTCTTTGTTGATGTCTCTTAGGCCACTCCTCTAGACGTCAACAAAGAGGGGCCAATGAAACACTACCAAATTTGGGCTCCTAAGTTTTGACTACAAATTTGTCTAAGTGTGAAAACTTGGCAAATTCTTCTAAGTGTTGATATTATGATTCCCACTGCTAGGACTACACTCTAAAGAATAGTTAGCATAGTTAACATAGATGACCTAGATTTGCAAGATTTTTCTAAGTTATGATAGAAGCTACAAAATGTTCTAATTGTCCTAACTACACTTTCACTACTAGGACTACGCTTTAGAGCATAGTCAATGTAGTTTTCATAGGAATAGCTAGTTTTGCAAATTTTCCTAGGTGTCAAGGTAGAAGCTGTCAGGCTTGGTTGGCATGGAAGAAATAGTTTGGCAGATTTTCTAACTTTTGAGCCTACACTTCCTACTACACTCCAGAGCATAGTTACCATAGTCATGCATGAATACATTAGTTTCTACTAGATTTTTCTATGTGTCAAGGCTATGCTCTCACTACTGGGACTATGCTCTAGAGTGTAGTCAGCATAGTCTACACTGAAACATATTTTTTGCAAAATTTTTCTAACTATTGGAATACACTCTAGAATGTAGTCAGTGTAGTCAACTAGAACTACCTCCAAAAGCTTTTAGAACTTAACACTAGCCTTCATCTCAGCTCCAACATTCCTTCAGCAAGTAAGATAAGAAATTTGCATTTCTTTGCACCCTCCATTTACCCTCAAAATTGTAACTATGCTTGACACCACTTGAGAGAGTGTACAATATAGTCTAGGAGCATAGTCTCCAAAACTACAATATTTTTCATTGTTTTAAGGTACATTGCAATTTGTTTGGAACTCGCAAATGCAGCCTTGGTATCATAGTCATAGTTTGGTAGTCTCATAGGGTTCATTAGAGCACATCAATAGAACACCATTTTCTTTAGTGGAAGCATAGTTGGGGTTAGCATAGTCTTAACTATGCCTCTACCACATGGCATCTGATCCATGATTTATGCTATTCCTAGGCCTATAAATACCCCAACATTCCACGTTCTAGGGGTTGGCATTTTGAAGCATTCAACTAGCAAACTTGCATCCAGAGCACTCTAGCACCTAAGCACACTTGGCATTTTGGTGAACTTTGGAATACCACTTGGACTGTTACACATCACCACAACATTGTTGCATCCCATAGACCACCATAGCCTACAGGACACCATGGCTTCCAACCCAATAGGTTTAAAATTCATGACTGACATCAATTTTCATAGCCTAGACACTCTAAGACTATGACTATGCTACCTACTATGCTTGTCTATACACCATGTACCTCCTCACCTTTTCTTTTTAGTTAACTACACTCCGCTAACTTGGGGTGGTGCCACTTTCTCTCTTGTTTACATCCTACACATTTTTAGCATTTTCTCCCTCATTTTAACATTTTACTCACATTTCTCACCATTTTTCTGCATGTATTCGCATGTTTGCATCATTGTTTTGCACCGAAAACCTCAACTATGCTCACCCTAGTTGACACCATGGATGTTTCAAACACTGTGTAAACCCTTAGCACTCATTTCAACATAACACCTCGTAAGTCCTAGTTCAATCAACAAGACTGTTCTGGGCACCCCGCCTCCACTTCTAGCAAGTCCTCACATAGATGTAGGGTCAAATTTGTATTACTACAAATCTCTCAGTGCACCATTCCAACCCTTGACATTTTTAGTCACTATAGAAGGCCTAAAGAAGCTACATTTTTGTAAGTTTGCAAGAGCTCTTGGGTGCTAAAATGCTTAAAAACTTCCAAAGTGTGAAACTTGAAGATGGTGTTGGAGGCTTATTTTTATAAGGTTTAGGTTGTGGATTGGGCTAAAAAATTACTATAATTTGGTTAGATTAGTTACAAATTTTTTCCACGTACAGGTGAGATGGATGCTCATTTTTGGAGGTTACCATGTATGAAAAGTGTCAAATCCCCATGTCCATTCCATTTACTATAAATAGTAATAGGGATACACCATATATGTTGGAGGTAGATCTTCTATGTTGGGCCTTCTGTCATCCTTGTTGGAGTGCATGGGATGTTAAAACCTAGTGCATGTGGCTTCTATGCTAGGGGGAGGCCATCTCCATGCTGAGCATACAGTCTCCACACTAGGGGTGAAGGCTCCACATTGAGCATAGATTCCATCATACCCTTCCACATTGAGGTCTACCCTTCCATGCTGGGAATAGGTGATCCACACCCTTCCACATTGGGAGTAGGTAATATCTACCTCATGTAGATGTTTAGAGTGTAGAAAAGTGTATATCCCCCATAAAACCCATCAAAGTATCATTTTTGGCATCTGTAAAGGCATTTTGAACCCCCAAGCCTAAATATAGGTACTAGGTGATACTTTTCACTTGGGGAATGAGGCATTGGCCACTCATGATGCATTTTTAGCACTAAAAGTATGAAACATGTGAGATTTCCCCTCATGGATTATAAGCTTCACATTTACCTCAAGTTTCATAGGATGTAGTTACAAATGTTATACCATGCAAATTTGGTGGTGTTTCATTGGCTCATCTTTATTGGTGTTCGAAGGATTGGCCTGAGAGATATTGACAACAAATACAAAACATCATTGCAGGTCCACCACCGACATTTCCATTTTGTGCTTGATCCAATCATGTCAAATCATGCTGAAGAGTGTTTGTGATGATGGAATAAGGTTATGATAAGATGATGGTAGTGAGGTCATCAAGGATATGGTCATGGAGGCTAACAATGCATTCCAAGTGTTGACATCATTACTATAGCATGACACTAACATGTTTTGAAGTGTTGGTCACTCAGAAAATGTGTTTGAGGATCCAATCACTTCACTCCAAGATTTCTTTGGTCATTGGGCTTTGAGGTCACTAGCCATTTGGATTCTTGGAAATTTTCTTTACCTTATTTTTTATGGGGTGAAACCTTCATTGGATTTCATTTCTAGAGCTAGTTTAATGTAGTTTTCTATTAAATGAGTTGTGTTAAACTTAATGGACTTGGTTTTCCCATTGAACTAGATGTGTTCAATGGAATTAATTATTTTTCCACTGAATAAGCTATGTTACATCCAAGTGAACTTGAGGATGAAGCATGCTAAAGAGATATCATATGGCCATAGTGCATGAGTGTCCAACATAGTTCAACATTATTTTCCAAGGTATGGAAGGTTATTATCATGGTATAGGGTTGGGCTCAAAAAGTGGTGCTAGAGGAAGGATAATGATACAAGTACTCTTGACATAGTAGGATAAACTCACCAAATCTTGCACATTGAGGTTGTGTAGTGGCTTGTTGCCATAATGACTTACATCCTTGTGATGGCTTCAAGATTCATCCTACATTACAATGCATAAAGGTCACATAAAATGATAAAACCAAGTCACCCAAGTTACCAATGTTGCTAGTTTAAGGTCCTAGTAGGCCATGATACTAGTTTAAGGCCATGGTAGGCCATGTTACTAGTTTAAGGTCATAGTGGATTGTGGCATCGATTTAAGGCCTCAATAGGCTATATTTTTGGTTTAAGGCCTCAGCAGGTCATAGTAAAGTAGGCTCTCTTATTGATGGTCATCGATGCTATGGCTACTATGGGCTACATGTAGGTCACATGTAATAAGGCTTTAGGTAGGAATGGTTAACCAAATTCGCCAACTCATTTCCAATCATGTTAGCTACCTTGAATGCTCCATTGTTGTAGGATTTGGTAACAAGGAAGGACCCTTTCTATTTGGATAAGAGTTTATGTGCATGCTCATGGACAACTTTGAGGACCAAGTCATCTTCCTTGATCTTATGCTTGGTCAAGTTATGGTGGTATTGTGGTTTCTTCCTCTCTTGATACTGCTCGATGTGAGTAAGTGCTTGCACACATTGCTCCTCCACTGAGTCTAGGTCCATTGTTCACAACTCCTTACTCTACTTGTCATTGATGAAGGTGGACATGGCTACTCCAAGAGACAATACATGTAGTTTAAGAGTGGTAAAATAGCTTCAGAACCATAAACTAGGCTATAAAGTGATCCACTAGTGGTTGTACAATAGGTTGTCCAATAAACCCAAAGTGCATGGACACGTAGCTCATGCCATTTGCACTTATTGTTATTAAGCATTTTCTTGAGCAAGTTGATGATGGCCTTGTTGCTTACTTTTGCTTGTCCATTGGCTTGAGGGTAACAAGGTGATGAGAAAGAATTCTTAATGCCTAGGTCATGATAGAAATTCTTTGTTTCTTGGCTACTAAATTATGGTCCATTTTCTATAACTATGGTCATGGGTATGCCAAAATGGGATATAATGTTATCTAGCATAAATTTACAGGCTTGTTTAGATGTCATCCTTCTTAGGGAAATAACTTCAACTCACTTTATAAAGTATTTAGTTGTAGTGATGATGAAGCTATGAACCATAGAAGACTTAGGTGTTATAGGCCCAATGATATCCAAAATCCATTATTGAAATGGCCAAGTTATCTGAGTAGTATGTAACTCGGTGATACATGAATGAGATTGTTATGACATTGGCATGTGTCATAGGTCTTAACCTTTTGTAGGCAATCACTTTTCATATAAGGTAAGTAATAGCCTAACCATATTATTTTAGTAACTGTAGCTCTAGGTCCTATATGTCCTTCACAAACACCCTCGTGAACCTACTCTAGGGCTATTCTAGCCTTGGTTTTACCTAAGCACTTTAACAATACACCATTGTAGGACCATCAACATAATGTGTTATTGCCTACTATGACATACTATTTTGATCATTTATTTATGACATCCTTTTGGGTAGTAGTTAGGCCTCATGCATAACATAAAATTTGATATCATGATACCACCCCTGGTAGGAGTAGTATGGGCTATGGACACAAAGGTATATTTAGTACTTTATGTTATTGGGATAGCACAGTCCATGGTTAAGGTGGATAACCTACTAAACACATATGGTATCACATTGAGGGCTAATGTTGTAATGGTGTCGACTATGAAATTATCATTTTAGGATATGTTTTGGATACACACATTTGTAAATTGTTGTAACAATTATTTCCCTAGGTCATAGTAAGGTTGTAAATGTTTGGCTTTGCATGTGTAAACCTCAATTACTTGGTTAACCAAAATTTTTAAATTGCCTTTGATTATTAATTTTTTGACTCCTACATCATGAGCTGCCATCATCCCTCTAATCAAATCCTCATACTTCACTATGTTGTTGGTACATGAAAACTTAAAATGGTAGGTGAAGGATCAAATTTCACTATATGGAAATGTTATGATGGTAGCAACACTAGCCCCATGGGCCACTAAAGCTCCATCAAAGTGCATGACTACCTCATAGCCCTTAGGTGCTTAGCTAATGGTGTTGATATGTTCATTAGGGAACTTAGGATCTATGGTTGCATGATCATCAATAGGCAAAACTATGAGTTGTACAACTATAGCTTGATCTTTTGTTGAGGACTAAGAACTATAATGAAGGTTAAACTCTACTATTATGGATTTCCATTGGGCTATACAACTACTTTCATGAGATGTTAGTTGTTATGGCTCTAAGCACATTATCTTTGCAAATGATGTTGATTTGGCTTTTGAAGAGGTAGTGTCTCCACTTCTTCAATGAGAAGACTAGTGCTAGACAATACTTCTCCACTTCAATGTATCATGTCTCATGGGAAACTAATGCATGGCTAAGGATAGTACACTGGAATCTCTACTCCATCATCATGTTTTTGATAGAGTAGAGAGGTAATGGATGTATCAAAGATAGCAAGGTAGATGTAAAATAGTCCACCCTCTTCTAAGGAATAGACTGTCGATAGCTATGCCAACTTTTGCTTAAGGTTTTCAAAGGTCTCTTGGCATTAAGCTATTCACTCATAGTTAACCCTTTTCTTAAGCAAGTATTGCATGGGTTTTAACTTATCTATAAGCCTAGCAATGAACCTACAGATAAATTGTAATCTTCCTTATAATCCATGAAGCTCTTTAAGGTTAGTTGGTGCTACCAATTTGGATATGACCTTAACCTTATCAGGATCGATACAAATCCCTACTTCAAACACTACAAAAGCAAGCATCTTATCATTTTTGACAATGAAAATGAATTTTTTGGGATTAAGCCTAAGCTCATACTTGAGGCATCATTTAAGCACAAGATCTAGGTCATTAGCATGGTCATTAACCACTTCAGAAATAACAACTATATCATCCATATAATGATTGAGCAAACCTAGCATGTAATCACTAAAGATATAGGTCATGACTTGTTGGTAAGTTACTCCCATGTTCCTAAGGTCAAAGGGCATCATAGTATAGAAAAAGGTAGCCTAAGGGGTCATGAAGGTCATGCTAAGTTGATGTTCTAGTTGATCCTAATCTAGTTATATGCCAAGAACACATACATAAAGAATAATAAGGCATGTCCAGTTGTAGTATTGATAAGTTAATCAATACTAAGAAAAGAAAAGTCATACTTAATGGTTACCTTATTCATGTCTTAGAAATCTATGTAGATATAGATGCTTCTATTCTTCTTAGGAACTACCACTGTATTGGACACCCATTTTGTGTAGTCAATAGCCTTAATGAAACCAACTTGGTAGAGCTTTATGATTTCGGCACGGAAAACCAACGCCAAATAAAGTATGATGTTATACATGTTTTTATTAATTGGTCTAATGCTAGGGTCTAGTATGATTTTGTGTTGTACTAGGCATTGGTCTAAGCCTAGCATATCTTCCTATGACTAGGAAAAGACCTTAATGTTGCCTTGTAGAACCTTGGTAATGTCTTGAGCCTATTGAGGTTCTAGTAAGAAACTTAGTTTTAGCATTTTCTTCTCATCATTGTGTGTTGTGATAGGAACCTAAACCAAAAAGTCTTAGGTTATGTCTTCTACCTCTAAGTCAAGGGTTTTATCTAGAGTTTCACTCCACTCTAGAGGTTTCTCTATCAAGGCTATGTGATTAACAAGACCCTTAGGCTCTAGATCTAGGTAATCGGGGTCAATAATCCATTCAACATAACCATGAGACTTATCTAGGTAATCAGGGTCAATACCCCATTCAACATCACCATGAGACTTATCTAGGTAATCGAGGTCAATACCCCATTCAACATCACCATGAGACTTACTTAGGCTCAAAGGTAAATTAATATGCTCCTAGTTACTCATACTTTGGTCCTACATGTCAACCAAAAGTAGATTAAGTGGCTCCTAGGTAAATATGAGTAAATAATGTTAAAAGGCTATGAAATTATGCAAAACATATGCTACTCTAATGCCAAAAAAAATGCAAATGGGGTTGTATAAGGCTGTGAATACAAAATGTTAAGATAGGTAGATGCAATGGAATAAAGGCTAAAATAAGGTAAAAAAAAAATAAGACAAGGTCACAATAGGTCACAAGCTTACTAGTTTGAGGTTGTAGTAGGCCATGATGCTAGGTTACAGTCTTAGTGGACTATGATGCTAGTTTAAGACCTTAGTGGGCTATGGTCAAATCATGCCAAATGATGATCAAGGAAGGTTAAACCCCATTAGTCAATACCAACCAAAGGCTACAAAGGGCTACAATAAGGATAAACACATTGAAATCAAAGTATAATCGAGGCTAAATAAGGTAAAAAACGCAACAATGATAAAAAAAGGTTATCATATGATAAAATAATGTTGAATAAGATAAAGTGGGATACATATGGTGAATTTTGGTTAAGAAAAGGTCAAAATGAATAGATTTTTCCAATTTTAGGCATTAGTGGGCCATGGTTTAAGCCTACAAAACTATTGGGTAACTTCAGGCATCAATTAGGACTATTTGGGCATAAAAATCAAGGGTTTTAAGGCTTCCACACTAGACCCCCATTGTTTCCACACTAACCAGAATGCAAGAGGTGAGCAAGAGGTGATCCCTAGTGTGGATGAAACATCTAGATAGTTTCCTAGGCTTATTTTGCTTAGTTTTCAACTTCTAATGGCTTGCATGTTAGCATAGTTGGCTGGAGAAGGAAATGGGCTAGTTTTGGCATTAGTTTCAACCCTTGGAATCCTCATTTGGAGCTTGAAAACATCTTCCACGCTGAATCCATACTAGCCAAAGTGGAGCTACCATGGAAATAAATGAAAATATGTTTCATGGCATTAAGAGGATTAAAATTGAAGTTCTAAGGCCTTCCCAAGCCAACATAGGGCCAGATTCGTCAAAACTAGTCATTTTGATGGTTGAAAAAGGCCAAAAAGTAGGATTTGAAGGTTCACCCTTTATTTCCATGCTAGCTAGCATGTATGGAAGGGGGCTCAACATGGAGGATCTAAATCTAGGTTAAAACAGGGTGAAACAGGGTTGCATGGGCATTTGGAACCAAGATATGATAATTGCACATCCTCTAGCAAGGTTTTGAGGTCATTTAAGAGGATTTTGAGTGTTGAAGCAAGTTAGAATATCTTCATCCCCATTTTTACACATTGAGCATAGTGGCCCCAATGTGGAAGAATGGAGGTGTTCTTATTTTTTAGTTTTGGTATGGTTTGGAAGCACATCCACAAGGTTTCTAGGCTTCTAGGATTATAGACTATGATTTCCCATATTTTTGACTAATTTTGATCATGTTTGAAGGTTTTTTGAGGCTGTGTAAGGTTATACCCCCTTAACCCATGTTGGGAAAGTTACTCCAGCATGGAAGATGAAATTGGATGAGTTTTAGGGGCTAAAACAAGGTTACATGAGTGCAAACTTAAGGCCATGAGGTTCTAGGCTTCTCTAGTGTAGTTTTTGGATTTCTAGGAGTGTCAATCTACCATCAAACATGGAAAGGTAGCTCTTCCAAGCTGGTTCTATGCTGCTTAGTGTGAAAAAGGCCTTTCTTGACATGGATGAATCATAGATCTTAGATATAAATTAGTTTTGATCATAATCAACCATGCATGCCAACTCCTAGAGTTGTTAGGATTAAAGGCTAGAGTTTAAGGCTAAAAATTTTATAGTTTTGAGTGTTTCTAAGTGGTTTTTCATGTTATCCCCTTTCTTACATCCTATGGCCATTGTGCTCAATGTGGATCCAACTAGGAAGATCAAATGGGAATAGTGATTAACTATTTGTGATTAGTTTTGGAGAGTCTGAGGGCTTTGGAAGGTGTAAATAGGGTCTTAGGATGCATACAAGGATATCTAGTGTTAGTTTCAAGTGCCTATGGATCATTTATGAGTCATCCTTAGTATCCATGCTAGCCAACATGGAAGAACTAAGGGAACCTACTTTTTGCTATTTTTTGGAAGTTCTAGCCATGCATGCACGTCTCCAGGGTTGTCAATGTTGATAATTAAAGACTAGGATCAAAATCTAGCTATTTCTAGGATTGTTAGATGGTTTTTGCGCTTACCCCTCTTCATCCATGCTAGGGCTAGGATGCTCAAAATGGATAGGATCCTCCCTAGAGTGGAAGATCCTTAAGGGATTGATTTTTTTTTTGATTTTCAGAAGTTTCGTGCCTTCCAGAACGGTTGACAAGGTTTTGGTGCAAGTATAAGGTAATTTTTCATTCTTTTGATGTATCTAGGACCTCCATAAAATTTCATAGCTACATCCATGTTGGATCCATTTTGACCAACATGAATGAGATCTCCCATAGTGTGGATGAACCTGTAATGACCAAAAATGTCGGTGGCTGGAAAACATTGAGAGGTCATCAGTTGGTGACAGTATTAACCTTGAATCCACGGGAGGGCCGTGCTAGATAAAAGGAAATGGGGCACCCTAAATGATCTGGTCGATCAGACAAGGACTTAATCGGTGTTAATATAACCTTTTGCAATGTGTGATTTAAAAGCAAGGTTTATAGCATAAAAATGATATTTTAGACATAAAAAATGTTGGCAACAATGTAAAATGTGATGATAAACAAGAAAGAAAAGTAGAATGCAATTAGGGAAATGCACCGCTTCAAGATTATGACTTTACTCTGTCAAGGTGGATACAATTGGTTGCACAATGCCGAGAACCGCAGAGATCCCAAAGGTAACCAAGACGTTCAGAGTAAGAAAGTTGGATGCTTGAATGTGGACTCGAGAGTCAAAAATGCAAAGTGCTACCAATATGGTAGGGAAAAGTAGGACGAAATGGCAAACAGGAGTGCTAACTGCTTACAGTGCCAAACAGAGAGCTCACACTGCTCAAGGTTACAGTGCTAACTTGCTTGCTTGCAAAACCACATTTTTTTATTTTGGACCAATCCTTTGAGCATTGCTCATTGGGGTATTTATAGGACTAGGGACACATGAGAGATGCGGTTTGGATGCCACATGTCCTGGGGTGATGCTAAGGGATCTATGCTATAATTGCGAGCCTGCCACACTGTAATTACGAGTCTACCATGCTGTAATTACACTGTCAGAATTTGGAGGTGTACGCTAATGGTGCAAATGGCTGACATGCATTAATGTAGCTTAACGGCTTGCTACACTTGTGCTATGCCTTGTAGCGTAGCATAGCATCTTGCTACGCTATGCTACGCTATGCAGCATAGCATAGTGTAGCCACTTGTTTAAAGGAAAAGCTTGCATTACATCTTACTACATGTTTCGGGAACTTTGAAGTGCTCTGATTACTTTCCACATACTTGCTACATTATGCTACACTGTGTAGTGTAGCGTAGTAACTGGCCTTAGTCGTGAAAACATCGACAATCTGCGAACTTTGCCTTTTACATTGCGAAGCTTGCAGACTTGCTGATCCTGCACCCCGAGATGCCTTTGTTGCTCCCGCCAAGTTGCTACGTTATGCTATGCTATGTAGCATAGTGTAGCATAGCATGCAACATGGCCTGCTTTTTGCTAACTTTGCCACTTTTTGGTGGAAGGAGCCATCGCTGAAGGACTTGGAGTTAGGCGAAGGGATTGTCTTCCTGGCTACGCTACATAGCGTGGCACTTTTTTCTACAATAGTCTTTTGAAGATTGCTATGTTACATGGCATAACGTGGCTAAAACACCATGAAATTTTGAGACCTCAGTGATTCAGCAAAGTCTCAAAGTTTAGGCAAGCATCTTTGCAAGTACATCATCAAAACATTTGGGTGATGGGCACATCTCAGCAAGTTTTCTCTTTCGGCTAAGGGCCTGCTACGCTATGCTATGTAGCTCAGTGTAGCAGATTTCAGGAGATAGAATAGAATAAGGGATGTGTAGCAACAACACTTCAACTTCTCAAGTTAGCCAAGTTCAAAACTCTAGCTTTTTTCCTACTATGTCGCATTACGCTATGCAGCGTAATGTAGCATACCGTAGCGTAACGCAAGTAGCAAGGTTGACTTAGCTGCAGCAACAAAGATAAAAAAATTCAAGCTATGACAATCATTATGCCACGATACCCTTCTTAGCATATCATAGTGTAGTTGTGGGACAGTTTATTCAATGCAAGAGATAAGGTCAAATAAACTATCTTCTTAAAGGGTGGTTACGCTATACTACGCTTCAGAGCGTAGCACAGCGTAGCGTCACAGGCTTCAGCTACAACACATCAAGTCAATGGTATTTTGTGGGCCCAGGATATGCATCATCTAAACTGTGTTTTCCTCCTAACCCTAATCTTATAAATACCCAAATGGAAAATGCTTAAAGGGTGGACAATTTTTGGCAAAAATATTAGTGAGAAGACAAGAAAGAGTTGGCGACAAAAGAGCATCGATAGGGACAAAGAGAAGCTTTTGGTTAGAGATTTCAAGTGAACGAACATTTTGCTTTGAGCTTGACTTCCTTGCTCCCAGATTGGCTAGTGAATAAGGTAGATTGACCCTTACTTGTTTAATCTCTAAATAGCTTCTTGTTGGTAGCAGGTACTTTATCCAAACTGAAATCTTCTTACAAATCCTGTTGTACTCATCATATTTTTCTATAAGATAAATCCTAGATCTTGGGATCGTACATTTTCAAAATTATTTAATTCATTGCATCTTACTTACATTGATTTTATAGTCATTTTGCATAGTTTACATCGTTGTCATTGTTTTCAAGATCCAATCTTGGAGTAGATCTCGTGTTCTCGTCAAATCGACATTATATTTTTACATTACTTCGTCTTCTCATTATACGATCAGTGACAAGTTTACTAATTAAATAAGTCCCTATCTAATTAGCAAGACCATTCAGGATACCTCAAATCCATTCTCTCTAGCATGGCTCTTGCATGGATCCGAGGTTGGAACTGTGTACACAAAAATCCTCTCGGTGTTTCTAGCAATCGACGTTTTCTGTTGTTATAGTGGCATAGCATAGCAAACTTCATAACTTGGAGGACTTTGTTCTGCAACTATTTTCTAAAGCCTGCTATGCTACATGGCATAGCATAGTGTAGTGTAGCAAGCTTCTTAACTTAGAAAACTTGCCAAACTACCTTGCGTGTCTTGAGCACTGCCTATAACTCCACGCATCGTTTCTGAGTAGGTTGTCAGCTGAGTGAACTACTCATGCAGGTAGGCAGGAAGATCCGTTGAACCTGATAACACTGAGAGTAGAAAACTTGCTGAATTGGATAGCCTAAATTTCAAAGCGTCCATCTCCTAAAGAACTGCCATGATGCTGCTTGAATTGCAAAGGCCTAGTGAAGCAAGGATGCCCTGGAAATTTGGGGTGTTTCATTGGCCCCTCTTTGTTGACGTCTGGGGGATGGACCCAAGAGACGCTAATAAAGAATATGAAATACCACAGAAGACAAAATGCTAACATTACTGTGCGGTGATTGTTGAGATGTTGCTTAGCTGTGCTTGAGAGTGTTGCATTGGTTTTTGTGAAGGGGGGAGAAGGGTAAAGCAGGAAGGAAGGAGGTTCAGGAAAAGGGTAAAGATGAGGTTTAGTAGAGTCCCTCGTTGGAGTGCTCATGAGGGAGTTGTTTGTGTTTTCATCTTTACTTTTTTTGACCTTCGACCTTGTGTTGAAATGCTTGGAGAGGGTGATTGCAGAGTGGCTTGTGCCATTTGTGTTAGGCACGTGAGCTTGTGCTCTCTTACATTTTTGCCTTTACTGTTTCGCCATTTACATTTGTGAACAACCTTGCCATAGAACAGATGTTTCTTTCCCCAGATGAGTTGTGTTGCATCCATGTGGGGACTTTTGACTTGCCTACACATGCTTCCCATGCAGGTAGTTGTGTTACACACGTCATGAACTTTGTGGTTGAGCAAACAAGAGGGCTTAACAGGCATTGGAAAAAGTGTGTAAAAGAGGGGAGTGAGTAGAAATTGCAGATGCAAGAAGTTAGGAAAAGGTAGGAAGCTTGTAAGGTGGGACAAGATATGCACTTTGAAATAGCCAAGCTAGTCAAGACAATCATTTTGCAATGCTATAGAATTTGCTATTGTGGCGAGATGCACCCTCGGCCGCACCCTGCAAGCACAGGGGGGAGCAAACTAGAAGAAACAACCATGATGCAAACGAGGGCAAAGGTCTTGCTTACAGCAAACATTGTTAAAGCTCTTTGACATTCGTGCTAGTGCACGGTGTCCAAAGTAGAAAGGCCAGTAGTGGCCTCGGTAGCATCAGCATGGAGAAGCGAGCATCGAAGGTGCCAGGAGTTACTGTGAATGCGAATGCTCAGGAACCCCCGCCAAAGGCATGCATTCTCAGTTCAACTATGGGATCAACTACCACATAGGTAAACATCGTTTGAGCCCAGATGTTGGCAGGGAGTTGGAGGATAACAATATTGTGACTAGGCCACAATACTGCCAGAACTCCAGTAGTGGGCACTGACCAAGGAACTACCATCAAGGTGGTGGATCATGGTGACAATAGGTCCAGAGGGCCAGTGCGATGTCATACGACATCTCCGGAGGGTTAGGATGATGCCAAGGGTGGCAACATCACGTATGTTCTAGATCGTGTTCTCATTATCGTGAACTGTGTTCTGGAATTGCAATGTCCCACCCCCACGTAGGCATTGTACATGTGTGTTCGATGTGTACTTGGCGTAGATGCATGCTGGGGACATGTCGCAAACCTAGTTTAAGGTCCTGGTAGATTGTGTGCTGGTTTAGGGTCCCAATGGACCACCGTGCTGGCTTGAGATCCCAGTATACCATACATGCCAGTTTAACATCATAGCAAACGTGCCGTGCTAGTTTATAGTCATAGCGGACTAGCTATGCTAGTTTTACATCTTAGTGGATGCTGCTTGTTGCCGATAGTTTAACATCATAGTAGACACTGCTTGTTGCCGTCATGCTTCAAATGTAGTATGGCTTGAGATACGAGTGATTCACTCAGTTGGCGAACTCGTTGCCATCCATATCTGCCAACTTGAAGGCTCCATTCCCAAAGGCTTTGGTGACCATGTATGGGCCTTCCTAGTTGGCTAAGAATTTGCTCACATGCTCACGGGAAACTTTGAGGATGAGGTCTCCCTTCTGAATCGACCGTTGATGTGGGTTTGCATGGTGCTTTTTTTGTTGCTTGCTTTGGTAGTGCTCTATGCAGCTTAGGGTTTGCACACACTCCTCCTCTATTGATTCGAGGTCGATGATTTGCGACTCATTATTCTGGGCCTTGCTCACAACATCCAAGAGGATCATCTAGAGTGATGGTACCTACAGCTCAAGAGGAAACATAGTTTTAGATGCATAAACAAGACTGTAAGGAGCCTTACTTGTCATAGTTCTGCATGTCGTCCTATAGGCCCATAGAACATAGAGGATTTGCTCATGCCATCGCCTCTTGCTGTTGTTGAGCATGCTCTTTAGTAAGTTGATGATGGTCTTATTTGTAGCCTCCGCCTACCCATTCACTTACGAATAGTATGCGGAGGAGAACAATTGCTTGATGTCAATATTGTTGCAGAAGGTTCAAGTTTCTATACTAATAAATTATGGTCCATTATTGGTTATAATAGTTATTGGAAGACCAAACCTTGTCATGATGTTATCCAGGATGAAGTGGCAAACCTGCTGAGATGTCTTCTTCCTTAGAGGAATAGCTTCCACCCACTTAGTGAAATATTTAGTGGTGGTGATGATGAAGCTATGCCCTGTGGAGGACTTGGGTGTGATAGGTCCTATGAGGTCTAGTCCCCATCGTTGGAAAGGCCACATGATCTGCGTTGGGTGCAGCTTTGTAGGTGCAACATGTATGAGGTTTGCGTATCTTTGGCACGTGTCAGATGTCTTGACTTTCGACAGGTAGTCATGCTCCATGTGGGACCAATAGTACCCTAGGAATCTAATTTTCATAGCCATAGTCCTAGGTGCTATGTGTCCACTACACAGTTCCTCATGTACTTCATTAATCACCTTCTGCACCTGCTCCCCACCCACACATACCAGCAATATCCCTTCATAGGAGCATCTACACAAGGCGTCATTTCCCATGAGCACATATTGCCAAGCATTCTTACGGATCGCATCTCTCTAGGTAGATGTCAATCCACTTGGGGGTTCGCCATGTTGCAGGTAGGCTTTAATGTTGGCGTACCACTCCTGGGTGTCCACAGTACTGATAGAGGCCACATGTCCTGGCTGAGTGATGGGATGAGTACATTTGACAATCGAAGTTGGTAGACTTGCAAATGAGTGTGGTGGAATATTTAGTGCAAGGGTGGCTAAGGCGTCTACTATGGTGTTCTTGTTGTGTGGCATAGGTTGCACATCCATTGTTGCAAACTATTTGAGCAGTCTTTTTGCTAGATCGCAATAGGGTTGTAGATGCATAGCTTTGCAGGCATAGGCTTCGATGATTTGATTTACAACTAGTTATGAATCACTAAAGATTGCCAAGTTTTGTATGCGCAGTGTTTGAGTAGTTGAGAGGCCTCTGAGTAACCCCTCGTATTCTACCATGTTGTTGGTGTAGGGGAATGCAATGAAGGAAGCTGCACTTCCTCCTCACGCAGTTGAGACATCATCGAAGTATAAAGTAGCTTCCAAGTGCAATGGGACGATGTTGATAATGCTAACATGCTCGTCCAAGAATTCGGGATCTATGGTTGTGTGGTCGTCGACAGGTGAGGCTATAAGTTGCATTGCTATAGCTTGATCCTTTGTCGATGATTGGCTTACATAGTGTAAGTTGAACTCTATGGTTTTTGCTTTCCATCGGGCTATCCTACTAATTTCATACAAGTTGTTAGTGATGGCCTGGAGGATGTTACTTTTGCAAATGATGTTAATTGTACTACGAAATAGGTAATACCTCCACTTCTTTAACGCAAATACTAAGACAAGGAAATTCCTTTCCACCTCGTTGTATTTTGCCTCATGTGCTATTAATGCATGACTTAGGTAATACATTGGTATCTCAGATTCATCATCTCATTTTTGACTTAATAGTGTCGTGATAGATGTATCAAAGGTGGCAAGGTAGATGAAGAAAGGCTTATCCCTTTGTGGTGGATTCATAGTTGGAAGGTGCAAAAGCTCTTTCTTCAAGTTATCGAAGGCTTGTTGACATTGGGTTGTCCATTCAAAGCTAACCCCTTTCTTTAGAAGATGTTGCATGGGGTGTAACTTGTTAGTCAACTTTGCTATGAACCTTCGGATGAATTGTACCCTACCTTATAAGCCACACAATTCCTTTAGGCTTGTAGGAGGTGCTAGGTTGACGATGGCCTTAACCTTATCAGGGTCCACCCGTATCCCATCCTTTGATACTACAAATCCTAACATGTGTTTGATTTTCACTTTGAAGATGCACTTCTTAGGGTTAAGATGCAAATCATGCATTTGACAACACTTGAGAACTACCCCTAGATCGCGTGGGTGATCAACGACCTCTTTGGATTTGACTGCTATATCATCCACGTAGTCATTTAGTGTTTCTAGGATGTAGTCACTGAAAATGTAGGTCATGGCTTGCTGGTAGGTTGATCCAGCATTCTTGAGTCAAAAAGGCATCATGGTGTAACAAAAGGTACCCCATGGAATCATGAAGGTTGTTGTTAGCTAATGCTTTGGGTTGATGCGAATTTGGTTGTAGCCAGAGAAACCATCCATGAAGGATAAAAGGGCATGACCAGCCGTAGTGTCAATGAGTTAATCAATGCTTGGAAGTGGAAAATCATTTTTGATCATTACCTTGTTTAGATCCTAGAAGTCTATAAAGATTTGTATTCCTCTAATTTTTTTAGAAACCACAATGATGTTGGACACCCATTCCAAATAATCAACTACGCAGATAAAACCAACTTGGTATAGCTTTGTGATTTCATCCCTTACAGCTAGTGCAATTTCTAGCTTAACCTTGTGGGCCTTCTGCTTGACTACCTTCATGCACAGGTCTAGGACGATGTTGTGCTGTATCAGCCTCGGGTCTAAACCCAGCATGTTGCTATATGACCATGCGAAGACTTTAATGTTATCTTGTAGAATTTTTTCTACATCTTTGTGTGCCTATGCATCTAGGAGGGAACTAAGTTTTAATGTTTTCACTTCCCCCTTGGATGTGATCATAGGCATCTTGATGAGAGGGCCCTCAGTTACATCCCTGACCTCTAGATCTAGGGTTCGGACTAGATACTCGAGCCAGTCTAGGGGTGTTTCTAAGGATGTTATGGTGCTAGCTGTGGTTGATTCCCAGTCGATCAGGTCTAGGTTCAATTGTTTTGTGAGCTTGCCGTGTGGACTAGTTAAAGCTAAAGGCGTGGAGAGATCACGCTGGATTTTCATTTTTTGCTTAACCTGTCAAGACGAAATGAGAGCCTAGTTAAGAGGCACCTGTTCATAGTAATCATCAATAATGACAATTTGTAAAGAAGTAATAATGTGTAACTAGTGAAGTATGATACAAAGATTAAAATTTTCTAGTTTAAAGTCATGGAAGACTGCTAAGGCATGGAGATGTAAAATTGCTAAAAGAGGAAATGTAAAAATTGTAAAATGCTAATAAACTGCTAGTTTAACATCATTGCAGACTGCATACATGTAACGGATCGAAATTGCTAGTTTAAGGTCTTTTCAAACTGTTAACTAGAATGAAATGCTACGCTAGGAATGCTAGTTTAAGGTCTTTCTAGACCACTAAAGTCGAAGCTATGCTAGTATTGCTAGTTTAAGGTCTTCCCGGACCACTGACTAGAGTGAAACGCTATGC
This sequence comes from Gnetum montanum, assembly GCA_015680685.1. NCBI lineage: Eukaryota > Viridiplantae > Streptophyta > Gnetopsida > Gnetales > Gnetaceae > Gnetum > Gnetum montanum. The sequence continues at coordinate 873,152 of MNCI01005623.1, read as the reverse complement.
TGGGGTTGCTAGTTTAAGGTCTTTCTGGACCAATAAAACCTTCACTACGCTGAGATTGCTAGTTTAAGGTCTTTCCAGACCAGTAGAATTGTCACTACGCTGAGATTGCTAGTTTAAGGTCTTTTCAAATCGGTAAAACTGTCACTACATTGAGATTGCTAGTTTAAGGTCTTTCCAGACTGGTAAAATCGTAAAATATGTATTTTTTTATTTTTTAGGAAAGCAAAGAGTTAGCCTAAAGTGTGCTAAGATCTTCTACCCAGATCTATTTGTTTTAATTGCCAACAGTGCTACGATGTCATGGCGGGCATGCTACACTGCATGGTATACCCTGCATTAAATAGAGAGAGAGAATGGTGAGTTTCCCTTTTTTACCATTATGGTCATAAATAGGGATTAAACCCTATTAAGCTTATCATCCTCACCGTAATAGTGTAGAGCCCACATTCGGAGCACAAAGCGATTTCAGAGCGTAGAGCGATTGTGTTAACAGAGAGTGAGGTGGTTTTTTGCATAGAGACGAGGAAAAGTCTGCAAGCAGGACGATGGCTCCTAAGAAGGAATGTACACACTTGGTGCTCGCAAATGTTGAGGAGGTAAAGAAAACCCTAGGGTGCATGCCATAAGCGTATGTCGTGGTGTCGGAGGACACTCCTTTGACACAGTAGGCTACTATGCCTCATTTGTCTCTTTTTTGTGCTTCTATTATCATTTTTGTTTCTTGCTTCTAATTTTGCGATTCAGTTTCAGTTATCCGTGCTTTTTCTGTCGCTGCATTATCATTGTTTTGGCCTTTATGCCACTGTTGTTGCTGTTTCGGTCGTGATGGATGTGCAAACACTATGCTAATGTTGCATGCAAGGTCACTTAAGCTGCCATCATTGCACAAACACTATAATACACTAAATTGTAGACTAGGTTTCAGGCTGAGCAGCGTAAACGCTGGGAGGTTTTTTAAAAGGAATCGGCGTATGGTCGACGGCATAAACGCTCAACAGCGTAAACGCTGGGAAGCTTGCAGGTAAGGTTTTAGGCAGAGACCCTCCTTTTAGCGCCAATTTCTGTGCTGTCCGAAATCGTCGGTCTCTGGCTGGAAGGAAACAGAGACCGTGGGATCACAGGACACGCACAGAAAACCCTACCTTCGCCTAAGGGCGAGTTGGAGTGAACGAAGGTAGAGTACCTTGGGTGGTCCGCACGCGAATCAGACAAGGATTTCCCTAAATGTACACTGAAGTGCTATATGCTGGGTTATACGTAAATGACATAACGGGCATGAATCAGAGCGTAAACAACGTGATTGATGTAAATAGAGCGTAAACGTAGACAAGCGTAAATAGAATACATGCAACAATTAATGAAAACTGTAAATGATTTTGGGAAGAAAGTGTAACAATGGCATTAAAGAATGAGAGTACAATGCACCAGTCTAACACAGTTGTGACTAGGACACAAGGCGGACAAAAAGCCCCGGTGGATGCAAGGATGAATGTGGGCTAGTTTACTCTGTAAGCACAACATAGCGGCTGTATGCTCAGCGTAAAGGGTTGTCTAGCGTATAAAGCTTCCTGCTCTGGTGCTCAGCATCTCTGCTCTCTAGTGTGCTCTGAATTTTTTGTCAACCGACTTAGATCTAGTGAAAATTTGGGCTTTTATACAGGTTTTGATGCTAGACTCGGGTTGGGTGACACGTGGCGCGTTGACCGGGTGCAAAAGCGTAAAATTTACAAGTGTACAATTTGTTACATTTTTTGGGCGTACCCGTTGAGCGTATACGCTGCATTTGGTGAGCGTAGACTCTGGGCGTATACGCTAGATGTGCTGGGCATATGTGAATTTGGGCGTAGATGCTGTAGACACTGGGCGCATATGCTGGGCGTATACACTGATGATGGCTGGGCGTATACACTGATGGATGCGGGCGTATACGCTGATGATGGCTGGGCGTATACACTGATGGATGCAGGCGTATACGCTGGGGCGTATACGCTGATGGTCGTTGCCTTATGCCAAATCTTACTTTGCAGTGCTATTTCCATGCCATCTTTGGGGATTTCATTCCGGACGTATACATTTGTTGTACTTGTCGAGTGTACATGTGAGGCGTGCACGCTGAACGTGTATGCTGGACGTATACGCTGAGAATGTCAAGCGTATACGCTGGGATGTATACGTTGTGGATGTCAGGCGTATACGCTGTGGATGTAAACTTGAGCGTATACGCCGAGCGTATGCACTGAGACTGCATACTTAGTGAAAATCAAGTATTTTGATCTCCGAAGTTGCCATGTGTGACACCAGTGTAGCTGTGATCATCTGTGAGTCTTAGGGACCTACTTCGTATTGGAGAAATACTAAGCTCGAAATTTTGTGGTGTTTCACTATATTCCCTCTCCCCGCGGGTCTCGCACCCTCATTCAAAGCCTACACCGCAAGAATGAAGTAGCTAGCTAGGGCAACAAACGTGATAAATGCAAGCTATTACATAACATGAAAGTGACTAACCTAAGAGGAGCCTACACCGGTCTTAAGGGGTATCTGGTTTAGACCAAGCCTAAGGCGATGCCAAATATCCTCTATCGAAATATCCATCTAACGCCCATCGCTGGGTTCAGCATTCACTGCAACAGCCTTCTCCCTTTCCATGGTCGTTCATGTTAGAGGTTCCAGGAAAAGGGAAGCAGTTGCGGTCTCTCCTGTAGGAAGGTCCACCCTCAAGTCGGGAGATTCCATGACCTCCATTAGCTTTTTAAATTTAGAATAGGCCTCAGAAGCGCCAATGGCCTTCACGAATGCTTCATACGTGAATGCCTTCACAGCAGTATCTTTGTATAGTTTTCAGTGGGTCTCATTCTCTAGCTTGTACATATGTTTATGGTCTCTCTGGATTTTCCCCTATTTGAAGACCTTAACGCTGATGTCTTTCATGTGTTGGCACTTCTGGACCAACAAGTCCATCTGCCTTTGCTGTTCGACTATCTCGCAGGTGGATTCAATGTTCTGATGAACAACAGCCCAAAACCTAGCGTAGTCATCTACATCCCTCTTCTAGTCAACTAGGTCAGGGTTGCAGTTTATAAGAAAAGCATTCCTTGACCTAAGATTCTCCACCTCGGCAGCCAGGTCGGCCTCTCTCTACTCAACCCTTTGGACCCATTTCCACAGGTCCTCATTGGTGTGCCTACATTCCCACAGAGAGCGTGCCAAGTGCAAGACACACTTATAAGCCTCATCAAATGTGCGATGAGACACCTTGGTCATGTCAGGTGAGAGTGTGGACACCACGCCAACCTTCATAGGTTGTGCTGGGTCCCACTTGAGCCGAGAGGGTGTTTAACGCATGGAGCGTAGTAATCGCGTTAGCATAGCATAATCAACAAACTCAAAAGCTTTAGCATAGCAACATAAGGGCAGTTAGTGCTGATACATACCCACACGAGGGTCTGCCTGCTAAAGGCGTTTGATCATGTCATCGACAAATCCCTACAAAAATGTAAACTTGTTAGGGACGTTGGCCCATGACTCTGTACAAAGCAGAGGAGGTCCCGCGATGTCAGCAGTAGCACCTGTTAGATGATTAAGCATGTTAGCAAGGGTAAAAGTGGACTACGATAAGGCACACACAGAACCCAATGCACCAACGTCTGGCTACGGTCTTTCTTCTTGTCGAGACAAGATGACCATGGTAGCCATAGTAGAGGGCCCTACCAAGTCCATGCAAGTCCCTTTCTCATCCGTTGGTGCCTTTTCTTTCAAGAGACTAGTGTCTTTTTTATTTTGGGAAGGAACCTCTTCGGTGGTAGGAAGAGGCTCCCTAATGACAAGAGCCCCTGCCCTAGAGACAGGAGCTCCATTATTCCTAACTGGGGCCCTTTCCTCCGAAATTGGGACCTCTGTGTCTTTATTCGTTGCCCTTGTCCTAAGGGTCGACACTTCCTCATCGCCTTCTTCTTCATCTTCTTCTTCCTCTACTAAGCAAAAAAGGCATGTTTGCGTCGATTCAAAACAAGCTGGTTTAAAATAGGTGCTATGCTACGCCACACCGCCTAGCATAGCATAGCATAGCAAACTATAATGAAATAAGCATTATACAAAAAACTCTTGCCAATGGGGGGTTGCATCCACCGTAGCTTGAGGCGCAGTCTTCGTACCTCCTCTTCACAAGAGCTTTTCCTGGCTGGGGGAGGTCTCTTCCTTCATAGCTTCGTGGGCATAGTCTCAACTATGAGATGTTCACCCTGTATCATGCTACTAGCTATAACATGAGGTGTCTCTCCTACACTGTCCTTGCCGCAGGTGCTATGAACTGCCAGACCTTTAGTCGTTACAGACAATGACTCCTCGACCATTTCCGGAGGATCCTGGGCCTGCATAGTTTAGAGGACCTGTCGAATCCATGGCTTGGGAATCTGGTCACAGTCTAGCATGGACCAGACTCCATCCTCCTAGACCACCAAGAACTCCCCAAAGTAGTTTAAACAGCCTATGTAGAAGGCATAGTGTATGTTAGAGCGGGACTCCATTTGCTCACGGAGTCCCAAAATATCAGCCTGCAAACCACTACATAGGAATTTGGCCCAGTTGTAACGGGCCCCCTCCTCCATGACTTATTGCATTACCCAGGCTTGCTCAAGCCCCAGGACCTTTCCTTAGGTGAGTAGTTGAGGGAATGCATGGGCACGAAAGACCGGGTATATCCCCATGGTAGGGTCATCCTTAAGCTTTTCCATGGAGAACCCTTTTCTCTTCTTAGAAAGCCTCAGCCACTCCTCGATATGTTGCTTCTGCAAGGTCAACTCCTGTTTTCCCTTTGACACTATGGGGGTGCCATCAGTAGGTATGCCAAACAGATCTGCAAACAGTTGGTCATTGATGTCGATGACCACCCGCATGCCCTACACGTACGTGCAAAAATGACCCACCTTCCCAATGAAGGAGTTGACCAAGGAAAGCATCTCGGCAGCAGAGACACTTGGATTTGGAGCCATGAGAAGATCCATAAGTCTCACCTTTTGAACTTTCTTGAGCAAAGAATCTGGGGTCTCTCATTGTAACCAGCTCTAGCTCATTGCTACTTCGCCGTATTTAAAGTAGATGTTTACTCCTTGCCTCTTGGTAGTTACCACCGTCACCTCATGAGGCTTCTTTGCCCCTGCAACAATTTTTACAAAATGCACTTAGCCTAACAATGTAGAGAATACAAAGACTATGAAAACACTTGAGCATGTGGCGCCTGCCTTTTGATCCACGAAGTCTATACGATAATGGAAATAGTGGGAGTTCAATCACCAGAACGGCTTCAAGTGTGACCTATTTGAAAGGTTCTCTTCATTCCTTGTCCAGCTAGCCCTTCATCCTAAACCAATCATAGAAAGTGGCGATCGTGCGTAGGTAAGTATGGTATTCTCCCCCGCATTGACCAATCACGCCCTCCTGCAAGCTCTTGGCAAAAACAAATTCCTGTAGGGCTAGTTGTGTCATAGCCAGAAGATCCGGTTGATTGTGAACCCCATCATCATCAATGTAGAACCTAGTGAGAAACACACACCATTAGCATTTGGCCAGGTATAGTCAACGTTGCACAACGAAGTAAAGAAAAGATGCAAAAATCACACACCAGCACAATAGATGGTCCCCTGTAGATTCTAAAAGTGCATCGCCATGTGACATGCGAGGTATAATGTGTTGTACAGGTGATAGCACTAGTATTCCGGCATGTTCCAGATCTAGGCTAAACGCCTCAACCCTATTAAGTGTTGGCTGGACCCCCCTCCCTACCTGCTCGTGGTTGCCTTGTCAGAAAGGTATCTCAGGATGCCCCAATTTACCCTTGGCAGCATGGCCTCTATTATTTCAGATGCCTACGTCTCGTCTAAGGAAGACCAAACAATCACACTAAAGTGGTTGAGAAGGAATTACAAGAAGTCTCGTGCCCCTACCCTAAACCAAACCGCTCGATCTCCCACACGTATCGGGGGAGGAGGAGCATTGGCCATAGGTCTACTCACATGGCATAGGACCCCTCCAAGGTCCAAAATAATCATCCTAGACCTTGGCCCTACCTTGCATAATGCAATCAACAAATGTTGGTGTCACACTTGAACGCAATACACGCGCAACATAGCAGCGTCTAGTAGTCCATAAATATAGCATAGCATAACCCTTTTCTCATGCATAGCATAGCAAAGGTATGAGAGCCTAGCATAGCGAAAACATGCAAATAGCTCAGCACAATAGTAAAAAAGTTGGCGACATGCCAAAAAATAATACACGTCGCAATGCCGCATCGCACATGACCAAACCCTCCCAAGGATTTTACGTTATGACATGCCAAGGCCAAACAACTTAAACTGCCCCAGCCCTGCAGGCATGACAACCACAATGGTAGCAATCCTAGCAGCCTTACAATGAAACCTTTGCATATCGGCCACAACCAAAAAAGAGGCCACAACGATGCAAAGGCTAAAGCAATGTGGCTGCAGAAAACACAGATAGCAAAACAAATAGGACGCAAGGCCAGAGCAGAAAATAGCAAAAGGCATAAAATGAAAAGAGTGAAGGAGGCATGAAAACTTACTAGGTCAATAGTGTGCTCTCTCATGCCAGAAGGCATGCTTGTGGCACACGTCTTAGAGCCTTTTTCACCTCCTCAACCTTCACAAGCACTAGATGAGTCTTAGGAGCCATGACCCTCCTTGCATATTTATGAGCTTCGCTATAGAAATTCATCTTGCTAGTCAATTGCTTCATGCTCCGAAATCACGGTATACTCAAATGAGGGTTCTGCGCTATTACAGTGGAAACAGAAAAATTACCTGGGTTTAACCCCTATTTATAGCTGCAAGGGCAAGATGGGGAAACTTACCTCTTTCTCTCTTCGATTAATGCGGAGCACACCATGTAGCATAGCATGCTAGCCATGACATCATAACACTATTAGCATTTAAGCCTTGACACACTTCAAGCCAACTACTCATCTTCCTGAAGACAAAGAAAAAATATAATAATATTTATTTTCGATTAAGGGTCCAAAAATACCTTAAACGAATGAGCCTAGCATAGTTGTGCTCCTCAGGGTCCGAAAAGATCCTAAAAATAGTAGTTTTGACCCGTAACGCTTGCAGTCCGCGATGACGTTAAACTAACCATATCCTTACACCAACAGTTGCCTCATCCTCTTCCACATAGGCAGTATCACATTTCCTAGCAGTTTCATGATTCAATTTTTGCACTGGCAGTTCGATACTCCTTGTACTCGCAATTTCCTTTTGCTATTATAATTTTGCATATCAAGATTTTGCATGTTGCAATATGACAGTCTAAGATGACACTAAAATAGTAGTCTGGCATTCATGTGTCGACAGTAACATGTTCCATTATCAATTCTACACTCTCGCCCCTTGGCAGTCCACCACGACCTTGAACTAGCAAACGTTCAATCTTTACATCGTCTCACTTAGTAAGTTGCATCTTGGTGTTGCTTTGCAGATTTGCGTTTCATACAATATCTGATGACCCTTGCCGAGGCTTTCATCTTATGATGGTAGGTCAAGCAAGCCTTTAATGTTAGTAGGGCCAAAGGGCAAGCTCGCGAGATAGTTAAACCCTGACATGATCGACTGGGGGTCGACTACGATTAACACTATAGCAGCCTTAGAAGCATCCCCAGATTGGCCCAGACACCTGGTCTAAGCCCTAGATTTAGAGGCCAGGGATGTAATTGAGGAACCTCTTGTTGAGATACCTATGACCATGTCAAAGGGGGAGGTAAAGATGTTAAGACTCAACTCCCTCCTAGACACACAAACATATGAAGGCGTAGTTAAAACTCTGTAGGATCACATCGATGTTTTCGCATGGTCATACAGCAACATGTCAGGTCTAGATCTATGGCTGATTCAGCATAACATCATCCTAGACCCACACGTAAAGGCAATCAAGAAAAAGTCTCGTAAAATTAAGCCAACAATTGCACTAGCTGTGAGGGATGAAATCACTAAGCTATACCAAGCAGGTTTCATCCACGTGGTTGACTATTCAGAGTGGGTGTCCAACATCGTTGTAGTTTGGAAGAAAATAGGAGGGATAAGAATCTGTATAGACTTCCGAGACCTGAATAAGGCAACGATCAAAGACAACTTCCCACTCCTAAGCATTGATCAACTCATCAACACCATGGCTGGCCATGCTTTGCTATCCTTCATGGATGGCTTCTCTAGATACAACCAAATACACATCAACCTAGAGCACCAACTGTCAACAACCTTCATGACTCCATGGAAAATGTTATACTATACCATGATGCCTTTCGGGCTCAAAAATGTTGGAGCAACCTACCATCGAGCCATGACCTACATTTTCAGTGACTACATCCTAGAAACATTAAACGATTATGTAGATGACATAGCAGTTAAGTCCAAGGAGGTAGCTAATTACCCACACGATCTAGGGGTAATCCTAAAGTGCTACCAAATGCACAACTTACATCTCAATCCTATGAAGTGTGTCTTCAGAGTAAAGACCGGACGCATGTTAGGGTTCATAGTATCGGAGGCTAGAATACAGGTGGACCCCAAGAAAGTCAAGGCCATCATTAATCTAGCACCTCCCACAAACCTTAAGGAGTTACGTGATTTACAAGGTAGGTACAATTCATTCGAAGGTTCATAGCTAGGTTGATTGATAAGTTACACCCCATGCAACATCTTCTAAAAAAGGGGGTTGACTTTGAATGGACAACCCAGTGTCAACAAGCCTTTGACAACCTGAAGAAGGAGCTCTCGTACCTCCCAACGGTGCACCTGCCACAAAGGGATAAGCCTTTCTTCATATACCTTGCCACCTCCAACACATCCATAGCAGCACTACTATGTTAGAAGCGGGATGACGGTTCTGAGATACCGATGTATTACCTGAGCCATGCACTAGTAGCATGCGAGGCAAAGTACAACGAAGTGGAGAGGAATTGCCTAGCCTTAGTATTCGCACTAAAAAAGTGGCATAATTACCTGTTTCGTAGCACAACCAAAATCATTTGCAAAAGCAACATACTCTAGGCTATCACCAACAACCTATACGAAAGTAGTAGGATAGCCTGATGAAAGGCAATAACTATGGAGTTTGACCTATGCTATGTAAGTCAATCATCGACAAAGGGTCAAGTCATAGCAACCTAACTTATGGCCTCGCCAGTCAACGACCAGGCTACCATAGACCCAGAATTCCTGGACGAATATGTTATCAATGTCGCCATTGTCCCATTGCATTTTGAGGCTACCTTACATTTCGACGGTGCCTCAACCGTGCAAGGAGGTAGCGCTGCTACCACGATCACATTCCCCTCTGGGGAAATGCATCCATTTGCTTATCATTTTGCATTCCCTTGCACCAACAACATGGTAGAATATGAGGGGCTACTCAAAGGCCTCTTAACTACCCGAGTGCTATGTATACAACATCTAGAAATTTGAGGAGATTCACAACTAGTTGTGAATCAAATCACCAAAGTCTATGCCTGCAAGGCTACGTACCTACAACCCTACTGCAACCTAGCAAAAATACTACTCTAGCAATTCGCAACCATTGATGTGCAACATGTGCCATGTAATGTGAACACCATAGAAGATGCCCTAGCTACCCTCGCATTAAACATCCCATTACATTCTTTGGCAAACTTGCCAATTGCGATCATAGAATGTGTAGAGCCTATCACTCAAGCGGAACACGTGGCCTCTGTCGATGCTGCGGATACCTTGGAGTGGTATGATAACATTAAAGCTTATCTACAGCATGGCGAACCCCCAGGTGGATTGACATAGGCCTAGAGAGATGTAATCCGTAAGCATGCTCAGTAATACGTGCTCATGGGAAATGACACCTTGTGTCGATGATCGTATGATGGGATATTGTTGGTATGCATGGGTGATGAGTAGGCACAAAAGGTAGTTAATGAGGTTCATGAAGGGCTGTGCGGTGGACACATAGCACCCAGGGCTATGGAGGCAAAAATCAAATGCCTAGGGTACTATTAGCCCTACATGGAACGTGACTTCCTATCGAAAGTCAAGACATGCAACACATGCCATAGATATGCAAATCCCATACACATAGCACCTATAGACCTACACCCAACTCAAATCACGTGGCCCTTCCAATGTTGGGGACTACACCTCATAGGGCCTATCATGCCTAAGTCCTTCGTAGGGAATATCTTCATTATCATTACCACAGAGTATTTTACCAAGTGGGTGGAGGCTATTCCCCTGAGGAAAATGACATCCCAACAAATCTACCATTTCATCCTTGATAACATAGTAACTAGGTTTGGGCTTCCGATGACTATTGTAACCGATAATGGCCCATAGTTTAGCAATACGAAAACCCGAACCTTCTGTAGCAATCTAGACATTAAATAATCATTTTCTTCCCCTTATTATCCATAGGCGAACGGGTAAGCGGAGGCTACAAATAAGTCCATCATCAACTTGCTAAAGCAGATGCTCAATAATAGCAAGAGGCAGTGGCATGAGAAAATCCTCTACATCCTCTGGGCCTATTGAATGACTTACAGAACTATGATAAGTAAGACCCCTTACAGTCTTATTTATGGATCTAAAGCTGTATTGCCTCTTGAGTTGCAGTTACCCTCACTTCAGATGATCCTATCTGACATCATGAGCGAAGCCTAGAACAACGAATCTTGGACCATCGACCTTGACTCAGTGGAGAAGGAACGCATGCAAACACTGAAATGAATCGAGCACTATCAGAACAAACAACAACAGAAGCACTATGAAGACCTGCATCAATGGCCAGTGCAGAAGGGAGACATCATCCTCAAGGTCGTCCAAGAGCACGTGAGAAAATTCTTAGCCAACTAGAAAGGTTCTTACGTGGTCACTAAAGCCTTTAGAAATGGAGCCTTCAAACTGGTGGACATGGATGGCAATGAGTTCACCAACCCAGTGAACCACACGTACTTGAAGCTGTACTATGTCTGAAGCACAACAGAAACAACAAGCACTATCTGCTATGACATTAAACCTATAGTTGCACCAGGCAGTGTCCGTAATGACGATAAACTAGCAGCATCAGGCAACGCCCGCTATGGTGTTAAACTGGTAGCAGCCATCCGCTACGATGTAAAACTAGAACTGTTAGTCCACTATGACTATAAACTAGCATTGCACATCTGCTACGACAATAAACTAGCATGTACAATCTGCTAGGATGTTAAACTAGCACGGTGGTCCACTGGGATCTTAAACCAGCATACGGTCTACCAAGACCTTAAACTGGGTTCGCATCACATCCCTAGCATGCACCAGCACCAGATACACCCCTAACGAGTGGGTGTGATGCTAACAAGTGGGTGGGACATTGTAGCTCTGGAATGCCATTCACGACACACTAAGAACGCGGTTCAGAACATATGCGACGCTGCCACCCTTAGCATCATGTTAACTCTCTAAAGATGTCATATGGTGTCACACTAACCCTCTGAATGTATCGTCGCCATGGCCCATCGTCCTAATGGTAGTTCTTGGGTTAGCTCCTGCTCCAACTCCCTGCCAATGCCTAGACTTGCATAACATTAGCTATGTGGAAACTGATCCCATGGCTAAACTAGGGATGCAAACCCCTAGCAGGGATTCTAGGGCATCCGCACCCAGCTCCTCCCCACCGGCATTTCCAGGGTCACTGCTAGCCTCCATGCTTTGGGCATCTCACACCAGCAACGGTGCCCAAGAGTAACAACAATGCTAGTAGCCAGCAAGACCTTGTCCTTGCAAACACATCTCGCTACAACAGTAAACGCTACAGCATTGCGAAGTGAGTGCCTCGACTAACATGGCTATTTGAGAGTGCAAACTCTAGCACGTGCATAATACAACTTGTCATATGGAAGGTGTTCGTAGGCAGGTCAAAACCCTTCACGGATGTAACGAAACTCATCCTACGAAGGGAGCACCTGTCCTACAAGAGGTTGAAGAATAGTGCCAGCCAAAGATGAAAATGCAAACGAGCCCCTCAAAGCACTCCGATGAGGGACTCTTCTAAACATCATCTTTGCTCTTTGCCTTAACCTTTGCAAAACCAATGCAACACTCTCAAGCGTGGCCAAGCGACATCTCAGCACTCACCAAGTGACAACCTTAGCATTTTTCCTACTGTGATGTTTCATATTCTTTGTCAATGTCCATCGATCTTGTTCTTTAGACATTGACAAAGAGGGGCCAATGAAAAACCCTAAAAAATGTGGGATCATCCTTGCTTCACCAGGCCCTTATAGTTCATGCAACACTATGGTAGTTCATCGAGAGGAGAATGTTCTAAGTTCAAGCCAGCCAGTTTTGAAAATTATCTACTTTGAGTATGGATAGGTTTTGTTCCATCCTGCCTGTCCACCAAGCTAGCCTAACCAGCCGATAGCCTACTTAGAAAAAGTGTGCAGAATTGGCAGCAGCACTCTGGATGTGCAAAAATAGTTCGGCAAATTTTCTAAGTCACGAATCCTGCTACGCTATGTAGGATAGCAAGCTCCAGAAGACGATGGTGGAATGAAGTGCTATACTACGCTACGTCACGTAGCGTAGCATGGCAACAACTTCACTACCCACTTCCCTCACCCAATTTCAAGTTCTGCAATGATGTCCCTTTCCGTCAGGAAGTGGCAGATCATGTTTGCTGCTACGCTACACTAAGCTACATGGTGGAGCAAGGCACAACAATTTTACGGAAGAGACAAAGGTAGTTCAAAAGGCGAAGTCAATGGAGTTCACAAGACTTGCATAGCAGAAGACAAGGTTCACAAATCAGCAAAGCTTTTATGACTAAGGCTAGTTGCTATGCTACGCTACGCTACATAGTGTAGCAAGCATGTGACATGTACCAGAATGCGCGATAAAGTGCTACACTACACCAAGCATGCTACGTCACAAAGTAGAGTAAGGCATGTAGGTGGTTGAGCGACATCAATGCACTCCACCTAATCATACCATTGGCTCACATCTCTAGACATTGATGATGCAATTATGGTATAGTAGGATTGCAGTTATTGCATACAGGTTCGCATCACAATGATCTTGTAGATCCAACGGTCACAAACGGCATGAGTAGCGCCAGCAAGACAACGAAGGCCCGAGGCACGTAGCATTCAAACCACCCCTTTCACACACCCTCTGTCCTATAAATACCTTAGCAAATAGCATGTAAAAAAGGTCCGTAATTTTTAAAAGTTGGGAATTTCAAAAGAGTTCGCATTTGTCTTGAAGCAAACAGCTTCTAAGGGGTGGGAACTTTGGAATTTTGAAACAAAGACTTCTCCTCTCTCCAACATTGTAACATCAAAGTCATCTGTTTAACACTGTAAATAGTGAGTCTCTCTCAGCTGGCGTGGGGTCCTACCTCCATTCTACCAGCTTGGTAGAACCCCGCATTTTTTGTACCCAACTCTGCGTCCAAGCGCATAGCTCTTTTTGCTCGACATGCCTTGGTTACTCTTGGGATTTCTGCACTCTGTCATGCTGCACAATCAATTGTATCCACCCCAACTGAGAGAGTTTGTAGGTTCAGAGCGGTGCATGTTCCTAACTACACTTTACTTTATTTCTTGCTTGTTGTCTCATTTTGCATTATTTTCTGTTTTATTCACCTTTAAGCATTACTTCGTATTACTGTTGCATTTTTTACAGTTTCTCCCCTGCTTCATTTACCTTTAAGAATTATCTTGCATTTTGCATTATTTACATTGCAAAAGGCTATATTGACACCAATGTAAGTCCCTGTCTGATCGACTAGACCATTCAAGGCACCCCGTGTCCACACATACCTAGCACGGCCCTCCCGCAGATACGGGTTCGGAACTGTCGCACCCGTCGACCCCCCAGTGTTTTTCAGTGCCAGGGTTTACGAATGGGGGTAGTCCCAGAAAAACCATAAACATATGTATAAATTGGAATGTGCCAACTATCGTAAACTGTACAAGGACACCTCTATGGAGGTGTTTATCTATAAGGAATTTGTAGATGCCATTGGCATTTCTGAAGCCTATGACAAGTTCAAAAAGCAAGTAAAGGGTACGGAATCTCCTGAACAAGGAGTGAACCTTCAACCAAGTGAGACCGCAACCACCTCCTTTTCTCCAGGACTGTCGAGATGGATGGTAGCTGAAAAGGAGAAGGTTGTAGTAGATGCTGAACCTAGCATTAGATGTTCAGTGGACATCACGGAAGAGGAGGTCTGGTGCCTCCTTGGGCTTAGTTTAGACCAGATACCCTTCGAGACGGACATGGGTCCTTCTCAGGTTAGTCGCTTTCTATTGTATTAATGCTTATGCTCTGTTGTAGCTTGCATGTGTTTCCCTAACTGACTACTTCATTCCTATGCTACAAGTTTCAAATGAGGGCACAGGGCCCATAGAAGGCAGGAATGAAGGGGTGGTAGAGGATGATGTAGCGGAAGGCAATGCAGAAGCAAATGACGAAGATGATGCAGGCAGAGACAACCCATGACAACATGGGATGTTTTTTTGAATTTTTGCAAACATCATCTATGAGACAAAAATTTTGAATAAAGAGATGAATTTATTCCATGCTAACTTATGCATTATGTACATGCTAAATGTCATGATAAAATTTTGCTCTTTTGTGCTAGTTTTAGGCCATTTCGGGCCCTTGCTAGTTGTAGGTCATTTCAGGCCCTTACTAGTTTTAGGCCATTTCAGGCCATTGCTAGTTTTAGGCCATTTCGGGTCCTAGTGTAACATAGTTTTAGGTAATTTTGGGCCACTGCTAGTTTTAGGCCATTTTGGGCCACTACATAACATATTTTTAGGCCATTTCGGGCCACTGCTAGTTTTAGGCCATTTTGGGCCCGTCGCATGTCAAAGGGTGATACACACATGATTTGGAAAATAGTTAATTAGTGACTAGCATAGATGAAAAAAAGAAGGGTGAAAAATGTGCAAGGATATGCAACTAGGCAAGAAGCAGTGGGTTTGCTACGCTATGCATAGCTGCTTCTTGACCCATCGCAGGTTGAGCGAGACATAAGGTCAAGACACTTTGCCAAGGCCTTCATCTACATCATTGCCCCCTGCTTGGAAGGGCAACTCAGCCCATGCACTCTCGTGTTGGGAACCAGCTTGCTGAGCTGATTCCTCTGCCAAATGGTCAATGTGTGTTGCGACAGGCGCTCCATTCTCAGAGGTTACAACCTCGGAGCCTTGTTCCATGTCTACATTGTGGATTGCTTACATCGCTACCTCATCACCATGGATCACCACATCCCTACCTGTGTAAGACAGCTGGATCTCTTAGTGTATAGGTGAGGAGACAACCCTAAGTTGTGCTAACCATGATCTCCCCAATATCAAGTTAAACCCAGGCATTTCCTCGACCACCATGAATGTTGCGTTCATGGGGAACTGGTCCCCTGACACAAAGTTTATGTGGACCATGCCCTTCACCATGACCCAGGCCCCATTGAATGACCTTAGGCATGATGTCATTGTGGATTTGATTTGGTCAACCAAACCCAACTTGTCCACGATAGGGAAGGGGATGACGTTGGTTGGAGCCCCATCATCAACGTGTACCCTTCAAATCCAATGTTGGTCAACTCGAATTGTGATGAATAGGGATGTTGTAGTCACCTGACCCCTTTCGGGATCCTCCGAAATGGAACTTTCGTAGAAAATCAGCTGAGACGGTTTTGGCTCTACAGACACGGGGGGAAGCATGACCAAATGGATTGCTTTCTCTTCCACTAGCATGTCTTCATTGACCAGAATCACTGTCAACATGCAGATCAGAGCCTCTTGGTGTGGAACAGAAGTCATGATTAGGTTGTACAATCTCAGTGTAGTGTTTTTCTATTTTAGAGCTTGTTTGACTTGAGAGAGGGCATCCAGAAGGTCTTAGCCACCCCCTTATTTATCGCCTTCCTCCTCTTCTATTCATCCTAGGAGATGAATTTCCCAAGGAAGGGCAGTTTCAGATCTTAGTTTAGACCCTTCTTGGCAAGACAACGTGGACTGTGTGGTGGTAGCAATGTCCCTCTTTGGTGATGAGGGCATAGATGCAGGGGGTGAATATGTAGGCTTGGAAATACCTGGGGCAGTACTTCCCTTTGACGTCTCACCTACAAAACACACTTCCCACCATTTAGGATGCAAAGGCTACATAGCTTTCTTATGAGGGGTGGGGGTTGTCAAAGAAGTTGGCCCCCTGATGACAAATGGAGCTAACGATGTTAACAGGTGGGGTGGCATGGTTTTGCGAATAGGTGGCGTGAGGGTGGATTCCTAAGGAGGGACCCTCAGGACAAACGGTTGCTGCAAGCTTTGATTAGAAGCTCATGGTGCTGGTGAGCTATGCTGAGGCAAACAGATCACGAACAACTGCCAAGACAGCCTAGGATCACTATCAATGTCGATGGTGTTGATAACATAGCTAGCATTTTTGGAATTGAGGAGATCTATGTAGACGTGTAGAGATTGATTTTCAGGACATACTGGGTTGCTTTCGTCCAACACCAGTTTCCCTTAATCAATCAACCTTTCGATGTCATCTTGCAATGCCAGACAGTAATCCGTGTTGTGACCACACTACTAGTGATAGTCACAAAACCTATCCAGCCTGAAGCCCTTAGGAACTGGAGGCTCATTGGGCAAGGCCAAAGAGGGGTTCCTAAGGAGCTTGCAGTAGAACTGGTGTCTCTTGACTCCTTCCTCTAACATCTGCTCGTGTTGGATGTGCCTTGTTGCCAATAGCTACTTCAGAAGTTTTGAAGGCCTAAGAGGAAGCAGGGTATACTTTGAGTGATGTTTGCGTTCAAAGTTCGGTTTGGATTGCACAAATGTCTTAGGTGCAGGTATGGTAGGTTGCAATGAGTGGCCCTGCTTGGGTATGGGATTAGCTGCGGTTGCGGCCGATTTCTTACTGCTCTTGTTACCATTGTTGCTCGGTTTGGGCTTGGCTTTGCTCACCACATCAGCCACTATGGCAGTTGCAGCATTACCCTTATCCTTCTTTGCGAAGGTGTTCTTGTAGGCAACATAGGCCGGGTCTTTGCTTACCTCAGCTGCATCTTGTATGCTCTTAGTCTGAGCGAAGGCTTGACTAAGAGTGCGAGGAGTGAGGTAATACAGTTTAGACTTGATAAAGTCATTTACTGCATCCTTAAAGATGGCCAGCAAATGGGCCTCTACGATGGGCTCATGGATTTCATTAAGGGTTGTGCTCCAACGCTAGATGAAATTTTGGACCGGCTCTAGAGGTTCCTTCTTCACGCTCATCAATTGATCTAGTGTGATTTCTAGCTTCAAGTTATACTTGAAGCATGTCACGAACTGGCTCAGAAGCTCTTCCAGAGTTGAAATAGATGAGCATGGCAGTGCATGGTACCAATCTAAAGCCCTTCCAGTTAGGTACATAGCAAATACACGAATAATCGTGTGTAGCCATTGTTGCAACAAAAGGGATTCGGACCTAAAGGTAACAAGATGGGTGTTGGGATCCCCCTCCCCATTTTGTTTTGTGAAGTATGGGAGAGACATCCTTGGGGGTAGCGTCAGTGCAGGTATGGTAGGGATAATGAGGTCATCCTAGTAAAAGTCCATGACTTGTACTATGTTAGAGCCAATAGCCTTGAGGCATTTTATTTCCTCAGTAAGGATCTAGATAAGCTGGAATGCTTGGTCCAGACCCTGGGACATTGTAGACGGTTGAGGAATTGCCAAGGTAGCTCTCATTTGTGGGATGGCAGGAATGGTAGTGTGACCCACCAGCAGTACTGTTGGGGTGGCCCCAACAGCTTGTGTTGCTTGTGGCATCCACCAACTGACGAGTGGTGTCATCGAAGCAATTACCGAGGGTTGTGCCATGGGATAGACTATTTATGGAATAGACTAGATTCCTACTCTGGGTAGTATCATTTGTGGCACTTGGTAGCTCTGTTGATGAATGTGGTATGACATTTGCGATGGTAGCATAGCAGAGGGAACAGAGAATGGGGTCCACCATGTTGATGGGCCTGGGCCCGCCACTAATGGTGGGACAGATGTAAATGTGGGAATGGAAGTGGAAGCTATTTATGGCTACAAAGTTGATACAGTGCACATGTGGTAGGGTAGCCGTGATTGGCGTATGATGTGCTATAGGGATAGATTGATGAACTGTTTGCAGAGGAATAGTAGCTACAAATGAAACAGGTGAAATCGGTGAAAGAGGACATTGATATGTTGAGGAGTTGACATGACTACCCATCGTAGATGTGATTGCAGGCTGCAAAAATGTAGGCATGATCATGAAGGGAGCAGCGATAGATAATGGGTTAGCCTAGAAGGACTGGGTAGGAGGCATAGTAATGGGGTTGGTTTGACCTCCCTCAGCG
Organism: Gnetum montanum; assembly: GCA_015680685.1. NCBI lineage: Eukaryota > Viridiplantae > Streptophyta > Gnetopsida > Gnetales > Gnetaceae > Gnetum > Gnetum montanum. Next base: position 854,756 of record MNCI01005623.1, on the reverse strand, counting down.
GATTGGGAATCGAGTTCCTCCTATCCATCTTGGAAGGTGTCTTTGTGGTTAGACGCTGTGTCTTTTTGCTCCCTAAGTTTAACCAACTAGATTAACTAGTATAGATTCCATTGGTTCATCTATGTCAAAGGGATGGTAGTGTCAAGAGTGGGAACAAATTCCTTCCCGTTGCAGTAAGCAAACTCGAAGCTACATTTTTCTTCGAGTTCATGAACATCCAAGGGTAAATTTTCCTGCACCTTTACACAGAGGAAGTTGTAGTGTTCCTGCTACTAGGCCAAGCCCTCAGGTCCTTGGTTTTGGATCCTGAGGGATCGATGTGTTTCCAGCATTAGGTTGAGTGGTTGTTCGGCACCATTGATGCCTTGAATTGTGATAGGAATCTCGATGTTGAAGGTGTTATCAATGGTACTCGAGAAAGCCATATTTAAGCTAAATAGTTTTGCAAATGCGAAAGAAAAGCAAAGAAATTAGAAAGTAATCAAAAAGGCTTTATGTCTTATAGGGTTCCCGAGGAACCATCGAAGTGATTGACCTGCACCACACAATGCGTAAACAACTGCAAAAGGATGTCACGTTTACACTAGTGCTCGATAGGGTACAAAACAAGTGCAAGGCTACTATAAAATAGGCAAGTCAACTGGTGATCAGAGGCTTTATATCCTGTAGGGTTCCTGAGAAATCTTTGAGGCGACTGATCTACACCACATGTTGCGTAAACAACCACAAATGGGTGTCAATTTTACACTAATGTGTATTAGGGTGTAGAAGGCTTACAGGACTACCGTGACACATGAAAAGGGCACCAATGGGCCCTCCTTCTAGTTCTAGAAAAAATGTAGTGACCGAAAACGTCAATGGCTAGAAAACACCTAGAGGTCATTGGTCGATGATAGTATTAACCCTGAATCCGTGAGAGGGCTATGCTAGATAAACAGAAATGAGGCACCCTGAATGGTCTGGTTGATTAGACAGGAACTTAATCGGTGTTAATATAGCCTTTTGTAACGTGTGATTTAAAAGCAAGGTTTATAGCATAAAAATGATATTTTAGACATAAACAATGTAGGAAAAAATGTAAAATGTGATGATAAATAAGAAAGCAAAGTAGAATGCAGTTAGGGAAATGCAACACTTCAAGATTATGACTTTACTCTATCAAGGTCGATACAATTGGTTGCGTGACGCTAAGAAGCGTAGAGATCCCAAAGGTAACCAAGACATTTAGAGTAAGACAGTTGGATGCTTGAACGTGGACTCGGGAGTGAACAATGTAAAGTGCTACCAAGATGGTAGGGAAAGTAGGATGAAATGCCGAATGGGACTGCTAACTGCTTACAGTGCCAAACATAGAGCTCACAATGCTCAAGGTTATAGTGCTAACTTGCTTGCTTGCAAAACCACTTTTTTTTTTTATTTTGGACCAACCCTTTGAGCATTGCTCATCAGGGTATTTATAGGGCTAGGGACACGTGAGAGATGTAGGTTGGATGCCACGTGTCCTGGGTCAGTGGTAACGAATCTATGCTATAATTGTAAGCCTGCCACGCTGTAATTATGAGTTTGCCACATCGTAATTACGCTGTCAGAATTTGGAGGTGTGCGCTAACGGTGCAAATAGCTGACATGCATTAATGTAGCATAATGGCTTGCTACGCTTGTGCTATGCCTTGTAGCGTAGCATGTTGGCGTATCATAGCATCTTGCTATGCTATGCAGTGTAGTGTAGCGTAGCCACCCGTTTGAAGCAAAAGCTTGCATTGCGTCCTACTGCATGTGTCGGTAAATTTAAAGTGCTCCGACTACTTTTTGCATACTTGCCATGCTATGCTGCGTTGTGTAGCGTAGCATAGTAACTGGCCTTAGTTGCGAAAATGTCGATAATCTATGAACTTTGTCTTTTGCATTGTGAAGCTTGTAGACTTGCTGATCCTACACCCTGAGATGCCTTTGTTGCTCTCGCCAAGTTGCTATGCTGTGCTACGCTATGTAGCGTAGTGTAGCGTAGCATCCAACATGGCTTTCTTTTTGCTAACTTAGCTGCTTTCTGGTGGAAGGAGCCATCGCCGAAGGACTTGGAGTCGGGTGAAGGGACTCTCTTCCTAGCTACGCTACGTAGCATGATACTTTGTTCTACAATAGTCTTTTGAAGCTCGCTATGCTACATGGCATAGCGCGGCATAGCGTAGCAAACTTCATGACTTGGAGGACTTCATTCTGCAACTGTTTTCTGAAGCCTACTATGCGACATGACATAGCGTAGCATAGTGTAGCAAAATTCTTAACTTAGAAAACTTGTCAAACTACCTTGCATGTCCTAAGCACTACCTACAACTCCATGCATCATTTCTGAGTAGGCTGTTGGCTGAGTGAACTACTCAGGCAGGCAGGAAGGAATATCCGTTGAACTTGCTGACATCAAGAGTAGAAAACTTGGCAAACTGGACAACCTGAATTTTATAGCGTCCATCTCCTGAAGAACTTCCATGATGCTGCCTGAATTGTGAAGGCCTAGTGAAGCAAAGATGCCTTGGAAATTTGGTGTGTTTCAGAACCCAAAAATTAGATCTAGACTTTCTTGATAGTAAATCGACCATGCATGTTAGCCTCTAGGGTTGCCAATGTTGATTGTCAAGATTTGGTGCCAAAATATACAGTTTGGAGGCTATTAGATTCCTCATGGTCCTAGTGTGGATGAGAGGGTAATAATAGGTTCTAGCAGGGTCTAGAGGTCAATACTATAGGTTATTAGGCTATTTTTGGTTGTAAATGGGCTTTTATTACATACTCCATGGGCTTCCATGTTGGGCAAGATGGAAGGGGATTCACCATCATGAAGAAGGCTATGGATAGAAAATTAACTTATTTCAAGACAAACTTAGGCTACTGGAGGCTGTCGAGGTGTGTTAGTGTTGAAAAATAGCTACTAGGTGGTTGATTGTGGTAGTTTTGGTCATCCCCCCACCCATCCATGTTGGATACATGTTGCCTAGCATGGAGGAGGCCTCCCCTAGCATGTATCAACCAGATCCTAAGGTTTTGCACACTTTTGATCAAACTTTGTAAGGTTTTCAAGTTATCGAGTGTGACTAGAGGGATTCTAGGTCATGTGGGCCCACTTTGGGGATTAAATTGGGGTTAGATGGGCCATGGGGGACAAGTATGGATGTTACCCATCTTGTTCCATGTTGGGTAGTGTTTCCATAGTGCGAAAGCCCAAAATGTCCATCTTTGATTGGATCTAGCCCCCTTACAAAGCCTAAGGTTGGATGAGATAGGTTATAGCTACCAAAAATAGCAAGGAAGTTAGGTTTTAAATGTTTTAGAAGGTGGGGGAGCATGCATCCATGTTGGATCTACATTGCCTAGTGTGAATGCATGGGCGTTAAGGCTTAAACATGACTTTGGATGTTTAAGGTATCAAAACCCTAGCATTGATAGAGTCTCCTAGCTAAGAGTGAGGGTGTATGGTGGGGCCCACTATCCAAAATTCAAAAATTTAAAAATTTCACTTATCTTCCACCACTTACAGCATGGAAAAGACTTCCCCCACTTGCACATTAGTACACTTTGAGTTTTTATGCATAGAATTGGCAACAAGGGCTTAAGAGTAGGCATTTAGGTTTTGATTTGGTTTTTATCTTAAACGTTTTGTAAGTTTCGATAATAACTTTAATCTTAGAAAATAACGCATTGGAAGAGAGCTCCAGCAGAATGTTTTGCTACAAGTTACACCCATATCCACCATGGAAATACCATATGTATTTCCCAGCTAGCATAGATACCCTAATCCTTTAGATTCTTTAGCTTCCTCAGCATTAGTATGCCAAGGATGAAGTAGCATAGAGGCAAAAGCAAGAATCCAAGGATTTAGAAGGTATATGAGACTACCATGAACATATCCAAGCTTCCTAGGCTGGTCTCCATCTAGGCATCTTCCATGCCCACTCCAAGGTAGGCCAACTTTAGCCATTTTTTTCAATTTCTTAGTCATTTTCATCTTTTTCTTAGCTTGAGGGAGGGGGTAGAATGAATTTTGACAAAATATCACCTCATATTTTGGCTTTTTCTACATATATGTAAGGTTATTTTGTTATTTTTTCTTTGGTAGATTCGATTTCTAAAATTAGGTTTTGCTAATTTATGTGCTTTTTCCATCAGTTTTGGGGATGGAGCCTTTTCTTGTCAAATCTGGGCTTTGAGATCTATCATAATTAAAATTTCACCAAGTCCCATCTCCTATTTTGATGGTTTTTACATGGGTTTCAAGTTTCTTGGCTGTTTTGGCTTTAATTCATGGAGAAATAAAAATAGATTTTATGAACTTGATGTGTTTTTTAACTTTTTTGATGGAAAAAGCAAGCAAAGTTATGAATTTTTTATTATAAAAATGGGTAAATATTATTGTAATATAATTTTTTTGGCTTTTAGAGCTATTTTTAAGGTTTTTGATGGCTATGTTCGCATTTGATTTGGCTTTGAAATGACGAAGTTATGGCCATTTTAGTTAGGTTGTGTTGTTGGGTTTTGTGCCATTTTTCAGAATTTCATGTAAAGTTATGAATTTTTTCCAAAGAAAAAGTAGGGTTTTGGCTATTTTTTTGTTATGTCTACGTAGGTTTTGGCTTAAGATTTCCAATGGACGTGGAATCACTCCATTTTGTGTTAAAATGAATTTTTGACAAATTTTCTATTCAAATTGTGTAAAAAGGGTTTTTTTGGGTGACAACTAGGTTACTGTACATATTTTTTTCTCCTACTAAAATTGTTGTAATTTTTACCTTTATTAGATATGGCTGAAAATATCAAAATTTTGGGATTCTTTCCATGATGGAATCATTGAAATTGAAGTTAAAACAAATTTTTTATAAATTTTTTGCTATGGTTGTGCAATTTAGGGCTTTTCATTGATGGTTAGTTTACTGCTTAGTTTGCTTCATTTTCTACCAAATCCTCTAATACATTTTATAGTTTTTGATCATGGCTATGTAAATCATGATTTTAGGATCCCAACAGTGGTGGAATTGTTGAATTCAGAGCTATGGTTAATTTTTGATGAATTTTCTAGTACTGTCATGTGCATAGAGGTTTTCTTGGTTGTAACAATATACCCCTTGGGAGTGGGCAAAATAGACATGCTTAGAAACTTTTCTTGTTAATGGCCCATGCACCTAGGAATGCCAAAATATGTTAACTATGCCTTAAGATTGGTTTCATGAGAAATAAAAGATATTTTACTATTTTAGTAAGCTTTTTCTATAGCTATTTTCTAAGTTTTAATGCTATTTTTATGTCAATATGGTTTTAGCCTAAGGCATGATCTTTGGATATAATGTATAATGGTTACAATGTTTGTATCAATGTTGTTGTTAAATTCTTTAAAAAAATTGAATGAACACCTTAGATCTTGTTTACAGGGACTAATTTCACCTCTAACTATGATGTTTTGCAAACTTGTTAAGAAGTTCTAAGTGGTTGTGATATTTTTGTTTCCCCATGGAGGACCTTGCTAAAATCCATACTCATCATGGTTGAGTTTGTGGATGTCTTATCTTCATCAATCATCCTAAGGGAAACACCCATTTTCTTGATATGACCTTGGAGAAGGCTCTCTGTGGTTCTGACTAGGGACAAGGGAATTCCTTGCCTATATCCTATAGAACTTCAATGTGATGCTATGGTCACACTTGTTTGTGAATGTGGTTGGGATCATAGTGGAGACACTGATGCCTCAGGCATCTAGTTTGATCATCAAGTTCATCATTGATGATTCCTTGCCTCAGGAAGTATGGAAATTACTATCAATATAATGCCAAAGCACTATCAATATAATGCTGACAATACTTTGATGGTGATGTAAAGAGTCTACATGTTGTTTTAGAACCTACTTGGCATTCTATACTATCTATAGTGGTAAGCATGGTTGTCATAATGTTTTTATGTTCTTAGCTTTGTTGGTTAAGTTACCTTTTCTAACTTGTCGATTTTATGAACTTTTTGCAGGTATAGGATTAATGATTAAGGCTTAATCACTAATGATCAAACATTGGCGATGGCTCAAACTACCTTAGATGTATTTATCAAGAGTCCCAAGATTAAAACTATTTTGTATGAATAGTTAAGAAGGAAACTTGATAGATACACTAAAGATTTCAACCCTATCTCCAAGAAGTGCATGGCCAACAAGATGATACATAGCTAGTGGATGGATTCCAAGAGCACTAGGGATTAGACCTTTGTAGCTAGGACCTCTACACAAGCCACATTGAGCAAGAAGAAGAAAGGTAAACACAAGGATTGTAATGCCTAATTCTTTATCGTTACTAAGGTTTTAAGCATTCTATTTTTTTAGCTAGATGTTAGATATGCCTATGTTTGTGCTAAATGTTTGTTGTTGTCTTATAGGACCTTCCACCTCTACCGAAGCTACCTTATCAATTTTAGGATTCCATGAGGATTTTCTCATCTTGAAATTTTTTGCAGTGATACTAGCAAAGGAGTGGCTGAAGGAATAGACACCTAGATACATCTAAGCAAACATTGAACATGTGGGTTTGCTTGATGTGTTCATGCCACTTATCCCTTCCATCATAGCTGTAAAGATGTTGAATGTCATCAACTCCTTTGATGAAGAAGCTAATCATTTCAACACCATAGTTTGAGACATGTCAATTACCATACTCATCAATGATGGCACCTTTTGTAACTTGTTTGGTATTCCTACTAATGGGATAAAGGTTGCCATCATAATAGTGATGGAACTAGGCCATCGTGAGGAATTTTTGGGTGGTTTGTTACTAGTAAGGGTCACTCTAGGCTTTTCATGAATAACTTCATGAATCCCAAGGCAAAGGCATCATATCCTTTGTTGAGGTCTTGTGTGTTTCCTAAGCTATTATCACAAAAGAAAGTAATTTACATCACGTAGGGGTGGACCTTTAAGAGGGTCCTAATGGAGGAAGAGGAGTAGCCAAGTATGCCTTAATGACTTTTGTTATATCCAATGATTTTTGGTTTGATTTTCATCCTAACCATTCAATGATTGTTATGCTTATGGTAGTTCTTGAGACATCAGTGAAGGCCCCTACCCTTGCATTTTGCACAAAATCATCAGTAGAGGTCCTAGATAAGTTGGAGTTCATGCATGGGATGGCCAAGGCCATCATCAACTAATTGCAACAAGTTGCACCTAAGATGGATAAGAACTTCATTTTCTATGCCTTAGTCATTTTTGCTATGTTATAGGTTATGTTTATGTTATGACTATCTTAGTTTGTAAATTATGTTTATGGTTGTATTTTATGGTTATGTATTATTTGTAGTGCCATATGTGAAGTGGAGTTTGACTCCTTGTTGAAGCTTCCCTCCAATGTATAGAGTGTATCCCTAAAGTTATACGAAACTGCTGTTGATCTAGTAATTTTATGCACAAAAACTTCATAGGATATGAAGAGGTCTAATGAATTCATATGGGAGTACATTGTGATCTTAAGGGAGAAGACTCAATGGTAGGTAGAGGTGATTATGGATCTCCAGGATTGCAAGGCCTTTGTGGAAGCCCAAGTGGCTAACTCAGAGAACTTGCAGATGAGAGAGATTACATGGGCCCACTATTAGCATACCAGCTAGGACAAGGTGACACTTTCACAAGAGATGGTAGACCAAAGGATGCAGATGGATCTCATCTTTCAAAAGGTTGAGGATTCAAAAGATCATTGCACATGGATCCTAGAGTGGGGTAAGATACAAAAGGACCACAAATGAGAGTATAAGGATGATTGGGAGGCCTGTTTAAAGTGGCTAAAAGAGGAGTTGATTGAATGACACAAGAAAGAGCTATTCATTTAGGGAATTTAGGAAGAGAGTTCCTATTAGCTCTTTGAGAGCACTCTCATGATGGAGAAACCCCTTACTTCCTAGATTAACATAGTTGCATTCAAGACTTCTATATCTACCATTATCCAAGAATTGTCAACTTGGACTAGAGTGGATAGAACCAACATCCTCATAGGCATTGATGTTTTTGATATTAACTAGGCCAACATGACAAAGGACCAGATTCTCCATCATTTGTAGAATGGCCTTCAACATCTACCCTTAGAAGTTATGGAGCTAGATTCTCCATAGGTTTGATGTGCTCTATGTTTTAGTGTGATCTTTTTATCTTCTTTAAGTTATAGTTTTTATTTTTGGTTGCTAATTGGCTGTGTTGTTATATTTTAGGCATCAATAGAAATTAGTGGCCTCAATAGTAAGGGTGAAAATGACCCACCACTTCCTCCTCCAGATGCTACTTAGCATCTCTCATCTACCTATTTTAGCTTTTTGTTTACATGTTTTTGATATTTTTGTTGATGGATAGTATTAGCCAAGACTATGTTGTGGATGATTATTATTATTTTTCTTGAACATTTTGCCACATAGTGTGGCCATGGCTATGTATGTTATGAATATTTTAAATTTAAATTTTTGGTTTTAGTTTTGGCTATATATTGTTCTAGTGATATAAACATTGTAAATGACTATGTTGATTTTGGCTATAAATTTAATAGCTAAACAAGGTGATTATAGGCTAAAGAATAAATAAGATGAAAGAGATGCTTAACAGTATTAGGCCATGGTGGGCATAGGTTGTTAATCATTTTACCAGTTTAAGGCCATGGCAGGCCATGTTACGTTATCAATTTTAGGCCATTTCCAACCCACAATGTGATTGTTTTGCCATTTTAAGGCCATGGCGAGCCATGTTAGATGTTTCCGTTGCCAGTTTTAGGCCATGGTAGGCCATGTCATGTGTTTATGATACTAGTTTTAGGCTATGGTGGGAAATTGTTAAAAAGAAACTCAAATTTTTTGGTGATTTTCTATTTTAATGTATTTATGGATTTTTTCTAGTATATATCATGTTGAAAAAAGAAAATAAAGAAAGAGAAAGGTCACAATAAATAGAAATGAAAATAAAAGTAAGTCTCTAGGCTATATTCATAAAAAGTAGAATAAAATGTATAAAAAGGCACAATTGATTAACAAAGAGAATTTTTGCTAAATTGCTATGGTACATACGGTTACATGATCATAAGGGCACAACATGGAAGGATTAGGGGTGCACATTACTTGTGTAGACTCTTCCTAATCTTTGAAAGGTTTGAAAATGTATAAGGCATGTTTTGCATGAGCTTGTATTTTCCATCCTCTTTATTGACAATGTTGAAGGGAAGCTCTTTCCACATTGTGACCCATTACTCATTGTTGTTTCTTTTAGCTTTATCTAATCTCTCAAGCTACTAGACTTTATGGCTAGGAGTTTTCTCTTGAAAATCCACTTAAGACCCTTGCTCTATATCTATGATTTTGCTAGCCAAGGGAATCACATTATCACCATGAATGATGATTTCACTTTTCTCATAAAGAAGGTGAATCTCTTGGTGGATAAGTGAAGAAAAAATCCATAACTAAGCCAAGCAAGGACTCCCTAAGATAAGGTTAAACCCTGATGTCTCTTCCACATCAAGAAATTGGTGGTTGTGGGGAATTTCTCCCCTACCACAAAGTCCAAGTAGATGAACCCCTTAATAGCAAACCTTGATCTTTTGAAGGGCTTCATAGCTATACTTATTGTATGTTATATTTTCTCAGTTAGGTCTAGGCACTCAACAATGGTGCATGGGATAACATTAATTGCTGCACCATTGTCAAAGTTCACTTAATGCACCTTGTACTACCCTACACGTATGGTTATGAAAAAGGAGCCTTGGTCACTTTGCCATTTAGGGGGTTGGCCTTGACCTCACTATCACTAAACACTAGTAATGTTGACTTATTTTCCATCAGTGAAGAAGGAACCATTATCACATGGATGGATTCCTCATTAGCAGGGATGTCCTTGCTACTGAGGATATAAGTCAAAATTTTGAATAGCGCTTCGTGATGTGTTGTGCAAGTCATGATTAAGTCATACAGGATCAAAGCTATATTTTTCTATTTGAAGGACTGTTTAACTTGCTCCATCATATTTAGGAATATTTTTTCATTGGCCATGGGCTTATCACCCCAATTGTGCTTTACTTTCTTAGTGTGCCCAAAAATGCAAATTTTAGCCTTAGGTTATTGTTGTTGAGTCCTCTCCTCCTTCTTCTAGCTTTGGATTTTAGAATCCCCTTATGGCTTTCTGGTTGAGGTAGACTAGATAGAGGAGGTTATGGGTATAGATAATATGGGAGTGGGCTTTGGTGGACCCACCTCCTTTCATGCCTTATCCTACTTGTCATCCTATTGTTGAGCTTTTGTTTATGCTTTTTCCTTTGCTTGGTTGATGTTTTTTAGTTATCATTTGTTGGTTGTAAGGAAAAGGATATAGCATTAGCCATCATAGGAGGTCATTGTATGGTTACAATAGTCAAAAGGGATGTGGATGGTTGGGTTGTGTTAGGCTAGTGCACCTTGATGACAAAAGGCTCCCTTAGAGGGATTCATAATGGTACTCTCATGACAAAAGGGGGTCTTGAGCTCATGGAAGCTAAAGAGGCCCTTTCATTATGAGGGGGTACCTAGATCATGAATGGTTCCCTTACTGGTCTCTAATTGTCATTGATGTTGAAAACCAATATAACATAGGGGCTTATTAGCATTCAACAGGTCCTTATATAGTTGCATCAACTAATTTTATGATTGGACTAGGTGGGAGGCATTTAGTATCAACTCACCCCTATCTATCATTTTCTATAGGTCATCCTTCAATGTGAGGTAGAAGTATGTGTCATGACTAGGTAGTTGGTGATAGTGGCAAAAGCGATCTAGCTTAAAGCACCTAGGTAGTTGAGAGTCATCCTTTGTCATCTAAGTGGGATCTTTGGCTATTTAGCATAGTCACTCATGATTCTTTTGAGCAAATTTGGTCATTTTTTTATATTGTATATGCCCACTCTTCAATAGTTGATCCAATAGTTTAAATGGCTTCAAAGCTAAGCTACTGTACTTTGTCCTATCCTTCTATGCAAAGTTTGGCCTAGGAGTAGTTAATGTAGTGGTCCCAAATATTGATGGTTGGTTGCCTTAGTTTTTAGTAGGGGATTTGGGTGGATTGGCATTTGGCCCTTGGTTAGTAGTTTTGGTCTTCTTAGTTACCATTGCTATAGCCACATTATTTTGTTTACCCCTCTCTTTATCTCACCAAGTGTGTTATTTTTTGTATGTCACATAAGCAAGATCATGGCTAGCTTTTGTGGCATCTTCTAGGTTTTTGATTTGGGAAAATGCTTGACTAAGTGACTATAGGTCAAGGTAATATATATTGGACTTGATAAAGTCATTGACCATCCCCTTGAATATAGCCAAAAGGTGTGTTTTGGATATAGGCTTTGGTATCTTGTTGAGCAGACCATTTCATCATTGGATGAACTTCTGTATTGATTCAAGGGATCCTTTCTTAACCTTCATCAGTTGTTCAAATGTAGTGTTGAGCTTCAAGTTATACTTGAAGCGGTTAATGAACTATGCTCTCAAGTCTTCAAGAGAGGATATAGATCCCCTTAGTAAAGCATGGTACTAGTCAAGTGCTTTCACTATCAAAGACATAGGGAAGATACCTATTATGATGTGTGGACAAAGTTGTAGCAACAAGCACTCAAAGCATAAGGTAGTAAGGTGAGCATTGGGATCACCTTATCTATTATGCTTACTGAATTAAGGGATGGGGACACTAGGAGAAAGAGTCAAGGGTGGGATCACAGGACTGATGGGATCATGTTAGTAGAAGTCCATGATCTTGATGCTTTGAGATGTAGAGGTGTTAAGGCTTTTCAACTCATCTATCAAGTCGTGGATCACTTTAAAGGCCTAATCTGGGCCCTATGGTATCCCTATTGGCTGTGGGATTTTCACAAATGGTTGTGGCATATGTTGGAAGGCATGTGATCTCACTATCAGTTGTTGCACAAAGGGGAGAGGTTTCATTATGATTGTAGTTGGTGGACCAAACAAGGAGAAAGATGTTTGTGCTAGTATCTAGGGTACAAATAGAACAAAGGGGGTATGTGATCCCTAGGTTGCTTGGGGTTCCATCGTGGATCCCACTTGGCAAGTTAATGGATTTATGGTGATGAAAACCACTATTGATGGCTGCACAGATTTGGGCTATGTGGAAAAAGGCATGGATAAGTTATAGGTTGTTGGTTGTGGCATCGACTAGGTTTGATGTGTGACTATGATTGACATGGACAAAAACATGGTTAGGTAAGGAGGGGATGAAGGTGATGGGAAATGCTTAGTGAAAGAGACAAAATAAATGGAGTTAGGCCCTATTATCCTAGGAGTGGCTTATTGAAAAAGCACATCCAAGACATTTCAAGCTTAGATTTCATCTTGAATTCATCTTCCTTCTTTGGTTGTCCATACAAGGTAAACTTTTGATCCACTTATTCCATGTCAGTCAGGTAAGCTAGGATACTAGTATGGACATCAAATGGAGGTATTTGATCATATGAGGAGGGAAGGTACTCCTTCCCATTGTGATGTATGAGTTCAAATTTCTTCTTGGCTTTTGCTTCCATTCACAAAATCAGCATGCCAGCTTGGATCTTAGCACAAATGAAGTTGTAGTATTTTTCATTTATTACTGAGAACTTAAGACTCTACCCCCTAAGTATTTAAGATTGTCTATATTCAACTATCACATGATCCTTAGGATCATATATCCTTATAGCTTAATGGCTAGACCCATTGTTGGTGAAGTCAAAGAATAACTTGGTCAATAGTTTGAAAGACATGACTATGATGCTTCAAAATGGCTTGAATTAGGTTGTAAAAGTTGGAAAAAGAGTAAATTCTAGCAAATGGAATCTAAAAATGACTACAAGAAGCAAAAATGGCTAAAATAGACTACTTACTATAAATAGTAAGTTGTAATTAAGGGAGTGAAACACCACAAAAATTTTGGCTAACACTTGAAGACAGAAATTAAGCTAAGTCATGTTGGTCCTCAACATGACCAAGCTTAGAAGCCTCAAAAATAGCATCAAACGAAGTCAAAGCAAGCAAGTAAAAGTTCCCTGGGACCCATAGACGACTACAATGACATCTGGCATCAAACTTGGCAAATCTTGAGCTCAAAATACTTTGTTTTCACTAAGTATGCATCCTGTACGCTGGGCTACACATGCCCAGCGTAAGGCCCAGCGTACAGCAACTTTTGGGGCTCAAAAACTCATCAAAACATGCTAAAGTGGAGCGTCTAGACCCCCCAGGACCTTTCCCAAGGTTCCCAGCAGGTCTCAGGCACTTGAAAATCAAATTTTGGGCTCCAAATGATGGTCATTTATTCCTATACGCCCGGGGTAGACGCCGGGGTGCAGCCAGCGTAGATAGACTTTCGGGCCCTAGAAATGCATCAAAATGTGCCAGAATCAAGTGTCCAGACCCCCCCAGGACCTTCCCCAAGGTTCCCAGTATCTCTTGGGCACCCAAAAATCAATTTTTAACCTTAAAATGAAGCATTTTCATGTGTATACGCTGGGTACATTTTTGGCTTACGCTGGCATGCTATACGCTTACGCTGGCATCCTCTACGCTGAGCATCCACAGTGTATACGCCCAGCGTATACGCCCGCCCCACAGCGTATACGCCCCGACGTATACTCCAGCAAATGTAACACTTGTAAATTAAATCCGGCCTGATGTAGCGTATACGCCTAGTGTATATGCCCACGTGTCTCCCAACCTGATTTTCCTGGTAAAACCCCCCCTATAAAAAGCCCAGTTTTCCGAGTATTCAGGGGGGGCAAAAATTTATCTGAGCAGACCCAAGAGAGCAATTACGATGCAAACCAGAGCCTAAAACCCTCTACGCTGGAAGTCCTGTATGCCGAGCACAGTCTCTACGCTCCGCCTACCGTGCGAACCAGCCTCCTCCCTGCACCCACCGGGGCTTTACATCCGCCTTGTGTTCAGCCACAACTGCGTTTGGACCGATGCACTTTGTAATCAATTCTTAATACAAAACAGTTTACATTTTGGCTAGATTTATTGCAGTTTTCTTTGTTTTTCAGTTTACGTTTACAGGCTCATTTACATTATTGTGCTTGTTTACGGTTTACATTTAACGTGCATTGTTTACGTATAACCCAACGTGTTGTAGCGGAAAATGTTGGGGAAGTCCTTGTTTGATCCGCATGCGGACCATTCAAGGCACTCTGCCTTCGTCCGTTCCAGCTTTCCCTCAAGCGGAGGCAAGGTCGACTGCGCTTGTCCGTAGATCTTTCGGTGCTCGTAACGCTCTAGCCTGGCACCGATGATTACGGTCGGTACAGTTTTTGGCGCTAGAAGGAGGGCCAAACTGAAACCCCAGCATCTACGCTGCTAACAAACTACAGCGTCTACGCTGCCCAACTGAAACCCCAGCATCTACGCTGCTAACAGACTACAACATCTATGCTGCTAAACTAAATCCCAGCGTCTACGCTGCTAACAGACTACAGCGTCTACGCTGCCAAACTAAACCCCAGCGTCTACGCTAACTTTGTTTCAAATTCCTAGCGTCTACACTGCTATCGTGCTTTTACGCTTGCTACAGTGCTTTTACGCTTGTTACAGTGCTTTTACACTTGTTACAGTGCTTTTACGCCTGCTACAGTATTTTTACGCTTGCTACAGTGTTTTTACGCTTGCTACAGTGCTTTTACGCTTGCTACAGTGTTTTTACGCCTGCTACAGTGCTTTTACACCTGCTACAGTGTTTTTACGCTGCTACAGTGTCCAGGCAAATACGCTGCTACAGTGTCCAGGCATATACGCTGCTACAGTGTCCGGGCATACACGCTGCTACAGTGTCCGGGTGTACACACTGCTACAGTGTTTACGCTGCTACAGTACTACTACAGTACCGCTACAGTGTTTTTTCAACNCCTTAGACAAGGTGATCCATGTTGGTGCGAATCGCAGCGAATTCGT
>MNCI01005623.1:805694-839483 GCA_015680685.1 Gnetum montanum | reverse complement strand
GCCAACCTTCCTCTTGACACCATAGAACAGGAGGCAAAACGAAACTTCGAGCGCATATACATAGGAGGTCATGAATTCATCCCCTCTGTATATGGCGTCATCCCCCTTTCTGAACCTCAGCATAAACTCATCTCCAAGCTCCTTCTGGAAAAAAGCCAAAACTCACGGTGACCCAATGAGGAGTCCCAAAACCAACATGATGTAGATGACTTCAAGGCACAATCCGAACCTGAGGATTCATACCACACCCTCAGTCCCCATGCCTACGTGAACCCAGCACTCCATCCTTGCATGAGACAAACGACCACTCACCAAGTGTCAATGAGCACACAAGCACTAGTACCCCAACAGAGATTACCCACCCCCATCTCCACCCAGTACATACCACACGTGCAAACCCATGGGGCCACTTTCACTACATCGGCCCCGCACATCCAGGGTGTCACTTCACAGTTTATGGCTAGGAAAGGGGCCATACCCCTTGTTCAACAACCCACTCACTTCAATGTGCCACACCCCACAACCGCAACTCTGAACATCGCTCCACAGCAACAAATGACGACCCAACAACCTCTCCAACCAACTAATCTGCCTACCGCTCAAGAGTGGGCAGAAGCAAAACAGATGATGCAAGCATTAGCGGATGAGATAAAGCAACTCAAAGCTGACAACACTGAACAAGTTAAAGTACTAGATTTCTATCGCGACGATCCAATTAGCTCTTCAATGCCACCATTAGCTTTACCCAAGGGAATCACATTGCCCCAGTTAACCAAGTACAGTGGGGAGGGAGATCCAAACGCTCACTTAGTCACGTTTCGATCAGAAACTCTATTGCTTCAAGCTTGGCCCCACGCAATCTTGCGAGTGTTCGCTATGTCCTTAACGAGCGTAGCCTTAGACTGGTACCGAGCCTTGCCTCGTAACTCCATATCCTCTCTGGAGGATCTGTTACATCAGTTCGTTACCCGGTTTAAGTACAACCTCAAGCCTGAAGCCACACTAGACAGTCTGATACAGGTGAAACAAGCACCACTTGAGCCTGTGCAAAAGTTCATCCAACGATGGAGTGCAGCCCTTAACGAACTTCATGAGCCCATCCCTGAAAAGTATTTGCTTACAATTCTGAAGGGAGCCGTGAATGACTTCATTAAGTCAAAACTGTACTACCTAAGCGCTCAAACGTTGAGCCAAGCGTTCACACAGATCAAGAACATTGAACAAGCTGCACAAACCAGCAATGACCCCGCCTATGTGGCTTACAAGAACCAACACGTTGCCAAACAAAAGGCAACAACGGAAACTGTGGCCGCAAGCACAAAAACAACTAACACCAGTACCAACCCGCCTACAACAACAGGGGCCACCCCAAGGCCCAACTTTCAGCGCAAAGATCGCTCTAAGTACACACCGCTACCTGCACGACCTTCGGAACTACTAGAGCACCTCCTTAAAGCCGGGCAAATCCAATACAAACACGTAGCGGAGAATGCTCGCCGCCGACACGATAGGTACTGCGAGCTACTAAGGAATCCCACCTTAGCAGCACCAAATGAGCCCCCAGTTCCACGACACTTCAAGCTAGACCAATTCTGTCACTACCACCAAATGTCCGGTCACAATACCGACACCTGTCGTGCGTTAAAGGATGATCTACAAGCAATGATAGAACGGGGCCAACTGAACATCAACACCTTGAATCAACCGAGCACAGACGATGCCCCCTATGTCATAAACTCCATTGGCATAGATAGTAAGCCTAAACCTGTGCGGTAGCCTTTTGTGATTTGTGCGCCTCCCAGCAAGGCAAAAATCCCCTCCACCTCCATGAGCAAGGGGGCTCCCATCATCATCAAGGTGCCACCTAGAGCATCGACGACACCTTTCGTGGTCAAAGTACCACCACCACAGACGTCCGCTAAGATGTTAAATTGGCAAGATTCAATACAATTCTGAGCTCCAAAGACACCCTTTGTGGTCAAAGTGCCACCACAGACGTCCGCTAAGACATTAAACTGGCCTATTGCACCAACGACAACAGCAAAGAAACCCTTCGTTATCAAGGTGCCACAACAAGCTAGTCAAACAACAACGACACCTCCCAAACTACCATTTGTCGTAAAGGTGCCACCACGCGATGGCCCCTCACCTACCCAGTGTCCAACTGCAGGAAACATCTCAACCTCCCCTCCCTTAAGAGTCAACCTTGCCAACAACACGGATAAGCCTACCAAATGGCAGCAGAAGAGGACAAACGAACAACGAACAATACCAACAGCTGAAACAAAGGATACACCTAATATACAACAACTAAACACTGGGGGCCCTACCCCTAATCCCAAACAAACCAGGCCCAAGCCCTCAACCCATATAGAGGCAACCAACACAATGGCAGACAACACAGACTTTGTAGCTACACTGGCCCAGGTGAAACAAACGCTCCAGACTTTGTAGCTACACTGGTTCCAACACCTTAGCATTCCGTGACGATGCAGTTAAAGTCAACCCCAAACGAGGGGAAGTCACAACAGCTCCATTATCGCTTAGTGTACGTGTTGGGCAATGTACCATTCGTAGAGTGCACGTTGATGACGGTGCGACAACAAATGTAGTTCTATACTCCGTCATCGATAAACTAGGCATGGCAGATGAGATCATGCCAACAAAAATCATGTGTTTAAAATATTTCAATGGATCATGTGTCACAGTTAAGGGCACAATCAACTTAGCCTTTGTGTCAGGTGAACAATTCCCCACTAGCGTAGAATTCACTGTCATAGAAGAGATGCCCAGTTTTAACATGATTCTTGGTAGACCTTGGCTAGCACAACAACGAGCTGTTTCCTCACCGATACATCAAGAAATCCACCTTCCATACGAAGGTGGACAAGTCATTATACATGGTAACAACACTCCTTTTCAAGCTGACCACAACATGGACATGTCACAGGTCTTGGAAGAGGAGCCTCTTGAAGCAACACCCACAACAACAAACACAACACCTAGAGCTAAAATGCCCGAACAAGGGGTAAAAACTGAAAGCCTCCTAGAGCAAACTAGCACGCCTCCTAGACCATGTCCAACTAAGAAACCTCCACATAATCAAGACTCCCTTGCGGCCAAAGACACGTCTAATCCTCACCCACTCTTCACCTTTGTTCGTTCTGCATACGTCACCTTAGTTTGCATTGCACTAGCTTGCACGCTTGCATGTGGCCTGAAAAGGCCTTAAACTAAACCATGGCCCAAAAACGCCTTAAACTAGAACACGTGGCCCGAAAAGGCCTTAAACTAGAACCTTTTCACATTATTTCTATTCACTTGTGCATTTCAATTCATGTTTTCTGCAGTGGCTATTTAACATTGTTTTCTCTAGTTGCTTTTGTTTACAGGATCGTACGGACGCACATGCATGCATCCACCCTGACAGTCCTGGCATCCTGACTTAAAACTGATACCACAGAATGTCCTGGCATTATGACGGTAAACCGACACCACAGAGCTCTGTCCGACATGACGCTAAACTGTCACACTCATTCACCAGAGTCCACTAAGACTATAAACTAGCTTGCCTCTTCATAGTCCGCTACGACTATAAACTAGCATTGTACCGTCCGCTACGACGATAAACCGGCAATGTCCAACGGGTTACGACGTAAAACTAACCCATGATAGTCCGCTAAGACTATAAACTGGCCATATCATTTCTAGCACATTCATCTGCTGTTGTAATTCATGACATGCCTGCTGCATCATTTATCACACCGGCTTTGACAACACTATTGCTGCTCGTTCTGTTTGCCTCAAGTTTCACATGGCATCACCATTTGCATCAGTCACATTCATGCCTAAAGTGTTCGCTTACTCATTCACTTGTGGTTTTCTTGTCTTCTTGGCGTTGTGTTTACAGGATGACACCCGGTGATGCTCGTACATGAATACACTTCGTCACGGTGACAAGGTGCCACATTGTTTCTGACGCATGCAACCAGGTTAATCAATCTGGTCAAAAGTACATTCCCAGTTCCCAATACATTCTCCATTTCCCCAATACTCTTATTCCCTTTCCTACCCGGTTACATTTCCCAGATACACCCAGTACACCCCAAAAAATCTGAGCACATTGTGACACTCTCAAGCAACTGCAACACACAATATGGCACATGAGCATGAGTGCAAAATTGAAAGAAAGCTCTTTCCAAAAAGAAAAAGAGACAAAAAACAAACAACACAAAAACAAAAAAAAAGAGCAAAAAATAAAAAACAAAAAAGAAAAAGAAAGAAAAAGAAAAGAGCAAAGAGCAAAATAGACCACAAGACCCTTGGCACTTCCCATAAGCCTCAGGTGGGAAGGCAGTTGTCTTGGAAAAAAAAAACCCTCATGTCTCAAAAGCTCAAGTAACATCTCATTGTGCAGCTTTGGCTCTCCACCAAAAGGTTCTCTTTAACACCAAATAAAGGGCCTGTTCCTCCAGAGAACGTAACCCACCGTCACATGGCCAACAAGTCCTCTTAAACACTAAACAAGGGTCTTGTTCCGCCAAAGGATGCACATCTCATGCCTTGATTCCGAGTCTGCTAAACAATGGCTATTTTCAAGGATCAGCATGACCCGTATACACACCAGAGCATCCCCTTTACCATGTATAATCCCTTGATCAGGTCCCAATCCCAACAATTTTCATTTTCCTATTTAGCTACAAGCTTCATTTCCCAATCCCAGGTACTTTTGAACACAGTGCGATGACATCTGGCCAAGTGCCAAAGGACAATGTTTCTATCAAGTTTGCTTGTGGTGTTTTGTACTTCTTTGTCGATGCCTCTCGGGTCAATTTCTCTAGATATCAACAAAGAGCGGCCAATGAAACACCACAAAAATTTGGGCTAACACTTGAAGACAGAAATTAAGCTAAGTCATGTTGGTCCTCAACATGACCAAGCTTAGAAGCCTCAAAAATAACATCAAACGAAGTCAAAGTAAGCAAGTAAAATTTCCCTGGGATCCACAGATGACTACGATGACATCTAGCATCAAACTTGGCAAATCTTGAGCTCAAAATACTTTGTTTTCACTAAGTATGCATCCTGTACGCTGGCCTACACATGCCCAGCGTAAGTCCCAGCGTACAGCAACTTTTGGGGCTCAAAAAATCATCAAAACATGTTAAAGTGGAATGTTTGGACCCCCCAGGACCTTCCCCAAGGTCCTCAGTAGGTCTCAGGCACTTGAAAATCAAATTTCGGGCTCCAAATGATGGTCTTCCATTCCTATACGCCCGGCGTAGACGCCGGGGTGCAGCCAGCATAGACAGACTTTTGGGCCCCATAAATGCATCAAAATGTACCAGAATCAAGTGTCTAGACCCCCTAGAACCTTCCCCAAGGTTCCCAGTAGGTCTCAGGCACTTGAAAATTGAATTTTGGGCTCTGAATGATGGTCTTCCATTCCTATACTCCCGACGTAGACGCCGGGGTGCAGCCAGCGTAGACAGACTTTCGGGCCCCAGAAATGCATCAAAATGTGCCAGAATCAAGCATACAGACCCCCCAGAACCTTTCCCAAGGTTCCTAGCAGGTCTCAGGCATTTGAAAATTGAATTTTGGGCTCCGAATGATGGTCTTCCATTCCTATACGCCCGGTGTAGATGCTGGGGTGCAGCCAGCGTAGATAGACTTTCGGGCCCTAGAAATGCATCAAAACGTACCAGAATCAAGCATATGGACCCCCTAGGACCTTCCCCAAGGTTCCTAGCAGGTCTCAGGAACTTGAAAATTGAATTTTGGGCTCCGAATGATGGTCTTCTATTCCTATACACCCGACGTAGACGCTGTGGTGCAGCCAGCGTAGACAGACTTTCGGGCCCTAGAAATGCATCAAAACATGCCAGAATCAAGCGTCTAGACCCCCCAGAACCTTCCCCAAGGTTCCCAATAGGTCTCAGGCACTTGAAAATCGAATTTTTGGCTCCGAATGATGGTCTTCCATTCCTATACGCCCGGCGTAGACGCCGGGGTGCAGCCAGCGTAGACAGACATTCGGGCCCTAGAAATGCATCAAAATGTGCCAGAATCGAGCGTCCAGACCCCCCCAGGACGTTTCCCAAGGTTCCCAGTAGCTCTTGGGCACCCAAAAATCAATTTTTAACCTTAAAATGAAGCATTTTCATGTGTATACGCTGGGTACATTTTTGGCTTACGCTGGCATGCTATACGCTTACGCTGGCATCCTCTACGCTGAGCATCCACAGCGTATACGCCCAACGTATACACCCAGCGTATACACCCGCCCCATAGCATATATGCCCCGGCATATACTCCAGCAAATGTAACACTTGTAAATTAAATCCGGCCTGATGTAGCGTATACGCCCACGTGTCTCCCAACCCGATTTTCCCGGTAAAACCCCCTCTATAAAAAGCCCAGTTTTCCGAGTATTCAGGGGGGGAAAAAATTTATCTGAGCAGACCCAAGAGAGAAATTATGCTACAAACCAGAGCCTAAAACCCTCTATGCTGGAAGTCCTGTACGCCGAGCACAGTCTCTACGCTCCGCTTACCGTGCGAACCAACTGCCTCCCTACACCCACCGGGGCTTTACGTCCGCCTTGTGTTCAGCCACAACTACGTTTGGACCGGTGCACTTTGTAATCAATTCTTAATACAAAACAGTTTACATTTTTCCCAGATTTATTGTAGTTTTCTTTGTTTTTCAGTTTACGTTTACAGGCTCATTTACATTATCGTGCTTGTTTACGGTTTACATTTAACGTGCATTGTTTACGTATAACCCAACGTGTTGTAGCGGCAAACGTTGGGGAAGTCCTTGTTTGATCCGCGTGCAGACCATTCAAGGCACTCTGCCTTCGTCTGTTCCAACTTGCCCTCAAGTGGAGGCAGGGTCGACTATGCTTGTCCGTAGATCTTTCGGTGCTCATAACGTTCCAGCCTTGCATCGACGATTTCGGTCGGTACAGGGAGGTACACTCGTTTGTCAAAAATAAAAATCTAGAAATAAGGTTCCAAACCTCACCCATGTTGGGCTTCCTAGCTGCATCTACATTGGGTGCAAGAAGGGGGTTGAGATAAAGGAGATCTCATAACTTCCTTGCCAATGTTGGCGAAAGGGGATATTAGAAATCAAAGTGATAAGTTGGTATTTTTTTACTAGAAAATGATTTTCATAGGTTGCTAATTTTCTTAGCTATGAAGGAGGAAATGGGGGTTTGGTTGACTTTTGAAAGTTTGGTGGCTTTTAGAAGGGTTGAAAATAGTAATGTTGAAAACTAAGAAAATTTTTGCAGCCAAAGGAGAGGGGGGAGAAAAAGCTCTAAAAGATCAATGTTGGCTTTGAAAATTCATAGTAATTGCTATAAAATTTTAAAATCCAAACACCTGCCACTTCCATGCTGGGTTTTGGGAGTAGAGAGGGGTCAAATGTAGCATTGATTATAATGCAGATGTTGATCTTTTCATATTTCAAAATGTTAAGAAAAATGAAGTACAAGCATGTTTTTGTGATTGTTGTGATTATAAAAAAGAGTGTATTGGAAACACAAGAAGAAGTTAAGATGACACCTACAAAGAAATATCAAAATGAAGATCTTAGAGATCAAGATGAAGCCTACATTGATGACAACGAATGAACTAGTTTAGACAAAAGGAGAGCTCAAAGAAGAAGGTAATCTACAAGGTCTCAAGCAAACATGCAAGAATTCAAAGATCTTGGATAAGGAAAAAAGAATTCAAAGCTGAGCTCGGAGATCAAAATGAATAGTGAAAGCTTTGGTATTATCAATTTTAACCATCTAGTAATGATTGTAATCATTTTTATTCTTCATTATACAATATTTTTTCTATTGTAACTAGTCAAATGAGCTATACCTCAAAGTTCAAGGATTAACAAACTTAGTTGCATTCTTTCCTTGTGATTGTTACTCTCCATTGTTGCCCTATGGAGTCAATGTGCTTCTTGTAGGAAGGCATCTTTCTTGAGATTGTTGGGATCCTATGGGATTAAGTGTTAGTATAGCACCACAATAATTTGGAGCAGAGATTAAGTTGTAAAGGTTGTGGGATCTTGAAAATCACATTCTAAACTTATCTAGATCTTGCAGGTTTGAGTGGATTCATAGTGTTGAATCACTCTAAAGTAGAGCTTAGAACTTGTATAGGATGTGGTATCCTTCAAACCACATTTGAGAGCAACAAAGTCTAGAAGTGTGCTTGCAAACTACCCTCTGAGTGTGGACTATTGAAGTTGGGAAACCACGTTAAATTTGGTGTGTGCGCTTTGTCTCAATGGATTTTTTATTTTGAGGAACTTATTCACCCCCCTCCCTTCTAAGTTCAATGATCCTCAAGTTGTATTAGAGAATGATACTCTTCTTTTTCATCAACTTCAAGAGTGAATAATGGAGGGAACATCTTATACAAAGCCACCCATGTTCAATGGATTCGACTTTGCCTATTGGAAAGTTAGAATGCAAGGATTCTTTGAATCCATGAAATTTGAAGTTTGGAAGTCTATCCTCAAAGGCTACACTTCACCTATCGATAGCTCCATTAGGATCATCAAGCTTCACAACAAATGGACACAAGAGGAGAAAGATAAGTTCATGTTTGGTTCAAAAACAAAGAATTGTTTATATTGCACTTTGCATAAATCAAAATTTAATAGAGTATTAGGATGTCAAATGCCCAAAGAAATTTTGCAAACTTTAGAAGCTACTTATGAAGGAACCTCTATTGTTAACCAAGAAAAATTTTTAGTTTTGCAAAGTGAATATGATAAGCTTAAAATTGAGAAAGTAAGAAAACAAAAGATTACTTCTCTAGAGAAAATGATATTGTTGTAGCTATTAGAGATACTAATAAATATTTTTCCAAGAACAATGTCATCATCAAAATGATTAGAACTCTTCAATTGGAGTTTATACCAAAGGTCAAAACTATGAAAGAAATCAGAGATTTTTCAACTCTAAAATTTGAAAAGCTTTAGAGTGCTCTCATTGCCTATGAAATGAATCTCATAGGTGAAGGAGCCATCTAAGAGAGGCCTATTGCTCTAAATACTATCTCAAAGAAGAAGGAGCTAAATGAGCATGATGAGGGTAGCGAAGATAATATTACCTTTCTCTCAAGAAAGCTACAACGATTTCCTACAAGAAGAAACATGAGGGCATATCAACAAAGATCCAATCTTCTCAAAGGTAAAGAAAGAGGTAATTTTTTTTTTTGAATTCTAACATAGATTTCACTTTTATAGAATTTTTGGTTTGTGGAGGAAAAGGCAACAT
The DNA here is from genome assembly GCA_015680685.1 of Gnetum montanum. Lineage (NCBI taxonomy): Eukaryota > Viridiplantae > Streptophyta > Gnetopsida > Gnetales > Gnetaceae > Gnetum > Gnetum montanum. The sequence continues at coordinate 830,188 of MNCI01005623.1, read as the reverse complement.
GTACTCCCAATGTCTAGTGATACCAAGACTTATCCAAAGAATAGATCCAATGATGAGGAATTGAAAAATACCAAATTTTATATAAGTTGGAATGATGATAAGCAAAGTGAAGAAGAAGTAGGAAACTCTACCAAATATTCTCATCTCATTTTCATGGCTCTTATAGATGAAAATTCTTCACATATTTCTAAACAAGGTGGAAATTATGATGAAAGGTATAGTGAACTTAGAGAAGAAATTCTTGTTCTACATTATTTGCTTAGGAAAGTAAAGAAATTTTTAATTTCTAAGCTAGATTCTAGTCAAACTGCAATGAAAGGAGAAATCTTAGACCTAAAAACTAAGATTCTACAACTAACTACTTTAAATAAGAATTATAAAAAGGTTCAAGAAGGAAAGACTGTTGAAAAATAGCCAAAGAATCTCACACAAGAGGATGCAAGTTCAAGCTCAAGCATAGCCAAGTTTGATAATATTATTCATGAGGAGAGTACTTTATTTGTTTGTAAAAATTGTGGCTGTAAGTAAAACTTTAATTATTTTCATGATGATAAAATTAAGATTGATTCTTGGTCTTGTTAAAAAGGGTTTTGCATGGAAATTTTGCAGGCAATAGTAGTTGAAAATGAAGAGAAGTGGAGAACTAGAAATTTTCTCAAAGAGACATATGATGCAATAAGCGATCAAGGATTCTTTCATAAAGAACATGAACAAATAGAGGCATCATATAAAAAATCTAATTAAAAATAACCTAAAGATGAGGAGGTACTTCATGATAGGGGACCTCATCTCAAACTCCATTAATTTTCTCTTCTCACCTACAAGTAAGGTAAGTCAAGGTAAGTTTCCATCTTCTTGCTTGCTAAATAATTTATAAGTACATTATTTAAGAGGTCCAAATTATTTTTGATTCATGCATACATTATTTATGAAATGTTATGCCTACATCAAATATTTTTTTAGAGTATATCTTATATTCATTTTGAGATTTATGAAATTGATTTTATGAAAATATGTAGTGTAGCACTTGTAATGATTTCTTCTGGACCTTTATCTTACCTTCATTCTTGCATGGAATAAGCTTCTTGTGGTGATCCATTCATTGTTTCTAAGCTCATGTCCTTTGGAATATCTTTGCCATTATTGTGATAAGTCATATTACTAATTGGAGACCTTATTCTTTACTTTTGATCTTAATGTTTGTAGCAAACGAAAATGTTGGTGGTTGGAACACTGAGAGGTTACTAGGTGTATAGCCTATCCTTGGATCTAAGAGAGGGTCGTGTTGGAGTAAAACGGAAATGGGGTGCCCTAAATGGTCTGGTCAATCAGGTAGGGACTTAATCGGTGTACAATAACCTTTCATAAATGATCATTCTAAAGATGTTATATGCAACTTAAGCGATGAACGACAAGATTAAACTGATGGAAAATAATGCAAAGTATGATAATAGCAAAACAAATTCAACAGGCTCGGGTAAGAAGGTGCACCACCCCAAGATTGAGGGATTTGATCTTTGCTTGGCTGAAGAAGGTGTGTAACTAATGGGAAGTGTGGATGGGCATAGCTTACAATGAAGATGTATGGTCACAGCTCCTCAAACTGTAGTTAACAGCTTGCCAATAAGAACATTCTACTTGCCAGTCTCCTTGCCAAAGCTAATCACCAGGAAGCCAAAATGCTAAAATGCCAACCACACTAAAAAATCCAGAAGGAAACCATAGGAAGGATGAATCCAAAAGCCAACAATGCCAAGAGCCAACCATGCTAAAAAAATTCTAGAAGCTAACCCCTTGAATGTTGTTCGATGGGGTATTTATAGAGCTAGATGTGGGAGAGAAATGTGGTTTGGATGCCACGTGTCTTGGGTCCTACAGAGTGCAAATGTGACTGTGCCATGCTACTATGTAATGTTGGCCATGAAACCTGCTATGCTATGACCATACCACTGAAACTGCATGTGCCAAAGTCGAGTGAGCTGTAATGTTTGTTACAAAGAAAAATGCCAATCAATGAATGCAAAATGGAGCTTGTGCTCCAGGACTACATCTTCCCTGCTCTAGCAAGCAGGTTCAAGTGTAGGGACAACTTTGGGGATGGTCAGGGGGATGCAAAACAAAGCAATATTGCTAATTTTGTCTTTTGAAGAGATGTCAGGATGAGAGTAACCATTGCTAACAAGTTCTAGGGCTAACTGAGGATGTCTTGGGGTTTTCATGCGAGTGTTACACTGTCCATGCTACCTAGTGTAGCGTAAACACTCACATGCTACACTATGCTATGCTAGGTAGCGTAGCATAGCATAGGCACCAGTCTTGGAAGAAATATTTCCTAAAAGTCAAAAACACCTATCTAAGGCCTAGCTAGGCAAGCAACAGAAACCTTGTCTTTCATGCTAAAAAGTTTTGAGACTTACTGAGTTCATCCTTGGGACACTTTGGTGCTTTGTGTTTTTGCTACACTGTGATACACTGTGCAGCATAGCATAGTGTAGCAACCACAACAACATGAATTCCTATGTGATTTGCAATTTTTTGTCAAGAAACTTTGCTTGAGACCTGAGGGTGAATTTGGACAAGTAGTCTTGGAGGTCAAAGTATGGCCAAGTGCAATCCTCTTGCTGGAACCACCTAGTTGAGGGCCTTCATGTATTTTGTTCCTTCTACACTATGGTACGCTACATATCATAGCACCTAGTTTGGCCTAGATTCTGACTCAATCTTGCAAATGTTTTGTCATGGAATGGTAGCCATGTCCTAGCATGTTGGCAAAGAAAACTTGTTTGATAGTTGAAGCATGGGCAAATGTGCTTACTCCATTAGAGCCATCCGAGTAGGAGTATCGTCAGAGTGTGTCCCTTCTACATTATGCTACATTACATAGTGTAGCATAGCATAACACTCAAATTGTAATGATTTCTGACAAAACTTACCATATTTTTCCACATCATGTTACCCATGCATCAAGGATGAAGTGGGGAAGATGCCCTGGAGGACTGAATCATTGTCAGTTTGCATTTGGGATGCTTTTTTAATCTCCTCGAGGCCTGCTATGCTATGCAGCATAGCGTAGGGTAGAAGGTTCTTGTAGTTAGAAAATATGACAAACTATTTTTCTCATCTTGAACACTTTCAGCAGCTCCTAGCATGGTCCCTGGGTAGACTATCAGCCGAGTTAGGTGTCAAGCTGGACAAGCTAGGAGGTGCAGCAATCCTATTAATCTAGCTGATAGAAAAATTTTTGGACTGTACGATCTACCTCCAATGTCTCTTTCATGCAAACTAGCCTTATGACTAGATGCCATGTTGACCGTGCCACAGAGGGTATTGTCTGCATGGTCCAATGTGACACCATGCTTGTAGGGAATCTTGCCCAAATTCTAGGGCTACTGAATCATAAGAGTCTCAAAATTTATGGTGTTTCAATGACCCTTCTTTGTTGATGTTTGGAGGATCTACTTGAGAGGCGTTGACAAAAAATATGAAACACCATGAAGAACGAGGCACCACCATCACTTTTTAGTGCCTGCTTGGATGACGCTCCACTATGTTTGAGAGTATTGGGAGGGTGATGTAGGATAGGAAGGGGGGAAGGGCAAATGATGGATTTAAAAAAATAGGTTTGGGGAAGAGAAAGTGTGATTCCTTGAAAAATTGTCACTATAGCATGATCCCTCATCAGAGTGCTTGTGAGGGAGTTAGCATGCATGGGTGTTTTTCTTTGTTGGCCTTTGACCTCCCACCGGAGTGCTTGGAGATGGTCAATTTACAACCAAAGCGAGTGTAAAGTAGCATGCCATGCCATTTTTTAGGTACTTTTCCTTTTTATTTTTATTTTTTGAGATTTTTTGCTCTCTTATTTTTGCATTTTTTTGTGCTTTTCCTTTGTTGTACACCCATGTTCACTTTCGAACAACTTGTTGTTGTAGGACAGGTGTTTCCTCCCCAAGATGAGTTATGTTACATCCATGTGGGGTTTTGACCTACTTATAGGTGCTTCCCATGGGGTGAGTTGTGTTACACCCATCATGGACTTGATGGTTGGACATGTGGGAGGGCTTTGCGCATTGGGAAAGCTTGTAAAGAGGATAAAGAAAATTGGAAGTTTAAGAAATGGAGGTTAAATTAGCTGAAAGGGAGAGTAGAGCATGCACTCCCAAGTAGCAAGGAAAATTGAAGTGGGTACTTCAGAGTAATGTAGTATCTTACTCTCATGGTGAAATGCATCTCTGAATGATGCCATATTGGCTTGTATCCTACAAACACAACATAGAGAAAACCAACAAAAAATACCATCAATTGAAGTGAGGGAAAAGTCTTGCCTACTCAGGACACTGCCTGGGTGGCAAGTGCCATGTTGAATACATGTAATGTCCAAAGAAGAAAGGCCAGCATAGGTTCTAGCACCAGTAAGCTGGAGAGGTTAGCACTGAAAAGGCTAGGAGCAGTAGTGATGTAGGTGCTTAAGATTCCTTGCCCAAGGCAAACATCATGCAGTCCAGCTGTAAGGGAAGAAGCCTAACAACTAAATTTTCTTGTGGCTCAGATGATGGTGAAGGCTGGAGGATAGCAACCTTGTTGTTGGGCCATAATAGTGCTAGGAATCCAACAGCAGGTGCTGATAGCAAGAGCTACTACTAGGATGAGTGGCTATGGTAGCGGTAGCTTCGAAAGATCAGCAAGATGCCAGGGATGGTGATGTTGCATATGTTCCAGAGGGTTTTTCCTTAGCAACATGAACTACATTTTGGAACTACAACATCCCACCCCATGTTGTCTAGGAAATCGAAACTATGCATGCTCGCTTGTTCGTAGGATCGTGGATGTGAGCTAGAGAAGCGTTGCACTATGAACCTAGTTTAAGGTCTTGGTAGACCATCAAATGTGCTAGTTTAAGGTCCTAGTAGACCGATGTACTAGTTTATCATCATAGTAGATGGTGGATGGCCAGTTTAAGGTCATAGTGAACCATGTTGTGGGTGCTAGTTTTATGTCATAGCCCAAGGACATGCTATGCTAGTTTAACATCATAGCAGACGAGTTGTGCTAGTTTATAGTCATAGAAGACTTTCTTTGCTAGTTTTATGTCGTAGCGGATAATCTTTGCCAATTTTACATCGTAGCAGATGTTCTATGCTAGTTTTATGTCTTAGTGGACATGTTCTTACCTTGCTTTGTATCTGATGTAGTACTTTGCATCAAATGTAGTATGGATTGAGGTACAAGTGGTTAACAGGATTTGCAAACTCATTGCCATCCATATCAGCTAGTTTGAAGGCCCCATTCTCATAGGCTTTCGTGACTATGAAAGGGCTTTTCTAGTTTGCTAAGAATTTGTTTATAGGTTCATGAAAAACCTTGAGGACTAGGTCCCTCTTTTTGATTGGCCATTGATGTAGGTTGTAATGATGCTTTTGCCGTTGCTTGTCCTGGTACCATTTGATGTGATAGAGTGTTTGGGTGTGCTCCTCCTCTACAGAGTCAAGATTGATGATCCTTGACTCATTGTTTTCAAATTCATTCACAACATTCAAGAGGATCATTCAAAGTGATGGAACCTACAATTCAAGAGATAACACTACTTCAGATCCATAAACAAGGCTACAAGATGTCTTACCTATAGCCATTCTGCACGTCATGTGGTAAGCCCACAACACGTAGAGGATTTACTCATGCCATCATCTTTTGCTGTTGCTAAGCATCCTTTTCAGCAGGTTAATGATGGCCTTGTTTGTTGCCTCTACCTGACCATTTGCCTATGGGTAGTATGATGATGAAAGGATTACTTGATGACAAGGTTTTTGCAATAGGTTTTGGTTTCCATGCTACTAAATTGTGGCCCGTTATCTATTACAATAGTCATGGGAAGACCAAACCTTGTTACTATGTTATCCAAGATAAAGTGGCAAACCTGTTGAGATGTGGTCTTTCTCAGGGGAATAGCTTCTACCCACTTTGTGAAGTATTCAATTTTGGTGATAATGAAGCTATGTCCTACAAAAGACTTAGGTGTGATGGGTCCTATGATATTTAGCCCCCAATGTTGGAATGGCCACATAATCTATGTAGGATGTAATTTAGTGGGAGACACGTGTATGAGATTCACATGGCATTAACATACATCACATGTCCTAACTTTGGCAAGGCAATCTCATTCTATGCAAGGCTAGTAGTACCCTAGGTGTCTAATTTTTGTTGTCATAGCCCTAGGAGCTATGTGCCCTCCACATAGTCCCTCATGGACTTCATTAACAATATTTTGTGCCTCTTCCCCACTAACACAAGTTAGCAATATCCCATCAAAGGAGCATTTTCATATGATATTGTCTCCTATAAGGACATATTGCCATGTGCAGTTTCGTATTGCATCCTTTTGAGCAGATGTCAAGCCATGTGGGGGTTTGCCATGTTGAAGGTAAGCTTTAATGTTGGCATACCATTCTTGGATATCTATTACACATACAGATGCAATGTGTGACACTTGAGTAATAATATCTATGCATTCTCTTATCAAAGTGGGAAAAGTGGCAAATAGGTGCGGTAGCACGTTTAATGCTAATGTGGCTAGTGCATCAACTATAGTGTTTTCGCTATGAGGCACATGTTGAATGTCTAACGCTGTGAACTACTTTAGTAAATTCTTGGCTAAGTTGCAATAAGGTTGCAAATGCAAAGCTTTGCAAGTGTAAACCTTAGTGATTTGGTTGACAAATAATTGCAAGTCACCCTAGATTGCCAAATGTTGAATCTTTAGCTCTTGAGATGCTAGAAGGTCCCTAAGGAGTCCCTCATATTCAGCTATGTTGTTCATGCAAAGGAATGTAAAATAATATGCAAAGGGTTGAATTTCCCCAAAGTGAAATGTAAGAACTACAACAGTGATACCACCTCATGTAGTTGAAGTGTCGTCAAAATGTAAACTAGCTACAAAATCAGATGGTACGGTGCTTAGGCTATTAATGTGCTCATTCAAGAATTCAGGTTCTATTATTACCTAATTGTTAACGGGTGAAGTTGTAAGCTGTGTGGCTATTTCTTGACCCTTTATTGATGATTGTGCTACATAATGTAGATCAAATTCTACCATTATAGCTTTCTTTTGGGCTATCCTACTACTCTCGTATAAGTTAGTTGTGATAGCTTGAAGTATGTTACTTTTGCATATAATGTTAACTTTGCTACGAAATAGGCAGTGCCTCCACTTTTTGAGTGCAAATATGAGGGCAAGACAATATTTTTCTACTTCATTGTACTTTGCCTCATAAGTTATTAATGCATGGATTAAGTAATAGATCGAGGTTTTAGGCCCTTTATCTCTTTTTTGACATATTAATGCAGCAATAGATGTGTCTAAAGTGGCAAGGTAGATGTAGAAAGACTTATCCATCTCTAGTGGGTAAATAGTTGGGAGGTGAAAAAGCTCTTTCTTTAGGTTATCAAAGGCTTGCTGACATTGACCTGTCCACTTGAAGTTGACCCCTTTTTGAGAAGGTGTTTCCTGGGGTGTAGTTTATCTATCAACCTCACGATAAACCTTTTGATAAACTGTACTCTACCTTGCAACCTGCGTAACTCCTTAAGGTTTGTAGGTGGTGCTAAGTTGATGATGGCCTTCACCTTATTTGGGTCCACTCATATCCCTATTTCTGACACTATAAAGCCTAACATGCATCCAATTTTAACTTTGAAGACACATTTCCTAGGGTTGAGACGTAGGTCATGGCTATGACAACATTGGAAGACCATATTGAGGTCATTGGGATGATTAATAGCTTCCTTAGACTTGAATGCTATGTCATGAATGTAGTCATTTAATCTCTCCAAGAGGTAATCACTAAAAATGTATGTCATCACTCGTTGATAGGTTGCTCCAACATTTTTCAGTCCAAAGGGCATCATCGTGTAATAAAAGGTTCCCCAAGGGGTCATAAAGGTAGTTGCTAACTAATGCTCTGGGTTGATGTGGATCTGGTTATAACCTAAGAACCCATCCATGAAGGACAGTAAGGCATGATCATCCATGGTGTTGATAAGTTGATCGATACTTGGCAATGGGAAGTCATCCTTAATCATTGCTTTTTTTGGGTCTCAAAAGTCTATACAAATTTGTATACCTCCTGTTTTCTTAGAAACTATAATGATGTTCAATACCCATTCCGAGTAATCAACCGTCTGAATGAAACCATCTTGGTAAAGCTTGGTGATTTCATCACGTACAGCTAGTGCAATTTCTGATTTGATTTTGTGAGCCTTTTGCATAATTGCCTTGACACACAGATCTAGAATAATCTTGTGTTATATGAGCCATGGGTCTAGGCCTGACATGTCTTCATATGACCATGCAAACACTTTCACATTATCATTGAGAACTTTTGAGATGTTTTGATGTACTTGTGGATCTAGTAGAGAGATAAATTTTAAGGTTTTTGCTTCACCTCTAGAGGTGGTTATAGGGATTTCAATGAGAGGATCCTCAGTGACATCCCCAGCCTCTAGGTCTATGGCTTGGACTAGATGTTTGGGCTAGTCTAGAGGCATTTCTAAGGATGCAACGTAAGTGTCACAAGGGGGTGACACAAAGTCTATCAACTCTAGATTTAAGCACCTTGTAAACTTGCCATAGGGACTTGTTATGGTTAACGGTGAATGAAGATCACCATGCATAGCCATCTTTCAGTTGAACCTACTACAATAAGAAAATAGACCAAGTCAAGTGATACATGTTGGAAACAATAGCATGTATGCAAACATATGTGAAGCAATAATGCAACATAAAATAGTTGCCAGTTCAAGGTCTTAGTGGACCACCACTATGCAAAATTTGTAAATTAAAATTGCCAATTTTTAAGGTCTTCATGGATCGTAACCATGTAATATCATGAGATGAATGCCAAAATTGCTAGTTTAAGATCATGGCCGACTATCGTTGGGCTGCACTATGAGTTAAAATTGCTAGTTTAAGGTCTTTTCGGACTGTTAAGAGGTTTAAAATGTAAAGGAGGTTAAGGTTGCTAGTTTAAGGTCTTAGCAGACCGTCACTGGGCCATATTGTAGAAATAATGATAAAATTGCCAGTTTAAGGTCATGATGGACCATCATTGGGCTGTATTGTACATTAAAATTGCTAGTTTAAGGTCTTCACAGACCATCACTATGCAAAATTTGTAAATTAAAGTTTCTAATTTAACATCTTAGTGGACATTTAACTGGTTTAAAATGTAAATATGGAGCAAACATTTTAGTGGACCCACCTACTATGTAATGGAAGAGTGCTACACTGTAGTGGGACTACACTACAGTAGTGCTACGTTGCAGGGGTGTCCTGCATTACTTGGAACATGAAAGTGACAAGTGTTTTACCATGTCAAGTATAAATAGGGGTTTACCCCCTGGGTAAACTGGTCATTTTCATTTTCAGAGCCCACACCCAGAGCGTAGCACGGTCGAACTAAGAGAGAGCATAACAAGTGTAGCATAGTAGTTGGTGTAATCAATTTGTGGGCAAGGCAATGGCACACAAAAGTGAACATAGGCATTGAGGTCCTGCCAAGGTGGATGAAGTGAGAGATAGTCTAGGAGGCCTCTCCAAGGTGCATGTTGAAGAGTGGCAGGAGGCTCTGTCTGCTTGGTAAGTCACTATGCTACCCTTGTTTTTCACCATGTGATGTATCAGGTTATATTACCATAGCGATTACTATTTTGGCTATTCACAGCTATCTTTGTTGCAATTGTTGTCATTTTTTTGCTATCATTTTGGTTGTTACATTGTGGCTATCACCATTCTAGCCATGGTGGCCATATAGTTGCTATGATATGGCTGCGCGTGGCACTACTCGAGCCACCATTGTTAAGAATGTTTGCTGTGCTATCACAGGGGTTTGGGCAGTTTTGGGTGGTGTAGCACAAGCTCATCATAATGTACCGCCCTTAGAAGGGATTGTTTTTTTGTAAGGTTTTGGGGTAGCATAGCACATTCCTGGGGTAGTGTAGCATGAGTAAAGGGAGAGTTTATCATGTCTATGTTTCACTTAGTTATGTTTCATGTGGCAAGATAGGGTTGAGACAATGGGAACACCATAAGTTCTTTGCCATTTTCACCATTAGACTATTACATTTTTTTTGTTGTTACACTACGTTGCTATATTGACAAGTTTGTTAGGCTATTACGCTAGCAATCTATCACACTGCTAAACTGTCAAAAGCCCACTACGTTGCTATGCTGTTAGAATATTTTGCCTACCACATGGCATGTCTGCTGCATGTTGTGCTTATCATACTTATCATACTATTACGTTGTAGGAGGTGCAGTCATTTCACTACACTGCACTATGTAGCCATCACCTTTGTGTAAAGTGTAACTATTATGCTACGCTATACAAAGCATGTCTGCTATGTTGCACTATGTAGTGTGTAACCGTTATTCTATAGGGTGCACTCGCTACATTATCTTATGTGGGGCCCTGCTGCTATGCTATACGTGACACTTTGTTACATTGGTACTTGTCACTTGATTATTGCACTAACTCTTTCTTGTTGTATTACACAGGGTCATGCTAAAACTTGTCTTGATTGTCCTTGAGGTGGTAGGAGTCCTATGCTACCTTAGTGAACCCATGGCCAATGCCCCCCCTCCTCATGCATGGATAGGGCAATAGGTGGTTTGGTTTCGGGAGGCTGCACAGGACTTCCTGGAGTTCCTCCTTCGCCATTTTAGTGTGATTGTGTGGTCACACTTATCAGCTGAAACAACCGCTATTCTTACGGAAACGTTGTTGCCTGAGGCAAACCAAGCATTCTAAAGTTCATGGTTGATAGGTCGATATAGGGCAGCGAAGGGGTAGAAGGTTTAAACCGGTGCCCCAAGGGTTTGAGGTACCTAAGTTGGATCTGGGACATGGCTGAATACAAATGCTACCATCTGTACAACACATTATATGTTGCCCATCACATGGGCACCTGCTTTCAAAACCCACCAGGAATCGTTTATTATGCCAGTAGGTGAGTTCTATGAAGGTTTTTAAAAAATTTTGTATGATTTGACTTGTGTTAGTCCAAAATGCGTACCGTATTCTTGTGTGTTATCAGGTTCTATATCGATGAGAGTGGTCTTCACGGTAACATGGATATGCTGGCGCTAGCCCAAACAGCTTTGCAAGAGTTCTCTTCTACAAGGAACGTGTGTGTTAGTGTTATAGAACAACTTGGGCTTGATTTAAAAGCCTATCCAACCAGGTATTCCAAGTTCTATGGGAAATGTAAAGAAGTTGATTGGTTGGATAGCAAATGGGCATCTTGTCAATTGATCACTATCGAAGATGTCTTGGTGGAACTTCCACCATTTCCTACATCATTAAACCTGGTACGGTAGACTATGCATTTGTTCTTATGTGTTCAAGTTATGATGTGCTTTAAATTTTACTAACTTTTGTTTTGTTTTTTGCTAACCATTGTAGTAGCAAGGGAATCCCAAGAGGTCATAGTGATGACCTCTGGGTGTGACGAGACCAACCTCTTCTTCAAGTATGGGGAGGTGGAGGAGACTCAGTGTTGGCTTTGCAATGGGGCCCCAGCCACTCTAGTTCACAACATTCAAAAGGCTAGGCTCATGGATTTATTTCTGGCTATAAATCCAAGTGTCCTAGCTACGGAAATGCTTTCCCTAGCCGATTCCTTTTCTAAGAAGGCTGATTTCTTCCGCAGATGTGTTCACAATGTGCAAGTATTGTTCGAAATTAACAATCAACTATTTGCGAATCTTTTCTGTGTCCCCTCTAATGGTCTCCCTGTAGGAGAAAAATCTAGGAAAGATGCAAACCATCAAGGGGATATCAAGGAATGGCTAGGGACAAGCAAGGACCAAAAGGGGATTTACATCCATAAGGTTAAGCTAGTGGTGGTCGAAATGGTTTACCCTATCTTCCATGCCTGTGCCTTCCCCAAGCTACCCTCCCAAGGAAAAATCCTTGGAGTAGAGCAGGACTGGATAATGAGGGAGGTCATGGAGGAACGAACCCATTATAATTGGGCCAAGTACCTCTCTGAAGGCCTGCATAGTGAAATGGTCAAGCTTCGTGAGAAGTTTGAATCCTATTTCAACGTGCATTACACCTTCTTTGTAGATTTCTTGCGACAGTTCGCAGAATTCCTAGTGGTCCGTGAAAATGACACTTGGGTATAGTAGGATCATAACTAGATATCAAAGCTATGGATTTGCCAAGTTTTCCCCACCACTTGATTCCAAAACCCCTTGGAATCTATTAGGGAATCACTTTCAATAACGATGAGGGATCAGGTGATATGCCCCTTTCGTGCTTGGGACAGTGTGGGGGAGGCATCTCCCATTAACACCAATAATGTGTCAAGGGAGGAATGCCTCATTGCAAAAATCGTAAAAACTAGACTACAATGTAAAACGTCTCATCCTATAGAAGAAACTCCCCATATGAATGAAGAGAGGGTGAAAAAGCTACAAATCAAAGTTTGCAGAGTGCAACCCCCAATTGGTAAGTGTGCCTAACTATTTTGTTAGTGTAGCATTTGCTACACTATGCTAGGCTATGTAGTATTGCATAGTGTAGTTCCTGTTTCACGTTCGAGTATCCTGCTTACTGCGATTATGTTTTATTAGAAGAAGAAGAAAGAGAAGAGGAAGAGGTTTTGGCCCCTAGAGTAGGGGCACCTATTGAAGAGGAGGAAGAGGCCCCGATGGTAGAAGAGGAGGCACCTACCATGGAGGAAGAGGCTCCAACTGCTGATGATCCCTTCACAGAGTGTGCCTCAATACCTAAAGGGCATAAGAGTGTAGAGGATGCCACCACACTTTTGGGTTAGCTGGAAAGAGATGGGTTGCAATTTGATGCTAGTGAGTTTGACCACTTTCTTGATAGTTTCTTAATGGGCAATCCCCCCACTAGCACCCCTGGGGATTTGCTGGGTAGGAACTTTGCACTGTCATTTGTCATTTTTCATTAGCTTTGTTATTATCCTCTCCATCCTGGCTAACATGTTTTATTATGCAACAGACACCACTATTGATGCCCCTAATCCTTCTTCTTTGATGCATCTCTGACCCTAGACTGAGATGCTTGATAAATTCACTTTTATGGAGGGAGTGGTCAAAGACATGATGGATCGCCTAAGGTAGATCAATCCTAAGATAGTTATGTTTTAATTGCTATGCTAAGCTCTTTGAGTTGTTATGCTTTTTGCTATGTCACTATGACTAACATTCTCCCATGTATGATTAGCAGCCTCTTGTCTTAAGTGGGATCCTAAGCAAGCCATTGAGGTCGATGCTATGCCTGAACTTCTGCCAAAGGTAGCTAAGGTACCTCGTCACATATATGATGAAATAAGTAAATGTGCATTGTACTCGGCATGCTCGCTATGGGAGTGTAGGCATGTGAATGAGGACCTTTGAAAGAGGGTACAGAAACATGAGAAAGATAAGGCCAACCTAACCACTGAAGTGGAGGACCTTCGATCCAAGAATGAATTTTTTTTGGCCCATGATACTCACGATGGCAGTTGGCATATGACCGTCATTGACTATGCAAGATATTGGATGACTGTATAGAGCAAAAATGAAGCCACTCGCAAGATTATTGAACAATGCATGTAATTGGACCTTATGGCCCAGAAGAACCAAGACTGGAAGGATTGTAGTGCAAAGGTTTACAAATGGGGATAGGCACAAAAGAACCATAATAATATGTATAAAATGGAATGTGTCGCCTATCTTAAACAATATCGGGATGCTGTTGTTGAGTAGCATACCTATAAGCTATTCCTTGATGTCATTGGTGCTTCTAGTTCTTATAAGAAGTTCATGTAATAGGTGATAGTCAGTGAGTCTCCTAAAAGGGAAATGACCCTACCTACCAGGGAGACCACCACTACCACCTTTTCCCTAGGACCACCTAGATGGATAGCTATGGAAAAAGGGAAAGTTGTAGCAAGCACTGATATGGGCTATGGGAATTGGACCAACCTCACTGAGGAGGAGATCTTGGAACATCTTGCGGTTGGCATGGATAGGATACCCTCTGAAATGGACATGGGGCCATCTCAAGTTAGTTACTTTTTTTTGTCATAGTTTATTTTATGAAAGTCTTTGTTATAGTTTTGATTTATTGTTTTATTTTTTGCCTTGTGTAGGATCCAAATGGAGACACAGGACCTAGTGAAATAGGGAATGGTGGTGGTAATGAAGACCTATAGTGTGGCAACCCAAGATTTTTTTTTTGTTTTTGAATTTAATTTTTTTGTAAAAATTATTGATTGACATTTAATGAAGAATATAATGTGAAGAAATTTATTTTATTTTGGTTAATGTGTTACATTTATTTTTATTCTTTGGCTTCTTTTTTGGGCTTCTTGAGAGCTTCTCATTTTATTTTTAGGCCATTTTGGGCTACAGCAATAGTTTAAGGTCATCCCAGGCCATTACTTAGTTTAAGGAAATTTTGGGCTATTGCTTAGTTTAAGGTCATTTCGGGTTGTTACTTAGTTTAAGGCCATTTTGGGCCATCACTAGTTTTAGGTCATTTGAAACTTTATATAAGATATTGGTGACAAGGGCAATGCAGCAAGCAAGCTCAATGTAAAATGCAAGTCAACAAACAATGGACTTAATGTAAACAGTGAATTTATTGTGAAATGTAAATGATGCATTCGGTGAACTTAATGTGGGAAATGTAAATTATGCAAGCAGTAAACTTAATGTAGAAATGCAAATATAGGGAACCGAATGTAAACATGTGAATTATGTACACAACAAACTAAATGTAAAACACAACCTATACCATAGAAGTATGGCAAATTTTAATTACTTAGTTTTTTCCTAACCCAATGTGGGTTAGGCGAGGCATAGGGCTGAGAGACCTTGCATTGGTATTCATCTATGTCATTGCTTAGGGTTTGAAAGGGAAACTCAGCCCACATGGTTTCTTTATCTAAGTTGGCATTTTTGGTGGGCTCATCAGTCAAGCAAGGGATTTCAGTGCAAATAGACACTTCCTCATTAGAAACTACTATCTCTAAACCCTGCTCCATGTCAATGTTGTATATGGCTTGGGCAGCCACTTCATCACCATAGATCACCACTTCCTCACCTGCGTAGGGTAAGTGGATCTCTTGATGTATTGGTGAAGAGACAACCCTTAATTGGGTTAACCATGACCTCCCCAAGATCACGTTGAACCTAGGAATCTCTTCTACCATGATGAAGACCATGCTTGTGGGGACCTGCTCCCCTGCCACAAAGTTAATGTGGATAGTCCCTTTTACCACTATGCGCATGCCATTGAATGATTTCAAGTAGGAAGTTGCTGTGGGCTTGATTTGATCAACCAAGCCCAATTTTTCCACTATGGGGAATGGGATGACATTGGTAGTAGCCCCATCATTGACGTGTACTCTTTGGATCTTACATTGATTGACCCAAATTATGATGAACATGGGTGCTGTTATCACCTGACCCTTTTTAGGGTCATCCTTAATGGACTCACTGCAAAATGTCAACTAATATGGTCATCATTCTTTTGTCGTGGAGGAAATCATGACAGCATGGATTACTTTCTCCTCAGTCGGCATGTTCTTGTCAACAAGGATGGACGTTAACATGTGAACCATGGCCTCGCGGTGCATAGTGGAAATCATTATCAAGTCATACAGGCTCAAAGTTGTATTTTCTATTTTAGAGGCTGTTTGACGTGTGTAAGGGCATTGAGAAGGTCTTGCACACCATATTTTTGTTTTCTACCCTTTTCCTCCTCCATTCATCCTAGGAGGCGAATCTCCCGAGGGGGAGTGGTTTCTAGTTGAACATTGGGCTTCCTTGGGTGGGACGATGATGATTGCATCTATGCAGTGTTACCAGTTGCTGATCATGAAGGGGCCATGGGCATTGAGGATAAGGGGGTAGGCTCGGGCAAACCTAACATAGTATGTTCCCTAACCTTTTTTTCCGCTAAAAAATCTTCCTATTTTTTCGAACGAGGAGGCTATGATGCAATTTTTGTTGCTTGGCTTTGGGTGATAGAGAGGCTTGGCTGTTTTGGCACCTTAATGAAAAATGGTGCCTATCATGTCGGCATGGGAAGTGGTGCAACTTTGAGCACAAAGAGAGTAGGGATGGATGTCTAATGAGGAGTTTTAATGATGAAGGGTTGCTGTGACATTGTTTTTGTTGTTGTTGACGTTGCTATGTTATGGGGAGGCACATGCACCATGAATGGTTACTGTGGTGGTTTTGGATTATTGTAAATACTAATGAAATTGATGGTATACCTTGCATTGTTGGCCTTCAGGGGGTCTTTGTACACATGCATGGATTGATTTTCGGGGTGAACATGACTACTTTCATCTAGGACCAGCTTTCCTTGATCAATCATCTGTTGGATGCCATCTTTCAGTGCCAAACAGTAGTCTATATTGTGACCACAGAGTTGATGGTAGTTATAGAAAATTTCTAGCTTGAAATTCTTAGGAACTGGTGGCTCATTGGGCATGGCCAAGGAGGGGTTCCTAAGAAGTTCATAGTACCATTGATGACATTTGATTGCCTCCTCATATATTCGTTTATGCTATATACATCTAGCTCCCAACAGTTACTTCAAAAGTTTCGAAGGCTTAATGGGTAAAGGGGTATACTTGGAGTGATCCTTGAGCTCAAAGTTTGGCCTAGGCTAAGTTGACACCACAGGTGTTGATGTTGAGGGTTAACCAATGTTGGTTAAGCCAAGTGTGGCATTGGCTACATTAGGTGTTGCAGCGGACTTTTTGTTGTTGTCATTGTTGGGTTTAGTCTCATTGGCCATAGTGGCCACCATGGTTGTCATGGCCTTACCCTTCTCTTTGTCTTTTTTTATGTGTGTGTTTTTGTATGTGACATAGGCTAGATTTTTGCTAGCTTCGGCTACATCCTAGATGCTCTTGATCTGAGCAAAGGCTTGGCTGAGGGAGCTCAGGGCTAGGTAATAAAGCTTAAACTTAATAAATTCATTCAATACTCCCTTAAAGATGGCCAAAAAATGGGCCTCAGTGATTGGCTCACATATCTCATTTAGGGTTGTGCTCCCCTGTTGTATGAATCTCTGCATAGATTCCAATGGATCCTGCTTGACACTCATGGGCTGGTCCAATGTGACCTCTAGTTTTAGGTTATATTTTAAGTGGGTCATGAATTGGCTCAATAGCTTTTCTAAGGTGGAAATGGAGGCATGTGGAAGTGCATAGTACCAGCCCAAAGCCTTTCCTATGAGGGACATGGCAATGACGCAAATAATTATGTGTGGCCATGCTTGCATCAGTAAAGATTTAGACCTAAAGGTCACCAAATGCGCATTAGGATCCTCCTTCTCATTGTATTTTGTAAATTGGGAGAGTGGGACTCTAGGGGGCAGTGTGAGCATAGGCATGGTTAGACTGATAGGGTCATCATGATAAAATTCCATGACCTGTATGATGTCAGAACCAGTGGCCTTAAGCTGTTTGATTTCTTCAATTATGGTCTGGATGAGTTGGAAAGCTTGATCTAGACCCAGGGACATTACAAACGGTTGTGGGGCTACCTGGGTAGCCTTCATGTGCGATGGGATGATGACTTGTCCCATGGGAGGTGCCATTGAAGCTTCTCTAACAAGTGGTGTTACTTGGGCAGTCCACCACCTAGTGGGTGGTGCTGTTAGGGCAATGACTGTTAGTGGTTTTGTGGGTTTGGCTACTTGCCCAATGGGTGGGGGAATCCACAACCTTGTGTTTGGTTGTACCACCTGCGGGACTTGGTACACTTGGTGGTAGGTGTAATGTGACATCTGAGATGGTGGCACAATAGGGAGAGAGGTGGCTGGCACCCACCATGCAGCTGAGAGTGGGTCGCCTACTGGTGGTGGAACTGGTGCAGACGAGAGACTAGGAGTGGACATCACATGCAATTGTATTGTGGGCACAATGTGCACATATGGTAGCGTAGCTATGATTGATGTTGGGTATGCTACGGGAACAGATTAGGAAGAGAGTGTGAATGGAAGTGACATTAAAGGGCCAACATGTTGATACGTCAAAAACATAGGATGGCTACCCATTACTATGGAAGGTGTGGACTATGGCATGGTTGTGGCAACAACAAAGGGAGCAGAAAAGAAAAGTGTCTTTGTTTGAAAAATAGGAGTGGGAGGGATAGTTGTAGTGTAGACCTGGCCACCACCTTTGGACTGGGAGTCTAAGTCTTCTTGCCCATCCTAGAATGCTTCATCATAATGGGACCGTATGTCCCATTCCCTAGACCTACTCACTCGCATCAACTAGTTTAATGCCCATTGATATGCTTCAGTCAACGGGATGATGACATCAGGAATAGGGAAGAACTCCCTCTTATTCTAGTGAAGGAACTCAAAGTTATGTTTATCCTCGAGTTCCTGGCGGTCCAATGGTAGATTCACCTAAACCTATGGACAAAGAAAATTGTATCACTATGCATCTTGTGCCAAGCGCTTGGGTGATAGATGCCATAGCCTAAGTGACTGTTGTCGTGCCAGCACTGGGCTGGGGGATCACTCGGGACCTATCGTGTTTTGGACCAAGTAGGGAACCTTGAGCTTTGAGGTGGAAACTACAATGGTTGCAGGAATCATGTTTTTTTTGTTGTAAAAGTAAAAATTGTAAAAGAGAGAGAGGATGAAAGTGGGTACACTAAGGAGTGCTAAAAAATAACTTCCTTCACTGCTACACCTGCTACGCTAATTAGGTCTGTTACGCTGAGAGGTTTGCTACACCACATGAGATGTAGGTAGTGTAGGGTAGTGAATAGAGTAAAAAACAATATGGTAAATGGTTGGAGGCTTTCATCCTGCTGTGTTCTAGAGGAACCGTTGTTGTGACTAGTCTACACCACACTGTGCGTAGCCAACCACAAGGGTGTCACATCTATGCTAGTAGGTGACAGGGTACAGAAAACATGCAGGATTACCCATAATACATAGAAAGGGCACAAAGGGCCCTCCTTTTAGCACCAAAAAACTGTAGCGATCAAAAACGTCAGTGGCTGGAACACCAAGACGTTACCGAGTGTACAACCTAACCCCAAATCTGTACGAGAGCCATGATGGAGTAAAATGGAAATGGGGTGCCCTAAATGGTCTGGTCAATTAGGCATGGACTTAATTAGTGTATAATAACCTTTCATAAATGATCATTCTAAAGATGTTATATGCGAGTTAAGAGATGAATGACAAGCATAAATTGATGGAAAATAATGCAAATTATGATAATAACAAAAAAATTGAATAGGCTTGGGTAAGAAGGTGCACTGCCCCAAGATCAAGGGATTTGATCTTTGCTTGAATAAAGAAGGTGTGCAACTGATGGGAAGTGTGGACGGGCATAGCTTACAACAAAGTGGTATGGTTATAGCTCCCTGAACTATAGTCAATAGCTTGCTAATAAGAACCTTCTACTTGCTAGTCTCCATGCCAAAGCTAATTACCAGGAAGCCAAAATGCCAAAATGCCAACCACGCTGGAAAAGCTAGAAGCCAACCATAGGAAGGATGATTCCAAAAGCCAACAATGCCAAAAGCCAACCATGCTAAAAAAATACCAAAAGCCAAACCCTTGAACATTGTTCGTTGGGGTATTTATAGAGCTAGATGCGGGAGAGAAATGTGGTTTGGATGCCATGTGTCCTGGGTTCCACAGAGTGCAAACATGATTGTGCCATGCTACTATGTAATGCTGGGTATGAAACCTGCTACACTATCACCATACCATTGAAACTGCATGTGCCAAAGTCCAGTGAATTACAATATTTGTTACAAAGAAAAATTCCAATCAATGAATGCAAAATGGAGCTTGTGCTCTAGGACTACATTTTCCCTACTCTAGCAAGTAGGGTCAAGCATAGGGACAACTTTAGGGATGGTTAGGGGATGCAAAACAAAGCAATCTTGCTAATTTTGTCTATTTAAGAGATGTCAGGACAAGAGTAACCATTGCTAGCAAGTTCTGGGGCTAACTGAGGATGCCTTGGGGTTTTCATGTGACTGTTACACTATTCATGCTGCCCAGTGTAGCATAAACACTCGCATGCTATGCTATGCTACACTATGTAGTGTAGTGTAGCATAGCTTCCAGTCTTGGAAGAAGTCTTGCCTAAAATCCGAAAACACCTGTATGAGGCCTGGCTAGGTAAGCAACTACAACCTTTTCTTTCATGCTAAACAATCTTGAGACCTACTGAGTTCATCCTTGGGATACTTTGGTGCTTTGTGTTTTTTCTATGTTGTGCTACTCTATGCAGTGTAGCACAGCATAGCAACCATAGCAACATGAATTCCTGTGTGATTTGTAATGCTTTGTCAAGAAACTTTGCTCAATACCTGAGGGCTAAGTGGGATAGGTAGTCTTGGAGGCCGAAGTGTGGCCAAGTGAAATCCTCTTACTAGAACCACCTGGTTGAGGGCCTTTGTGCATCTTATCCTTGCTATGTTGTGCTATGCTACATAGCATAGCACAACGTAGCACCCAACTTGTTCTGGATTCTAACTCAATCTTGCAAAAGTTTTGTCACGGGATGTCAGCCATGTCCTCGCGTGTTGGCAAAGAAAACTTGTTTGATGGTTGAAGCATGGGAAAATGTTCTTACTCCATTAGAGCCATCTGAGTAGGAGTATCGTCAGAGTGCATCCCTACTACACTGTGGTATGCTACGTAGCATAGCATAGCATAGCACTCAAATTATAATGATTTCTGACAAAACTTGCCACATTTTGCCACGTCATGTTACCCATGCATCAAGGATGAAGTGGGGAAGATGCCTTGCAGGACTGAATTGTTGTCAATTTGCATTTGGGATGCTTTTTTAATCTCCTTGGGGCCTGCTTTGCTATGCAGCATAGCGTAGCATGGCAGGTTCCTATAGTTAGAAAACTTGCTGAATTGTTTTGCTCATCCTGAACACTTTCAATAGCTCCTAGCATGGTCCCTAGGTAGAGCGTCAGGTAGGTTAGGTGTCAAGCTAGGAGCTACAACAAGCCTATCAACCCGAGTGATATAACATTTGCTCAACTGTACAGTCTACCTCCAGTGCCTCTTTCATGCAAATTGGCCTTATGACTGGATGCCATGTTGACCGTGCCATAGAAAGTATTGTCTACACAGTCCAACGTGACACCATGCTTGTGGGGACCCTTGCCCAAATTTTAGGGCTGCTAAATCATGAGAGTCCTAAAATTTATGGTGTTTCAATGTTGCTCTACAGTTGTGGGGATCCTTGCTGAAATTTCAGGGTTGCTAAATCATGAGAGTCCTAGAATTTATGGTGTTTCAACGTTGCTCTACAGTTGAACTCTTTACGACATAGTTACCTTTTACTTGTTCACAGACTAATCTCAAGTCTCCTTTTATAATGATTTCTTTGATCTTTTTGTCTAGAGCTATTCTCATACCAATACATAAAGCTTCATACTCAGCCTTGTTGTTAGTACAAGGAAAAGATAGATGAATTGCTTTGAGAATTTCAGGTGTATCATTCTTGAATATAACTATTCCAACTCCTGCACCTTTTGAATTACATGAACCATCAAAGTATAACTCCCATTTATCCTCTTACTTTGACTGTTCTTTTTCAGGACTATAACTTTCTTGGAGTGTACAAATTTTATTTTCAACACCCCCTTTTTCAGCCATTTTACTTCTTCCATTTGAAGTAATGTTATCTATCATCAAAGGTTCACTATAGATGTATATCTGATTTGGTTCTCCTTTCCAAGGTAACCACATGTGAGAATAATCTGTTGATATGTAACCTGAGAAATTCTTGCTCCAACTTCTACTCAATAAGAGACTATGTGAATCTGGTATATCTGCCACTTGAATAGTTACTCTACTTCTGATGCGAGGTTCAGAAGCAATTTCCAATAGAACACTTGGTAATTGACCCACAATCTTCACTCTACTTTTATCCACTTGAACAATCTTTCTATTTGATTTTTCAGGAATCAAACCAAGTTTCTTACATATAGACAATGGCATTATAGTAGACGTAGCTCCAGAATCAACCAAACAATTGTGTAAGTATTTATCCTTTAATTTCATTGTCAAAAGGAAAGGAGGAGCTTCCTTATCATATGAAGTCTTTAATTTCTCATCATTATTAGACACATAACTTAACTCTGATTCTCTAACTCTCCTTTTACCTTTAATGAACTCTAAAGCCTTTCTTTGCTGATCTCCTATTTGAAGCAACTGATAGAGGCTAATATTGGCCTTGACATGTTTAAGGTCTTCTATCAAATCATATTCTCCATCACCAATGAAGCTTGATCTCTTTATCCATTTATTAAAAGACTGATTTGGAGTGCTTTGCTCCACTTGATTGTCTTTACCTTTATTCTTATCCTTTCTACTTGGCTCAAAAGCTTTTCTCTTAGTAGATGGATCAGTAATAACATTTGGGGGTCTAGAAGTAGTTAGTCTTTCCTTAGATCGAAGACTATATCCATTTTCCTCATTGTTATTACATTCTTCATCTGAAGACATATCTTCTTCAGAACTTGATAGAGAAGAAGTATCACTAGATCCATTGCTAGAAGATTTACTTGCATAGTGAACACTAGATAACTCATTATCAGATTCAATATCAAGAAAGTTGGACATAATAAGATCACTTTCATCCTCATCTTCTACTAACTTAGTGTCTTGATGTTTATGCTTTCTATTTTTCCTTTCTTCCTTGATATTAACTCTTGCCAATGCTTTTTCAAGCTTCACTATTTTGTTAGACATATCTCTCATTAATTGTCCTTTTTCAGATCCTACTCTTTCATGTTCTTGCTCTATCTTAACATGAGATGGACCTGGTAAAGCTTTAAATTGAGCAAAATCTTGCATAGGAATCATAACTCTTTCTTCTCTTTTTTGAATTGCAATATTTTCTTCAGGATTCAAGTTCAACTATTTTTCTAACTGTATAGCTTCACTAAAGTAGTCATTTAGTGTAGTTAAGTTTGGAGTTCTCCTTAACCAAATTGAAATGTTGGGGTTGACAGCCTTAAGATAAGTTTCCTTAAGCATTTCTTCTGATGGCCTATATTGCCTTTGAAAGAGTCCACAAATTCGTTGAAACTTAATGTTGAAATCTCTAATTGACTCTTTAACTCCTTGCTTAGCTTGTATCAGCCCACAGTATAGTTGTTGTTGATCTAATTGATTACCAAACTGGGCCAAGAAAAGATTCTTCATGTCATCCCAACTTGTAATACTATTACTTGGTAAGTTTGAATACCAAATCTGAGCCATATCCTTTAGATTTGATACAAACAACCTACAAGCTTGATCTTCATGTTGAATATTTGCATGAGCTAAAGCTAACTCAAACATGTGGATATATTCTTCAGCTAAATAAGCTTTTCCAAGAATGAAAGGCTCAGGCAAATATTTGTAAACTACCTTAGGAATATCATTGTAATTTTAAAATCCTAATGGTGTAACTCCTTGCCAAGGATTTTCCATCCTATTCCTTTGAAATGTTGAACTCTTAGACTTTCTAGATCTTCTCTTATGAATCGATAAACCAGATATAATGGGTGATCTTCTTGATCTTCTAGTTTTCACTCCACTACTTGTTCCAAATTTAGAAACTTTCTTTTGTTCTTCTTCTGATGAAGAATCAGTCTTAGGATCTAGAATATCTTTTGAAACTCTTAAATTTTCCAAACTATTAATCTTCTTTACGTAGAGCGTTAGGTAGGTTAGGTGTCAAGCTAGGAGTTGCAACAAGCCTGTCAGCCCGAGCGATATAACATTTGCTCAACTGTACAGTCTACCTCCAGTGCCTCTTTCATGCAAATTGGCCTTGTGACTGGATGCCATGTTGACCGTGCCACAGAAAGTATTGTCTACACAGTCCAACGTGACACCATGCTTGTGGGGACCCTTGCCCAAATTTTAGGGCTGCTAAATCATGAGAGTCCTAAAATTTTTGGTGTTTCAACGTTGCTCTATAGTTGTGGTACTTTGAATATGGAGCTACGTCTACTATAATGTCATTGTCTATATGTAAGAAACTTGGTTTGATTTCTGAAAAATCAAATAGAAAGATTGTTCAAGTGGATAAAAGTAGAGTGAAGATTGTGGGTCAATTACCAAGTTTTCTATTGGAAATTGCTTCTGAACCTTGCATAAGAAGTAGAGTAACTATTTAAGTGGCAGATATACCAGATTCACATAGTCTCTTATTGAGTAGAAGTTGGAGTAAGAATTTCTCAAGTTACATATCAACAGATTATTCTCACATGTGGGTACCTTGGAAAGGAGAACCAAATCAAATCTACATCTATAGCAAACCTTTGATGATAGATAATATTACTTCAAACGGAAGAAGTAAAATGGCTGAAAAAGGAGGTGTTGAAAACAAAATTTGTACACTCCAAGAAAATTATAGTTCTGAAAAAGAACAGTCAAAGCAAAAGGATAAATGGGAGTTATACTTTGATG
>MNCI01005623.1:736011-787370 GCA_015680685.1 Gnetum montanum | reverse complement strand
CGTACACATTGGACTACCACTGGGATTACCAAGCGCAGAATCTTGGAATACGCTACTGGGTTACCAAGTAGTCAATGCTCGTAGTCAAGTCGTACTCACACGTTGCAACAAGCAGCTGATTCCTTAATTAGCCGTACATGTCCGTAGACGCTCGTAATCAAGTCGTACTTGTACGCACTAGGAAAGCAGTAAATAAACAACAATAAAACCATGTACTGCAAGGTTTATCCAATCAAGTTCGTCTTTATTGCTGTACAAAACTTGGGTTCAGGTTACAAGCTGCTCGAATAAAGAGCCGTTCACTCTAGGACTCCTACTGTGGGCACATGGGAAAAATTCTAACTCTGGAGTGATCAATCTGCCAGAGCTTCGCTACTTCTAGCCAGGATTGGGAAATGAAGGGAGTGCCACCTCTTATTTATAGATATGGCGGCGGACCGCGATATCGCGTACGCGATATCGCAGGGGAAGACGAGATATCGCGGCTCAGTGCATGTCGCATCTCATCAATCGATGATATCATTAAATGGATTGAATGACCTCTTTGATCTCTTATTCCTTAACCCAACATATGTTGCTTCGTGTTCCTCCCCTTGAGTTCCTTCAATGTCTAATCTTGGACTCATAATATCTAGTTGAATAGTTCTTCACCAAAACTGCTTTGTAATAGCATCCCTACATAATAATCTATCTTGTAAATATTATATATTTTCTAAAATAGTTTTTTGGTAATTTAATTTTTCATTCCACTCTTGCTTATCATTTTCTTGAAGACCTTTTATCATCTCTTTCCACACCTTAATGTGGGATCTAATGTAATCTTAAATGACTGCTACATACTCCATCTCATCAAATGTAATGTCTAGGATATATGGTTCATTTGTAGAAATATGTAGATGTTAATTAACATTTTTCCATAGCTCAAATGGATCAAACCAGTTTTTTTTCCTTGATATTTATTTTCCATATCATTACAAGAGTTCCCTTCTCTAGGTAGGATCTAATATAATGAATATGTTGCATTCCACAATGATTCCTTACATGGCTAGATATGTATCCATCAAGGAATCCTTTAAAGTCATACACATATCAATGTAATATTGCATGTAGTTACTTCCACTATCCTTATTTATAAGATGATACATATTCATAACCTCTAATAGATAAATTAAATCCTTTTATCTCATAACCATTGAAATTCTTCTGAAACTTTCATTAATATCCTCATGTATATGTCCCACTGGAAGAAAACTTAACTCTATAACCTTGAAAATTCTTCTAATCATAAGTAATGATAAATAAAGGAAAATATATTTATTCTTGTTATCTCCCCCATAGCTATCCATTTGTAGAAAAAGTGTAGTAGGTAATGGCTTAAATGTGTACCTCAAATTGACTTCATCTGAATATTCTAAAGTATTTTGTTCTCCATGCAGAAAAACTAAATGGCTAAGAAATGCTTCTATAAGAAAGCATCTTCTAGAATTGTAATGTTTCTTCATCATATCAACATATCTATCAAAAGGATCCTCCAAATCTCTCAAGCATTTTGACAAAGATGTTATGGTAAATTGAGAACCCATCTATATATAGAATGGACTAAAGTAACCAAAACCTTCATATCCTCATCCTTTTACTAGAATTCCTATAAGTCATATTTGAAACTTCTCTTTCTTTGGGACACCCTTTGGAAAGATTAGAAGCTTTGGCAATGAGGTTTTTTACTTATCCATTCTATCATGAATGATGCTTAAGTAATTATCTGGTTGCCTTGTCGCTAAATCCTGATGAATATAGTATGTGTTCCTACATACAGTTGCAAAATCATAATGATTTTGAAGCTCCCTTTAAATTTTATCTCTTTCTAATGAGTCCTTAGTGAATTTATTTCTTTTGGTCCACATATGACAAGTTCTACAAACTGAGAATTCATGCTTTATACTAAAAGTTACATTTGTACAATATTTTTTGAACATCTTTGATAATTGAATTTTATGAATTGATGGTAATAAAAGGTCATCTAATCTTAGATTAATGTAATTCTTCAGTAATGTGTGTTAACTCATATTCAAAGGAAATGTTTTAATTGGTTTAGATGTTTCATCCCTCATAATTTGTCTACATTCTGAATGGGAATGGACTATCATTTCATCGACAACTCAAGAATCATAAGTTTTGAAATCTTGATTGATGTAGACTTTACCTTTCTAGTGTTATCATGGTCAAGAACCACATGTTCATCCTTGAAATTACATAAGTAATTGTAGAATGTACTACTTGGAATACCATGAACTGTATGTCAGGCCTTCTTACAAATCTCCATTCCAAAGTATTTTATTATCTTTACTATACATATTTCATTCTTAATATAATGATTTGATTCAAATTCATGCATAACGTATGACCTTTCTTCATTACTGATTGCATGCACCATTCTCCAAGTCCTCTTGATTTCACCCATGGTAATTTTCTACATACAGTTTCTCTTGGAGAATATTTCATGCATGATAGATATAAAATTATCTATATGGTAGGAGGATTTGGATCCTAATATTCCTTCTTATTCTATTCTATTAATATTTTCATCCTTCCTTATACTCTTGTAAGGTCTCTTATCTATGAATGCATTGCATATTAGATGAATTATTCTACTATTTATAGAATCAACAAACTCAATTTCCTTTCATATATTTACCTCCAAAGGATTGGAACTACTAATCATTGGAAGAGAAATGAATTGATAGGTCATGATATCATATACATTATCCTCCCTCCATATAGTCATTGATAGAATACCCTTGAAGTATAGATAATAGTCCTTGCATTCCATATCAATTAATTCAATATAGACACCAATTTCATTATTAGATAAATGAACAATAGAATAATTGGTCACTTCATCTATGTCACATGAAATATCAATTCTATTTTGTGTTTTTGAATCTACCATTGTATCATTTATCTGAGTTTGGTAAATTATCTCTGCTACAAGAAATCCTTCCATTGAACATTCATGCTTGACCATAATCTTTCTTTCAAAGAAGCCTTTACAATTCTTCTTCATATCATTTGATAGTTGATCCATGTATAGACTATAGGATTCCATATCAACATAAAAACATCAGTGTATAGGTTATGCCTCAATATAATTTAACACTAAATAATAATTTAAAGTAATTTAGAATTATATGATATAATTTGAAAATGATATAATTTAAGAGTACAATTATCTATCATGTTTTTTAACCAATCTTTATTATTGAACAAATGAAAAAAATAAATTACCATATAGTCTATTCATAATACATCCATTTGTATCTTATATTAATATGAATAAGTTTTTTGAACAAATAAGCTCATGTATATTATACATATCCATATATTTCTCATGACCTTGAAACCTCTAGTCTTTTTTATAATTATGAGAGCATGATCTCAAGAGAAACAAATTTCTAGGACACTCCTAGTATCTTTGTCTCTTGCATAAATACATATATATGGAGAAATATAGATAGGTTGCATCTCTAATGAAGGTCATATCTTCATACGAATTTTAGTAAAATTAGCTAATGATCCATATCATGTTTTCTATGTAATTAGAAAACATTTTATGACCAAGGTACATAGAATTAATGGTACCATACATAGTGGATGCACACCCTAGAAACATCTTATTTTCAAGTAATATTTATATGCTCTAATCAAATCTAAGATGCTCTTCCTGAGACATATCTCAGTAGGGTTCACTACCAATAAATCTATTTTTTATCTTAATTTTACAAGGAAATAAACTATCAACCAAATGTTTTGGTACAACCTTGTGCTATATCACATTCAATCAAAATTTTTTAATATAAGTATAAGAGGCTTTCCAACCAAGCAAGCTATTGATTCTGTGTAGTTATTGAGAGTATGAGACTAAAATGAGAATCCTCTAATTTGAACAAGTACTATGAGTATGTAACCCAAACATGCATCCCACACCAAGAGTTACCTAATTTAATTACTAATACAAGGATTAAAATCGAGGAAAACCTATGGTACATATCCCTCAAGTGAAACTAAAACTATTATTTCTTTTCATGGTGTTGGCATTTCCATCGTTTCTTAGATTATAATGATTATACACATAGGCGAGTCTTTCATCATTCCTTGAATATCAATATTGAAGGTTGAGGATCATAGAACTTAGAAGTGGAGAGGGGTGTGGGGGGAGGGGAGATGAATATGTTTCCCAAATCAAAATATAAAACCACAAAAACCACATCCAAATTTAACATGGTTCCCCAACTTGCACTCTTCTAGACTTTGTTTTTCAGAACAACGGTTTAAAGGGATCCACACCCTATACAAGCTCTAAGATCCACTCTGGAGTGATTCATCACTATGAATCTAGTCAACCCAAATAGGTCCTGACAAGCTTAGAATGTGGTTTCAAGGAGCCCACAACCTTTAAAAATTGAGCTTTACTTTGGAGTGTTGTAACGCTGCACCAACCACTCAACCTAGCTAGGTTCCAACAAGCTCAATGACGATGCCTTCTTGGAAGAAGTGCACCAACCCCAATGAGGAAATAAGAGAAAAAACAAAATTACAAGGAAATTATGTAACTCAATTACAAGTCCTTGTACTTTGAGGTACATTACAACAAATAATCAATACAATAGTACAAATGTTGTTACAATGAAGTACATAAGTACAATAGATTAGAAAATGAAGGATTGATGTAGAATATTCACATTTACATGCATTCACTTGTAGTTTTCCAAATAATTTATGCCTTCTTATAGCTTTTAAGTTTTTAAAGTCACCTTGTAATTCATCCAATGATCACTTAATGACTAGTGTCAATGTCTCCTTTGAGATTGAGATGTCTCTCTAAATTTTACCTCAAATATGGGGAGACATCTCCTATTTTTGGAAGATGCCTACTCTTCATGGGAGACATATCTAGGAAGACATCTCTAAGGAGACATCTCTTCTGTAGGGCCAAAAAATAAAACTACTTATTTTGATGCTGGGAGTCTCTAGATGCCTTCAAACAAGTCCTAGAGATCTTATAACCTCCTAAACTCATCAAATTGAGCCAAAATTACTTCAAAATATTCCAAAACATTCAAGAATCATCCTCAACAAACATTAATGTAAATAGACACATTTAACTTCCTATAAAACTTGCTTTTGTTGCAATCCTCTTCTTTGCCATCTCATTGTAGCTCTCATTTCTTGAGTCTTCATTCATGTTTGGCATGTCCTTGTGATCTCCACTTTGACATCTCTTGAGCTTTCCTTCATGCCTTGCAAAAATATCACCTTTCATAACATTCTATATCCTCCATTTTCCTTAAGGTTTTAACATACTAAAATATCAAAAATCTCCCCCTTTTTGGTAATGGAAAAAACTTAAGAAAATGGGTTAGTAATCTCTAGAATTCATTAAAGTCATATATTTTCATATCGCTCATAATACTTACCATCCACACATATAATCACCATAAGCATAAATGATGTACTCATCATCACATCACATCATAGTTATCAATAGTAATCCAAACTTCTCCCCCTTTTTGAACATCATCAACAAGGTGTGAAGTAGTGTTATATGATAGATTAAGAGAATGGATAAGCAAAATTGGACATTGATTTTTAAACTTTCATAATGAGCACTTGAGGACTTGAGTATGATAAGGATGAAGAAGTAATTAAAAAATACACATTACTTATTATTGATAGTATAGGATTGATGATGTCAAACCAATTAAGTATTACCCCTTATCTACATAGAAGGTTAGAAATAATGAGGCACAAGCCTTTTAATTGATGTCCAAAGATGAAATTTTAGCATTGAAGATCATATAACCTATCTTTGAGTCCATTAGAATAACCAAAATCTCATAGTTTTATAATCATCCAATATTTACCTCCTTTTGAAATATCATGGTAAGGCATAGCAAATTAATGGTAGGTAAAACATGCATATTCAACTTTAAAGACAAAGAAAGACATCTAATTATATGAAATAAAGAAATCATAAACTAATATATGATAATCAAGTTGAGAGCAAAAAAAATCAAATATATATACCTCATTTCTTACCAAAAGAGATCATGAACACCTGTTCTATAACTTCTTAATTCATATTTGCAATAAGGCCCTTAGGCACTTAAAAGGATATATTCTCAACATACAAAAGATTAGACATATAAATAGAGCTCACAAGTAAGTTTATATAACATATATAGTTCAAGTGCTTTCACCAATAAAGTTCATTTTTAGATAAGGATTTAATAAATGTCCTCTTTTACAACATTATTAGGTGAATATGCTCTTCTTTGGTCATTTCTTGCTGAGGGTGATGGAGTGGAAAGTCTTATTGTTTGAGTATCTTTTGGTAAGAGTCTCAACCAACTCCCCTTATATTGATGGCCTCTTGGACAATAATCAATTATTAGGTACAAGCTCCCTCTACATATGTGTAGATTCTAGTGCTTCCTTTGAGTCCTTTTGGATTAGCTTGTTCTTTTCAAATGCAATTTTCAAAGTCCTTTTATTATCAAAGTACTATCCTTGCAAAGTAACGTTAAGATCATGTGTGGAGACTATAGTCTCTAATATTTCCTCTAGAAATGTATCTTCAGAAGATTCATGATTCATCAAAGGTGCTAATTCAAATTCTTCAATTATCATATAGCAAAAATATTCCAAAAGAAATTTGACTTTATGATTTCAAAGAAAACCCATATCTCAAGGCAAAAAGCTTATCAATTCATGAATTTTATGCAAGGATTTTAATTCACTTGAAACTAATATATCAAAAGATGATTTATCAATAAAAAATTTTAAAAGTTTACAAGCACCAAAAACTTTCATTCAATTATAAGATTAATCACATTGTGCTCATACATTCGCAAAAATACGATAATCAAATATTCTAATAGTACCAAATATCTTATCTTGTAAGTGCTTATCTTAACATTTGTAGATTATTGGAGCTAACATCCCATAGCTTGAAATAAAGTAAGCACACATCAACATAATTTAGTCTTTCTTAATTCTTAAAATTAAATATTGACATGATATTTAGCAAGCAAGAAAATAGAAACTTACCTTGACTTATCTTACTTGCAATTGAGAATTAAGGTGCCTAGAGTGCTAGAGAATGAGATTCTTCTTTCAAGGCTTCTCTTCTTGCATAGAATTCTTCAATTTTCAAGGTGTGTCTTCCTCTCATGAATTTTTTGGATAGTGTCTTCTCATTCTTAGATTACTTCCTCTTGATTCTCCAAACCTTCATAACTCCCCTATGATCTATTTGCCTATACGTTTTAAGCACATTCGGATAAGATCAAGGAGCCTTATAATATGCTTGGATGCTCATGTGATAATATTTTAAATTACACTCCCAGTGTTTATGTCCAAATTTATGAAAATAATAAGATCTAATCTTCCTATTGTAGTAAAAGCATTTACAATGATCAAACCTTCATGGTTCTTTGATTGGTTTGGAGGTACTCCTAATTGGGATGTAGTGCCACTTGTCACCTTAATCTTTGGAGAGTCCTTTTGTTGGAATGGAGTTTGTGCAAATTTATTTTCTTAGGAATAAAATCCTAGTCAAATTTTATCTTGTGAACTTCTTCCTTTTCTAAGAACTTTTTGAAGGGATTCTTTTCCCTTGATGAACCTTTCATTCAAAATTTTGGCATCTACAATTTCTTCCCTAGCTTGCTCATAAGATAAGGTTAGCTTTTCATTCTCAACCCTTAGGTTTGAGATTTCTTTTGTAAGATTATAAATTTTTTTTGCTTAATAAGAAAATTTCTTAAACCTTTGTTTTCACTTGCATGTTCAATTTTGTACAAATATTTTGAAAAGATAAAAGTTCATTACACAATAAATAAAGCCTCTCATCCTCATTAAGTTCATCATCTGAGTTGTTATCATCATCATTGGTGAGAGCCATATAGATGACATGTGAATTCTTTGCATTGTCCTTTTTCTCTCCATCATCTTCA
Organism: Gnetum montanum; assembly: GCA_015680685.1. Lineage (NCBI taxonomy): Eukaryota > Viridiplantae > Streptophyta > Gnetopsida > Gnetales > Gnetaceae > Gnetum > Gnetum montanum. Next base: position 779,355 of record MNCI01005623.1, on the reverse strand, counting down.
TGTGAAGTTGGTCTTTTTCATCTCTTCATCACTTCTATCATTGTACCGTAACCTATCGCTACTAGGACATTTACAGGTCATATGACCTCTTCCTCCACATATCCAACATTCTATAGAAGAAAGATCAAAATTAGAATTTGAGATATTTTTACCTCTTTCTCTACCTCTAAATTGATTGGATTGATTTTCTTCTTTAAAATTTCTTAGACATTCATCTTTTCACTTTTGCTTTTTAGGATTCTCTAAAGAGTTATTACTTATTTGCTCAATCACATTGGTTAGTTTTCTTTCCTAAGATAAAAAAAATCATTAAGAACTATAATTTTCATTTCCTTAACATGTAAAACATCTTTCATTTCAACACATAAGCTTTAAAAAGAAATAACTTCATGGAAAAACATCTTATACCTTTTTCAAAGGAAATGTCATTATTTGACCTTTCCATGTTGTTCAGATCATCATAAGTTTTATCAACCTTACAAGTATAGTCTCCTCTAATTTTGAATGTAAAGAAGGGAATGAAAGACTTACCTTTGGAATAGGTGTGATATAGGAATTGAGCACAATAATTGATGAAGTATATTAGTCTCTTTATCTAGATGTGTTTGATGTTGATAGTGCCTTCCATGTTCACTCTTGAAGATTGATGTAGAGTGCAAGAGTACTAGGCTTTAATACAACTTGAGGATTGTAGAACTTAGAAGGGGAAGATGAAGAATTTTCCCAAATCAAAATCTATAGCCACAAAAACCACAACCAGCTTACACACCTCTATACTTTGTTCCTCAAAAAAGTGGTTTGAAGGGAACCACAACATGTACAAGCTCTAAGATCTCCTTAGAAGTGATTTGTTGCTACGAATCCACTCAACTCAGCTAGGTCCCAATAAGCTTAGAATGTGTTTTCAAGGATCTCATAACCTTTATAAATTAATCTCAACTCCAAAGTGTTGTGACATTGCACCAACCACTCAACCAAGCTAGGTCCTAACAAGCTCAATGATGATGCCTTCTCGCAAGAAGTGCATCAATCCCATTGAGGCAACAAGAGAGAAAAGAAAATTACAAAGAAATAATGCAAATCAATTATAGGTCCTTGTACTTTGAGATACAGTACAACAAAAAATCAATACAATAGTATAAATGATGTTATAATTAAGTACACAATTACAATATATTAGATAATGAAGGCTTTATGTAAACTATTCATATTCACATGCATTCACTTGCACTATTCCAAAGAATTTATGTCTTCTTATAGCTTTGAAGTTTTCGAAATCACCTAAAAATTCATCCAATGATCACTTAATGACTAGTGTAGATGTCTCCTTTGAGATTGTGATGTCTCTCTCAATTCAGCTCAAATCTAGGGAGACGTATCGTATTTTTGAAATATTTCTACACTTCAAGGTAAATTTCTCTGGGAAGATGTCTCTTGAGAAAAATCTCTTCTATAGTGCCCAAAAATAAAACTACTTGTTTTGATGCTGGGATTCTCTAGATGCCTTCAAACAAGTCCCCATAGATCCTATAACCTCATATACTTATCAAATTGAGCCAAAAACACTCCAAAATATGCCAAAATATTCAAGAATTCATCCTCACCAAAAATCAACACAAATAGACACATTTAGCTTCCTCTCAATCTTGCTTTTGCTATAGTATTCTTCTTTGTCATCTCATTGTAGCTCTCATTTCTTGAGTCTTCATTAATATTTGGAAAGTCCTTGTGGTCTCCACTTTGACATCTCTTGAGCTCTCCTTCATGCCCTACAAAAATATCACCTTCCACAACATTCTATATTCTCCATTTTTATTAAGGTTTTGACATACCAATAGGTCAATAGATGTTTCACAAACAAATGACATATTAACTTTGTCCAATCATTGAGAGAATGAAACTAGAACGAGGATCCTATATTTTGTGCAGTTACTGAGAGTATGTAAACCAAACTAGCATATTTATAAATATATATTTTAGTATAATCATAAAAGGTTTTACAATAGATGAACCTACTTTTTCATGTTGCATCCAATTATTTTAGGTTGCATGCTTGAGCAACCTATAATTTTGTGTATAACTAAGAAGATCCTCATGACATAGAAACCTACTTTTTTGTGTATAATGAGAAATGAATACATGCCAAACCAATTGGATATTTAGAGTTTATTTTACTTGATGTTGCACAACCAAGCAACCTCCATACATAGGTCAACTATATGAGGTATCTGTTGGTACCAACACGCCCATGCTTGGCATGGGGCCTTTGTTTTTTTAAAAAAAAGAAAAGAAAAGGAAGAAGAATAAAAAATAAAAATTAAAAAAAATTAGAAAAAAAAAGATGGGTTACCCTAACCCTAAAATTGGTTATAAAAAGCCATCAAGGTGATGGAGTTAGGAGGAGGAGGAGAGGAGGAGAAGTCAGGCCAGGAAGCCCTAGGCCAGTGAGGCTAGGGCCGTGAAGCCATAGACTGAACCTCCTCTTTCTCTGGGTGGTTGGCAGTGTGTGTGGCAACAACGGTTGACTGTTCGCAGGGCATTGATGATGTTTGATCGCAACTACACATGATTTTTGCGGCAACACAACCATGCATCCTATCGGTGGATCTTCTCTCTATCTTCTTTTATTTCAGCAAATGGCTTGTGGCGGACGATGGATTTGTGCATGATGTTTATGTAGTTGGCGGTTCATAGGGCATTGGTGATGTTTGATCGCAACTACACATGATTCGTGCGACAACACAACCATGCATTTTGTCAGTGGATCTTCTCTCTATCTTCTTTTATTTCAGCAAATGGCATGTGGTGGACGGTGGATTTGTGCATGATGTTTATGCAATTGGCGGTCCGCAGGGCATTGGTGATGTTTGATTGCAACTACACATGATTTTTGCGACAACACAACCATGCATCCTGTCGGTGGTTCTTCTCTCTATCTTCTTTTATTTTAGCAAATGGCATGTTGTGGACAGTGGATTTGTGCATGATGTTTATGCAGTTGGTGGTCCGCAGGGCATTGGTGATGTTTGATCGCAACTACACATGATTCTTGCGGCAACACAACCATGCATCCTGTCGGTGGATCTTTTCTCTATCTTCTTTTATTTTAGCAAATGGCATGTTGTGGATGGTGGATTTGTGCATGATGTTTATGCAGTTGGCAGTCTGTAGGACATTGCTGATGTTTGATCGCAACTACACATGATTCTTGCGGCAACACAACCATGCATCTTGTTGGTGGATCTTTTCTCTATCTTCTTTTATTTCAGCAAATGGCATGTTGTGAACGGTGGATTTGTGCATGATGTTTATGTAGTTGGCAGTCCGCAGGGCATTGATCATGTTTGATCACAACTACGCATGATTCTTGTGGCTACACAACCATGCATCCTGTCGGTGGTTTCTGTTTCTCTCTCCTTTAGTTTTTTTCATGTTTTATCTCTCTCTATGTTTTCTATCTCTCTATCTTTCTATCACTTGGTCACATGGCTCTTTTCAGCTGAGACTATTCCTGGGTTTCCGTACCCATACAGGAGGTGCCCTAGGCTATAGTCTCCTCAAACGAGTTTTTCCGGTGTTGGCATGACCAAAATTTATGCATCAACAGTATCACATCCAAGAATCCTAATCTCATGTGTCTAATTAAGTTGGATTGCATGCCTAAGCAGCCTACTATTTTGAGTGTTATTATATTAGGTTGCATGACTAAGAAACCTTATATTTTATGTGTAATTATGTGGGGTTTTATGATCCAAAAATCCTCATGTACTTCACACTAAATAAACCTACTATTTTATGAATGATTACATGGGGTTGCACACCCAAGCATCCTCATATATGTTATATTGATATTTTAGACTATGTATTTTTTACATGTAATTAAATATCACTAAAATTTAACATATACAAACAACTATTTTTTGATGACTTTTTAAAAACATTTTTAGAAATGCATTTTGTTATAATGTTCTTATTTATTAAAATAGATCACAATCAATTTGAAACTAAAATTATTATACTTTAAGATAACAAAATGGACACACACATATGAAAATTTACACAAAAATATAACAATTATAACCATACAAAATTTTTCATTAAGGTAAAAAGATTTTTGGAAATGCATCTTGAAATATGTTTCTATTTATTAGAATAAATAGGAATTAATTTGAAAATAAAATTATTATACTTTATCATAAAAAGTATATATACTCATGAGAATTTACATAAAAATATAAGTAGAAGAATATAGATGAATGTAAATGAAAATATAAAATAATAAAAGGGTAAATAGATGAATTTATATTCAAATGTTTTAGTGGTTATAGTTTAAAAAATATATAAGGAGAAGAAGATAGATGAAAAGGGTAAATAGATGAATGTATATTCAAATGTTCTAGTGGTAATAGTTTCAAAAGAAATGGAAAATTGATTATAGTCTACTTATGAGCAATAAGAAGGTTACTTGAAAATGACTCGTCAATGAAAAGAGTACCTAGATCATCTATGTGTCTCTATCAATGATGAAAAGAACTTCTTGAGTAGGTAGATGTTATAGCCCAGGGCATCTCCCAACTACCTAGGCTTGTTGTAATCCAAAGTTCATCTATTGCAACCCCATGGTAGGCCATTGCTAGCCATTTTTTGCTTGTTTTCCTAGCCATTTTTTGGTTTTCATAGCTTGGGATAGAGGCATTTTTTCAAATCTTGTTAAGATTGAATTCTAAAAGAATGCTACCTCCTATTTTTATGGTTTTTGTTTGGATCTAAGGTTATTTGGTTGTTTAGGCTTGGTTTTATGAATATGTTATATTAAGTTTTGTTGTTTTGTATGTGTTTTTTACCAGTTTTGGTAAAAAAGCAAGCATAGTTGTGTATTTTTTATTAAGGAATCTATTATAAATTGTTAAAATATCAAGTTTTTTGTTTGTATAGTTACATTTAAGGTTTCTATTGGCTATTTTTTTTTAATCTGGAGTTGTGATGAATGAGTTACAGGCATTTTGGCTATGTCGTGTGGTTGTGGTTTCTGCCATTTTTTTAGATTTTTCATGAAGTTGATAGACATTTTCCAATGAAAAAAAAAAGGTTTTGGCTATTTTATTATTATTTATGCATATATTTTGATTTAAGCTTTCAAATGGTGGAATCACTTCGTTTGGAGCTAAAATGGATTTTTGAAGAATTTTTTATGAAATTCACGTGAAAAGGTTAGGTTACTACTCAGTTTTCCACAATTTCTATTAAAATGGTTGAGAATTGTTGGCTATATCAGTTATTTCTATAAATTTTATGATTTTAGGATTCCAAAAATGGTAGGATCACTAAAATTAGAGTTGAAATGAATATTTTCCTACAATCGCATGAATTTTGGAGCTATAGTTAATTTTTAACAAATTTTCCTATATGGTCACACATGGAGAGTCTTTTTTATTGTAACAATTTTCCCCTTGGAGTTTGGTAGTGTGGACATGTTTGAATGATTTTTCTTGTCAATGGCCCATACCCTTGGGGATGCCTATGGATACTTAAAGGACTTCAAAATTTATTAAACATGTTTATAAAAGTTTTTGGTAAATTTTTTCTTTGATTTCCTAAGGTAGTTTACTAAGTTGCAAGTCATGTTACTTACACCTAGTTAGGAGGTTGTATAAGGTTTTGATGCATTGTAGGTTAATGATATAAAATTGTTATATTTTGGCTATAATTCTCACAGGTTATAAGGTTGTAATAATGTTGATTATCAAAACGTTTTTTTTTTTTTTTTTGGAATTTCCACTACACCCTAGAGCTTTTTATGGGGGCTAATTTCACTCCCAACTAGGATTATTAGCAAAATTTTCAAGAAATTCTAAGAGTTATGAGGTTGTTGTAAAGTTTTTTTATTCAATAAATGTTTTAAATGTGGTTTTAATTGGTTTTATGTTGTTTTCCCATGTAGGGCCCTTTTGAAGCCCATCCTCATAGTGGTGGAGTTGGTGGGCATTTTATGTTGCATCAACTCCCCTAAGCCCAACACTCCCCTTACAAATCTAGTTCTTAAGAGGGGCTCACTATGCTTCTAAATGGGGGCAAGGAAATTCCTTACCTATATGCTATAGTACTTTAGTATGATGATGTGATCACACTTAGCTGTAGACATGGGTGGAGTCATAGTGAAGACATTGATGCCTTGGGCATCCAATATGATCATCAAGTTCATAACTGACAATCCAACCACTTGGGTAGTAGGGGAGGTAGTGGACATGATGGACATCATTGGTACATGATACCTTCTGAATACATAGAGCATGCTAGAGTACCATTAGTATAATGCTAACAATACTCTAATGGTGCTACATAGAGTCCACACATTATTCCAGAACCCCCTGGCATTGTGTGCCATCTACCAAGGTACACATGATTGTTATAATGTTTTGATGTTTTTTGGATTTATTGTTTAAGTCACCTTTCCTAACTTTTTATTTTTATGAACTTCTTGTAGGTATAGGATCAATGATCAAGGCTTGATTAGGAATGATCAAACCTTGGCAGTGGCTCAAACTACCTTAAATGTATTCACCAAAGTCCCCAAGATCAAAACTAATATGTAGGAACAGTTAAGAGGGGATTTTGATAAATACACTAATGACTTTAACCTTTTCTATGAGAAGTGTATGGTCAACAAGATAGCACATAGCCAGTGGGTGGATCCCAAGAACACTAGGAAAAAGATCGTTGTTGTTGGGACCTCTACACAAGCTTCACCAAGCAAGAAAAATAAAGGTAGGAACAAGGATTGTAATGTCTAATGTTTTCATGGCTACTAAGGTTTTAAGTGTTCTATGGTTTTAACTTTTATTAGATGTGTCTATGCCAATGCTAAATGTTTGTTATTACCTTGTAGGATATTTCACTTCTTTCAAAATCACCTTATCCATTTTAGAACATACTAAGGATACCATAATCCTAAAATTTGGTGAGGTTGGGCTATCCCAAAAGTGATTGATGGGAAAAGCACCTAGACACATCCAAGAAAACATTGTGTGTGGATTTGCTTGATGTTTCCATGATACCTATCCCTTCCATCCATGCTACAAATATGTTGAACATCATTGACTTCTTTAACACAAGAGCTTATAATTTCAACATTATAGTTTGAGGTGTGTTGATTACCATACCTTTGATGATGTTACCTTTTGTGACTTGGCATTCTCACTGATAGGACAAAAGTTACAATTAGACTAGTGAAGGAAATAGGACATTGTAAGGAGGTTTTGGAGTGGTCCTATGCTAGTAAGGGCCACTCTAGGCTTACCTTGGATAGCTTTACAAATTCTAAAGCAAAGACATCTTATCCTTTGTTCAGATTCCATGCCTTTCCTAAAATATTGTCACAAAAGAATGTGATTAGCATCACACAAGGATGGACCTTTAAGAAGGTCCTGAAGAAGGGTACTAGGTTCAATTATGCTACTTTCTTAGCTACTGCGATTCAAGAGGAGATCCTCAAACTCCACAAAGATACCTCTACCATAATCCACATGCATTATGCATTTTTTGTAGGTTATTTGAAGAGGTTCGCACAATTCTTGGTGGTGTGGAGGAATGGAAAATGGATAGTCCAAGATCCTAACCAACTTTCTAGGCCTTTGACAAAGCACATTTATCCAACCATGTAGGCCTAGAACCCACTAAATGAGATGGGTGACTCATTGTCTATTACCACCAAGGGACTTGGTGGTAGGTGGTGAAGATCCCTTAATAGCATGAGGGAGGAGCCTCTCATAGTGCTCAGCAACCTCAAGAGAGCTTGAGAGTTATGTTCCAAACCTGATGGAGCAACCAAGACCAAATTGAAATGGCCTATAGAGGAAGCACCACCAACAAAAAAGCAACCCACCACAAAGAAGCTCATGTTGAGGCTTAATAGGTCACATCAGGCAGTTACTAGTATGTCTTACTATGTTTCAGTGTTTAGTCATGTAATTTTCTACAACTATGTTGTTCTTCAATATGCTAACCTATTTTATGTCTTATAGTTGTAGATAAGCATCAAGATATGGTTACCCAAGCTACCACTGAGAAGGAGGCAGAAGGACATGTTGCTACTATAGCTATGAAGGAACAAAGGCATGCAAAGGAGGCACTCTTATAGCAACATGAGGCTAAAGGATTAGCCAACATTAATCTAAATGACCTTCATGCCTTGTTTGGTGAGCCATTACTAAGTGCATCTCCCATCATTATCCTAGAGAAGGAAGAGGAGTAGCTAAGCATGCACATGTCTTAATGCTACTTGCTATATCCTATGGTTTTATGTTTGGTTTTCATTCTAACCATTCGATGATTTTTATGCTTGTAGGATTTCCTAAGCCACTAGCAAAGGTTCCTACTCCTATGTTTCACATGAAACCATAGGTAGATGTCCCTGACAAGCTAGAGTTCGTGCATGAAGTAGCCCAAGACATCATCAACTAGTTGTAACAAGTTGCAATCGAGATCGGTAAGAACTAAACCTTATTTTCCTTAGTCGTTTTGCAATGGTTATAGGTTGTATTTATGTTATGACTATCTTAGGTTATGAACTATGCTTATGGTTCTATTTATAGTTATTCATTGTTTATAGTGCCATTAATAGCATGGGACCCTAGCCAAGATATGAAGTTTAACTCCCTACCGAAGCTTTCCTCCAATGTCTAGAATGTACCCTTGAGGTTGTTGTGTGCAAAAACTTCATGGGACTCTTAGAGGCCCAATGAATCCCTATGGAAGAAATTTGTGGCCTTAAGGGATGATACCCAGTAGTAGGGTGAGACTATTAGGGATCTCTAGGATCTCAAGACCTTTGTGGAAGTCCAAGTGGCTAACTCAAAGAACTTGCAAACCAAAGAGATCATATGAACCCACTACTAGCATGTCATCCATGACAAGGTGGTGCCCTTAAGGAAGATGGTGAAGTAGTAGATGCAAATGGATCTCATCTTTCAAAAAGCCTAGGACTAGAAAGACTATAGCGCATGGGTCCTAGAGTGGGATAAGACACAAAAGGATGACCAAATATAGTACAAGGGTGATTGGGAGGTATATCTAAAGTCACTCAAGGAGAAGTTGACCGAATAATGTAAGAGAGACCATTCATCCAAGAGATTCAAGTATAGAGTGCTTACCAGCTCTTTGAAAGCACTCTCATGGTAACTAAAGTTCCTACTCTTCAAATTGCCATGCCTTCAAGTGAGACTTCTATAGCTATAGTTACTAGGGAACCGCCTACTTGGACTAGAGTGGACCCAGTAAACATCCTCATAGGAATTAATTATGAAGATGTTGACTAGGCCAACATAATTGAAGGTCAGATTCTCCATTTCTTAAAGACTATTCTTCAACATCTTCCCCAGGAATTTATCAAGCTAGATTCCCCATAGGTTTGATGTATTTATATTTTTTCTTTAATGTTTATCTTGTTTAAGTTATAACTTTGGTTGTTGTTTACTAATTCACTTTATCTTGTTGTATTTTAGGCATTAGGAGACATCAATGGCCCCAATGATAAGGGTGGGGATAGCCCACCACTTCCTCCTCTCGATGCCCCTTAGCATCCTCCATTTGCCCATCTCAGCTTGCTTATTGTTAACTACATGATGTTTACATTTTTGTTGATGTTGATGGCTATTATTAGCCAAGACTTTGATACAAATGGTTATAGTTTAGTATTATTTGGATACTTTTGCTACATAGCATGGCTATGGCTATTTATGTTAGAGACATTTTAAAGTTTTGGTTTTCATTTTGGCTATATATGTTGTTGATGACATTATTGTTTTAAAGTCTTAAGGTTATAAACATTGCAAATGACTATGTTGTAGATGGCTATGTTGGCCATGTTGGCATAAGCATTAAAAATGGCTATAAAGTTGTATGCTAGGAATTCATATATGTTGCAATATCATTTGTCAATTTAAGGCCATGATGGGCCATAGGATACTTGCCAGTTTTAGGCCATGGTGAGCTATGTGTTATGTGGTTGTAAAAAGATGCTTGCCATTTTTAGGTCATGGAAAACCCTATGTTATGCAATTGTAAACATGTTTTTCCAGTTTCAGGCCATGGTGGGCCATGTGACATTAGAATATATATATTTTTTTATTTTATTTTTTAAATTTTCCTAATTTTTCTGGTTTTATATTACACTAAAAGAATGAAATAAAATGCTTCAATAAAAATGAAAATAGAAGATAAATTCTAAAACCATATAAAATAAAAAAGATGATGTAAGAGGCGAGAAAAATATAGACTACCATGCTATAAGTACAAATAGTTATAAGGTCACAAGATCACACAGGGTGGAAGGGTTAGGAATGCACGTTACTTTTACAAATGCTTCCTAATCTTTGAGAGATTAGGAAACATGTATGCCCTATTTTGCATAAGCTTATACTCTTCATCCACTTTTCCGATGATATTAAAGGGGAGCTCTTCCCATAGTATGTCTTCTAGCCCATATTGTTGTCTTGGGCTTTCTCAGCTTCCTCAGGAAATTCAACTTTATGTATGGGAATTTCTTCTTCAAACTCCACTTTAGACCCCTACTTAATGTCTACATTGTTAGCAGCTAGGGAAACTACATTATCATTGTGGATGATGATGTTACCTCCTTCATAAAGAAGGTGTATTTCTTGGTGGATGAACAAGGATACAACTTGTAATTGAGCCAACCAAGGCCTACCTAAGATGAGGTTGAACCCTGGTGTTTCCTCTACAACCAAGAAATCTACAGTTGTGGGGAACTGTTCCCTTGCCACAAAGTCTAAGGAGATGGATCCCTTAATAGAAACTTGTGATCCATTAAGGGATTTAAGAGCTAATGTTTTTGTGTGTTGATTCTGCTATATTAATCCTAGACGTTCAACTATGATACATGGGATGACATTTGTTGTAGCTCCATCTTGTACATGTACTTGATGTACCTTGTACTACTCAACCCTTATTATGATGAAGAAAGGAGCCCTGGTTAATTTTCCATTTTGGGAACTGGCATTGATTTCACTATCATGAAATACTAGTGATGTTGACTTCATCTACTTTGGTGAAGAAGGTGCCATCATTGCATGGATGGATTCTTCATTAGCGAGGATGTCCTCACTAATAGGGATGGAAGTTAACATTTTGACCAATGCTTCATGATGTATAGTGGAAGTCATGACTCTAAGTCATACAAGCTCAAGGCTATGTGTTTTTACTTAAGAGACTATTTGACTTGATCCATCACACTTAGGAAGTTTTTTTCATTGGTCATGGGCTTATCACCTTGGTTGTGCTTAACTTCCTCCATGCCCCCAAAATGCATACTTCATTTTTAGGTTGTGGTTGTGGCTTTTCCTCTCTCTTTTTACCTTTGGTCTTAGGATCCTCTCATGGTTTTCTTATGGAAGTATCCTAAGTTAATGAGGTTATGGATATAAATGATATAGGACTGGACTTTAGCTAGCCCACTTCATTCTATGCCTTGGCTTACTTATCTTCTTTGTTATTGGGCTTCTAGTTAGGCTTCTTCCTATGCTTGGTTAAGGAGTTTTTTTTTATTATTTGTTGGCTATGAGGAAAAAGCTGTGGAATTAGCCACCACAAAAGATTGTTGTGTTGTTGTAGGGGTTGGCTGAGTTGTGGCTAGTTAGGATGCCTTGATGAAAAAAGGCTCCTTGAGAGGCAAAGGTGATGATATCCTTATAATAAAAGGAGGTCTTAAGCTAGTAGAATCTGAAGAGATCCTTTTATTGTGAGGGGGTACTTGCATGACAAATAGTTCCATTGTAGGTCTTCAATTGTCATCAATGTTAAGCATTGGTACAATGTATGAGTGGTCATTGGAATTCAATGGGTTCTTTTACACATGCATCAACTAGTTTTGGGGTCAAATAGGATTAGATGTATCAAGGATCAACTCATCCCTATCTATCATCTTTTGTAGGTCATCCTTTAGCATGAGGTAGGAGTTGATCCCATGACTAGGCAATTGATGGTAGTGGTAGAGCTGTTCAAGCTTGAAATACTTAGGTAACTAGGGATCATCCTTGGTTGCTCAAGTGGGATCCTTGGCTATCTCACATAGCCTTTCATTTCTTTTACAACTAGTTTTAGACATCTTCTTATATTGGATTCTCCCACTCTTCATTAGTTGATCCAAGAGTTCAGACTGCATTAAAGGTAAACTAGTATATTTCATCCTATCCTTCCACTCAAAGCTAGGCTTAGGAATAGTTGATATAGTGGCCTTAGAAGTTAATGGCTGGCTATCATGATTGTTAGTGGGGATCCTAGGTTGGTTGTTTCTTGGCTCCTACTTACTCATTTTGGCTTCCTTAGCTACCATGGCCATAGCTACATTTTTTTGCTTACCTTTCGTTTTGTCCTTCTACATGTGTTGGTTCTTGTATGCCACATAAGGTCATGGATAGCTTCTATGGCATCCTCTATGTTTTTGATTTGGGCATATGCTTGACTAACTAACCATGGGTCTAGGTAGTATAGCTTAGACTTGATAAAATCATCAACCACCCCCTTGAATATAGCAAACAGTTTTGTTTTTGCTATAGCCTCCAATATCTTGTTTAGCAGACCATTTCATCATTGGATGAACTTTTGTACTAATTCAAGTTGTTCCTACTTGACCTTCATTAGCTGGTCAAGTGTGATGTTAGGCTTTAAGTTGTACTTGAAGTTGTTAATGAATTGGGATATTAGGTCTTTAAGAAAGGATATATATCCTCTAGATAATGCATGATACTAGTCAAGTGCTTTCCCTATCAAGAACATAGGGAAGATCCTCATTATTGTGTATGGCCATGATTACAACAACAAGCACTCAGATTGAAAGGTTATAAGATGAACGTTGGGATTACCTTCTTCATTGTACATGCTTAATTGATGGATAGGGACACCCAGAGGAAGTGTCAAGGGTGGGAATTGAGGGCTGATGGAATCATCTTGGTAAAAGTCCATAATCTCGATGCTTTGAGATGTAGAGGCTTTAAGTATCTTCAACTCCTTTATCAAGTCTTGGATCATTTGGAAGGTCTGATCTAGGCCTTGTGATACCCTTGTTGGCTATAGGGTTTGTACAAATGATTGTAGCATTTGTTGGAAGGCTTGTGGCCTCACTATCAGTTGCAAAATGAAGGGAAGAGGGTGCATTATTATTGTGGTTAATGGCACAAATAAGAAGAAAGATGTTTATGCCAGTATTTAGGACACATGCAAAACAAAGGGGGTATGTCACCCTTGGGTTGCTTACGATATAGTGCTGTGTTCCACTTAATTGGTTAATGGGTTGGTGGTGGTGACAACCACCAACAAAGGTTGTACAGACCATGGTTGGATGGTGAATGGCATAGAGAAGTGGAACATGATTGACTGCAACAATAATTACATTGGATGCATAGTGATGACTAGTGTGGGACCAAACATGGTCAAGTAGGAAGGGGCAGAGGATGGTGTCAATTAGCCCATGGAGGAAATAAAGGAGGTAGAGGAAGGCACTATGGTCTTGTGGGTTGCTTGTTGGAACAACTAGCCTAGGATGTTTTTGGGCTCAAATTTTACCCTAAACTCATCATTCTCCTCATTCTATGCCTCTAAGCTATGCTTCTTATCCTCTTCATCCATATTAATTAGTTGAGATAGGATTCTGGCATAGACTTCCTTAAGGGGTATTTGGTCATATGGGGAAGGAATGTACACCTTCCCATCTCAGTGTATGAGCTCATACTCCCTTTTAGCTTCTTTTTTTGCATGTGGGATAAGCATGAAAATATATTTTTGCATTAATGTAGTTATAGTGATATTCGTTTATGACTGAAAATTTAAGACTTCACCCCCTAAGTCTCAAGGACTACCTACACTCGATCATAGTAAGATCCTTGGGATCATATACACTCATGTCCTACTAGTCAAACCCATTGTCAATGAATGTGAAAGGTAACTTGGTTGATTGTTGGAATGACATGATAAAAAAGTGCTAAAGGTGTCTAAATGAGGTCATAAAGGATTAAATAAAGTGCAAATTTCAACAAAGGAATTTAAAAACATCTAAAAAAAGCAAAAATAGATGAAAATGAATTACTTACTATAAATAGTAAATGACTATGAAAGGGGGTATACCCCTTTACTAAAAATGAAAAATAGGTGGTATCACATTTCATTCACTTCTAGCTTCATAGTTGCACCTATGTTGAGGTGTATCAGGGGGAAAAGAAAGGAGATAATATGGGAGGTCTTGCACCTTTCTATTTAATGTTGATGTGGGATAAGGGTTGGAAACCAAACTGGAAACTTTAATTTTCAACAAAAAGATGGTTTCGAAAAGCTATAAATTTTAATAGTAGGGGGGATTGGGATTTGTATGTTAAATCCACCAACATTAGAAAAATTTAGAAAATTTTGATAGCAAGAGGAGTATAGTATCTAGGTAGTCTTCCATGCTGAGGCTTTTGTTGTAAGAGTATGAGTGGCAGCGTTGATTGATGAGTAGAGTTTAAAGGTTTATGCTATAAAAAATTAATGATTTTGACAAGGCAAGCAACATTGGAAATGGGTCAAATAAATTTTGATACAAAAATTTGGTGGAGGCCTTTTTTCTAGCACCATAAAAACTATTGCAACTAAAAACCTTAGTTGCTATAGGAAACGAGAAGTTTTTGGTGCACACAATTCTTAACCTCAGATCTTTAGGACCTCTACAAAAAATGAGATACTTGGTACCTTGCATAGTTTGGTAGATCACCCAAGGACTTACAAAATGCAAATGAGGGTAATACAAATAAAATGCAAAAATGTATATTTTAAAGAAATTATGTCAAAATACAATAAATGATGAAAATTGCACACAAATAAAACTATAATCTTTATTTCAATAGAATTAAGGGGGGGGGATACAGAAGATGTGTACAAGATTACTTGTAGGAGTAGGGGGTTTCACTAAGATAGGGGTTCATAATTCGTTGAGGCTTTTGTAATCCACTCTATAATCTAGATGTTCTACCACTCCTGATATTATTGAACCTTTAATACTGCCACACCAAATCTACAACATTATTGATGTAGGGGAGATGAGAGGTGTGAGGGATTTTGGCTAGCCAAGTGAGCAATGCTGGAAGTTTGGATTCCCAGATGCATAGCGTGGACACAAAATTCTCATAGATCTCAAGGGGGTAAGTGGGTATCAATGTTTGTAAGGGGTTCCATGCTGGGAGGATTTGAGAAGCTACATTTTTGCAAGGTTGCAAGAGCTCTCAAATTGTCAAAATGCTCAAAATTTCAAAGGGTGAAACTTCCAAAATTATGGAACTATTTAATGGTGTAGGGGCTTAGGTTTTATAGGTCATGGGCCACTAATTTAGCTAAAAACAAGCTCCAATATTAGCTACAAATTACTAACAAATTGGCTACATATTTATGCTATGCTCAGATGAGGTGGATGTTCAAATCAAGAGGGGTTACCATAAATGGTAAGTGTCATACCCCCATGGCCATTCCATTTACTAAAAATAGTACATAGGAATTTTATCCACATTATCTTTGTCCACCCATGTTGGGCCTTCTGACTACAATGTTAACATGTCAGATCCTTGCTGAAGTTAGTGTTGTGTTGAAATCTTGGCCATGAACTATAACACACTAGGGGATGAAGTATCCACACTAAGGGGTTTGATGTGTCAATGTTCGAGGATAAGGGTTATACCCCACATGCTAGGCATGAGTGATGTTAGATCCTTCCACACTATGGGTAGGTGAGTTTTACCCTTATGTAGGTGTCTTCAACATAGAAAATGCTATATCTCCCATAAAACCCATCAAAATGTCAATTTTGACATCCCAAAAGGCATTTTTAACCCCCCATATCCCCAAGCCCAAATATAGACATTACATGACTTTTTTGACTTTGGGATGAGGCTTTGATCACTTATGAGGCATTTTTAGCCCCAAAAGTATAAAGTATGTGAGAATGTACCTCATGGATTACAATCCTCACAATTACAATGAAGTCTTACCTTGGGTTTCAAGGGATGCAGTTACAAAAATTATAACATGCAAATTTTATGGTGTTTCAGCATAATCAGATGATTTTAAACCAAAAAAATTCTCATTCAATATATCAATGTAATAAGCATTCATTTATATAATTTACATTCTCATTGCCTCCTTCATGGTGGGATTATTCAATAATGCTTCTATATGATAAATTGCTATGATGAAATGTTAGAATCATGAGCACAAAGACTATGCATCTTATTATGAATTGCAAATATTAATATCACATCTACCAAAAATGAGAGCTTGGTTTGGTTATTCTCCATTACTATGTCTACAAATTTGGGATAAATTTTGATAGTGATTAAATGACAACAATTACCATTTCTTAAGCATTAGTAATTAGTATGGCTAAATCACCATCAAAGTATATTGCAAATCATTATCCATAGTTAGATGGTTGTTAACCAAGCTAGTTCTTAGTCAATTTCTCAATGTAATAAGCATGCATTTATATATTTTACATTTTCATATCCTCCTCCATGTATGATTATTCAATCATGCTTAATTTATGATGTATGTGATCATGCTTATGACCATTTAATATCTATTGTGATCATCCATAATTATTATTAATATCATGAAATAGATGGCTTTGATAATTTATGTAAGGAGGTTGTGTATATATTATAATAAGATTTTGGAGCATGAAAGAGTGGTTTTTGAGAACCTAGATTTTAATGTTGGATTTAAACAAGTTCTCAATATACCTACATGTCGGATATTATGATAATTTAACATTAAGCACTAACAACATTATCATTAAAAAGTTTGAATGATATTTATGGTCAATTTAATATTTAGTAAGAATCATAGAAATGCCCATGCACATTATCTAACTAAATTTCTATTAATATTTGTAAATAAAATGTTGAATAAATATCATATGTTACAACTGGAAATTGTTAATATGAACATTTTCTAAAGTAAATGATAAGGAAAGTACCTACAAAATGAGAAATTCCCAAATAGCATAATACAAAAGATGAATATATTTAAAGTACCTACAAAATTTATATAGTTATAGATTAAATTTAGATTTAATAAAATAATTTTTAACTATGAAAAGAATTAGTGTAAAACCACAAATATTTAAAATAGACATATAAATCCATTTTCAAAATCATGAACTCCCATCAATGAAATACTACATACTAGTTGCCCATGCTTATAAAACCTTGCTCCTATCTCCCATACTACATTGCAAGCTCCTACTTACTTTGCTTCCCATTGCCCAAACTTCATTGTGAGCTCCTACCTTTGCTTCCTAGTTGCCAAAATTGTAGGTGCTTACATCCTAGTTGACAAGATTGTAGATGTTTTCTTCTAGATAGAAGATTTAAGGTGCTCCTGATCACTACTACATTGCGCAATCTTTTCAGATCTTTTCCCTAGTTTCATCCAAGATTTGTGAAAACTCCATAAAAGGTGTGTATATTTACTCTATTCCTTTTCTAGAGTTTCAAATTCAAGATTCCATGTGTCTGTTAGAATGATGCCATGGCAATAATTTTGTAGTGGCCCTAATTTTGAAGGAAGTGTTGTGAAATTTATCAAATTTTATTTACTTGACATAATTTCTTATCTTCACTTGTTAATTTTCTCAACATATTTTACTTAAATTTTGTGTCATGACCTATTTTAATTTTCTAGAATGCCCTTGTTAAATTTTGTATATTTGATTATGAGAGTACTAGTTTTGTTCACAGCTTTGTGTAGAATGGAAGATTTAGGTTTTGTTGTTAATTTAGGTTCTCTAGTTTAATTTCCCAAGATGGCCTAGTTTAATTTCTAGGAATGCCCTAGTTTTAATTGTGTAGGAATGTTAGTTTTCAAGAGGTATAAAATTCTTGTAAAACCTCTACTATTTTTTATTTTTGATTTCTTAGTGAGTTCAAAGGAGATCCATTCATTAGTTAGCAAGTATATATGTTTTCTCTAAACGCCTAGTGGTGACCTTGCCCTTTTAAATAGTGGTTGAAATTTACTTGCATTTTCATGTCCAATTTTGTGCATTTTATGAGGGCTAGAAGTATATGAATCCTTGAAAGGAAAATTTTGTCACTATTTTACTTATATCTAGTTGTATAACAAGCTGATTCTAAAGGGAAACAATAGTTTGGTTTGAGATTTGGCAATCATTGGAAGTGCTAGTAAAGAGAAATTTTCTATGATAATGGATTAAAGATAATTGTTTCAAGTAAGTAAGAAAAAAGACATTAGCTTTTCATTAATCCAGTTATTTTTCTTGTACTTAGTAAGATAACATTGAGTCAAAATTTTGAAATAGGTAGATGGCTCAAATGTCTTCCTGAAGAATGATATGCTAATTATGCAATACAAATAGCTTTGCAAATGAATACCATAGGTTTTTCCAATATCTAGTAATAAATAATAATTGGTAATTTTCTTATTTCTATTTTCAAAACTTATAGAATATATGGTTAGGTCTACTATTTAATAGATCCATAGAATGTATAAACTTAATAAAATTTTAGTTTTAGTATGTGTTCATGGTCTTGATAAATTTTAAATTTTAATGGACCATTTGGACCTCTTGGATAGTGGAAACGTACATGCTATGAGTTTTAAATAGATGTTAGTATTTAACTCTTGTATCTATCCTCAATATTAGTAAAATTTTAGTTTATGCAATGTTTTACCATAGTTTTGCCTATGTTACTCTTGGTTCCATAGTCATAGTGTTGTATATTGTTGCTACTTGATCCTAAAGTCATAGTAAATTAATCTAATAATTATGTAAAGCTTCCAAAGAGGGAAATTTTTATGCTTTTTTTGGTTTTGTTTTTCTAATATTACTATGTCTTCATAGGTCACTGAATGGGTATAAGTGGAAAATTATATAGATTAGCATTTGTTTCTGCCTTACCATGTTAAGAAATGTTGTGCACCATTGATTTTCCAAATATGTCTATGAATTTAGGCACCATCATTTTTATCAATTTTAGAGATTCTATCCCAATTCAGTAGTAAAATAAAGTATATAACTAATTCTTATTGATTTTAGTGCAAGTTTGCATCCTCAATTAAGTGTTTCTAGCACTCAAGAAAGGAATGGATAAAACAACTTTTACTAGTTATGAGTAATAACTATAGAAATGGAACACTTTTCTTCC
This sequence comes from Gnetum montanum, assembly GCA_015680685.1. Taxonomy (NCBI): domain Eukaryota; kingdom Viridiplantae; phylum Streptophyta; class Gnetopsida; order Gnetales; family Gnetaceae; genus Gnetum; species Gnetum montanum. The sequence goes on along the minus strand of MNCI01005623.1, from coordinate 760,153 downwards.
TAGACATGAAAATTTAAAATAGATAGAAACAAACAAATCCTTATCAATTCAATTATAAATAAAATCACATAACTAAATATGTAGTGACCGAAAATGTCAGTGGTTGGAAAAAATGCCGAGGGGCCACCGGCCATTGGCAATCTTGACCCGTTTCCATGGGAGGGCCATGTTGGATGGGATGGAAATAGGGCTCCCTGAACGGTTTGGTCAATCAGACAGGGACTTAGTCGGTATCTATATAACCTTTTGCAACATGTGATTTAAAGAAAATGAAATTGACAGCGTGAAGGAATTCTTAAATGCAAAAGGAGTAGAAAATAGTATAAAATGCAATAGTAAATAGGAGATAATGTAAGAATGCAATAGAAAAAAATGCACCACTTCAAAGCTATGACCTCACTCTATCAAGATGGATGCAATCAGTTGCATAGTGCTGGGAAGTGTAGAGATCCCAAGAGTAACCAAGATGTGTAGAACAAGATGGTTGTGCACTTGAACGCAGGATCAGTCATCAACAGAGCAAAGTGCTACCAAGGTGGTAGAAAATAACAAGGCAGGTTGCTAACCGAATGTGCTAACTATTTACAAGGTTAAATAGAAAGCTTACAATGTTTGAGATTACAGTGCCAAATTTTTGCTTGTCAGCCAACTAGACTATTAGCCAACCATATTGTCAATAAAACAAATTGGGGACTGAAAAGTTTGAAAAAAGGGGATGCCAAAAGTCCCAGAGATCTTAGGGAGCTAGTGTGCCCGAGAGCTCAAAAGCTAGAGAGAGTCTAAGCATCGCTCATCGGGGTATTTATAGGACCAAGGGCATGTGAAAGATGTAGTTTGGATACCACGTTCCTTGGGCCTATGCTAACTTATCTGCGCTACATGTGCCTGCATGACCATTGGGCAAGGCTGCCACATCGTAATTACAAACCTGCTATGATTTAATTATGTTGTCAGAGCAATAGTGCAATTAGATGAGGTGCATTAATGTCATGTAACTGCTCGCTAATTTGCTATGCTTTGTAGCGTAACATGCTGGCGTAGCATAGCGTCTTGTTATGTGTTTGGCTGCATGTGTAGAAAGCCTTTGAAACATGTAGGCTATTCATTGTATGTTTGCTACACTATGCTACGCTATGTAGCGTAGTGTAGCATAACGACTGGCCTTAGTCACAAAAACATCACCAATCTATAAACTTTGCCTTTTGCACTGCGAAACTTGCGAACTTGTTGATCTTGCACTTTGAGTTTCCTTTTGTTAATTTTCGTAGAAGTGCTACATCTCACTGCGCCATGTAGCTTAGTGTAGCATAGCAGCAAACATGACCTGATGTTGGCCAAGTTTCCTGCTTTCTAACGGAAGGAGACATTGTCAAAGGACTTGAAGTTAGGCGAATGGACTGACCATCCAACTTTTGCTCTGCTGTGCTATGTTGCATAGCATAGTGTAGCATTGTGGTTCTTCAAAGGTCTTCTAAAGTTTACTATGCTACATGGCATAGCGTAGCGTAGCAAGACTCCTTGACTTAGAAAACTTGCCGAAGCAGACAGTCTGAAAATCAGAGCATCCATCTCCCAAAGAACTGCCATAACACTGCGTGAACTACGAAGACTTGGTGAAGCAAGAATGTCTTCAAATTTTGGGGTGTTTCATTGGCCCTTATTTGTCGACGTCTAGAGGACAGGCTTGAGAGACATTAACAAAGAAAAAGAAACACCACCGAAGACATGAGGCTAACATTGCCACTCGGTGAACGTCAAGACATCACTTGGCTACATTTGAGAGTGAAAGGGTGAAGCAAGAAAGAAGGAGGTTCAGGAGAAGGATAAAGATGGTGTTTAGCAAAGTCCCTCGTCAAAGTGCTCATGAGGGACTTTTTTGCATTTTCATCTCTACCTTCGTTGGCCTTCGACCCTCTGTAGGATAGGTGTTCCTTTCCTAGGATGAGTTGCGTTACATCCGGGGGGTTTTAACCTACCTATAGGTGCGTGCTTCCCATGTGGTGAGCTGCATTATGCACATCATGGAACTTGCATCCTGAAGCAGTCAAGCTAGTCGAGGCACTCACTTCGCAACGCCATAGCGTTTGCTGTTGTGGCATGAATGTATTCTCTTGGCCTTACCCTATAAGTATGATGGAGAGTGAGACAACCACTATGCAAAGTAAGGGAAAAAGTCTTTCTTGTTGTAGATGTTTTTGAAGCTCTTGGACACTTGTGCTAGTGCACGGTGTCCAAAGTAGGAAGGCCAATGGTGGCCTTGGCAACACCTGTGTGGAGGAGCTGTCCTCAAAGGCACCGAGAGTTGCTGTGAGTGTGGATGCTCTAGAATCCCTACCAAGGGCATGCATTCTCAATTTAGCTATGGGATTAGCTACCACATAGCCAAACACCATTGGCAGGGGGCTAGAGGATAACAATATTGTGGCTAGTCCACAATAGTACTGGAACTCCAACAACGGGCACTGGCCGAGGAGCTACCGTCAAGGCGATGGACCATGGCGACAGTAGGTCCGGAGGGCCAATGCAATGTTGTATGATATCTCAAAAGGGTCAGCCTAATGCCAAGGCTGGCAGCATTACATACATTTCAAATCTTTTCCCCATTGCATCGTGGACTGCATTCTAGAGCTACAACGTCCCACCCACACGTCAGCACTGCGCACGCTCGTTCAATGTGTACTTGGCATAGATGCATGCTAGGGACGTGACACAAACCCAGTTTAAGGTCTTGGTAGACCATGTGCTAGTTTAGAGTCCTATCAAACTATCATGCTAGTTTAAGGTCCCAGCAAACCATACTAGTTTAAGGTCCCAGCAAACCGTACATACCAGTTTAACATCATAATGGATGTGATGTGCTCGTTTATAGTCATAGCAGAATAGTTGTGCTAGTTTTACGTCATAGCGGACAGTGCTTAAAGTTGTTGTCACTAGTTTAACGTCATAGCGGACACTGCTTGATGTTGTTGCTAGTTTAACGTCGTAGCGGACAATGCTCAATGCCACTAGTTTAACATCATTGCGAATGCTGCTCGATGACGTTGTGCTTCATATGTAGTACAGCTTGAGATACAAGTGATTCATCGGGTTAGTGAACTCATTACTATTCATGCCCACTAGCTTGAAGGCTCCATTCCTGAAGGCTTTAGTGACCATGTAAGGGCATTTCCAGTTGGCTGAGAATTTGCTCACATGCTCATGGATAGCCTTGAGGACGAGGTCTTCCTTCGGTACTGGCCATCGATGTATGTCTGCATGGTGCTTTTTCTACTGTTTTCTCTAGTAGTGCTCTATGCATCTCAGCATCTACATGCACTCCTTCTCTATTGAGTCAAGGTTGATGGTCCATGACTCGTTGTTCTGGGTTTCACTCACGACATCCAAGAGGATCATTCAGAGTGATGGTACCTGCAACGCAAGAGGCAACACAACTTCATATCCATAAATAAGGTTGTAAGGAGTCTTACTTGTCGTGGTTCTGCATGTCAGTATGTAGGCCCAGAGAACATAGAGGATTTGCTCATGTCACCGCCTCTTGCTGCAACTCAGCATTTGCCTCAGCTAGTTGATGATGGACTTATTTGTAGCCTCCACCTACCCATTCACCTGCAGATAGTAGGGGGAGGAGAATGATTGCTTAATGCCTAAATTGCTACATAATATTTAGGTTTTCGTACTACTGAACTATGGCCCATTGTTGGTCACAATAGTCATTGGAAGCCCAAACCTTGTCACAATGTTAACCAAGATGAAATGGCAGATTTGCTAAGACGTCATTTTCCTTAGAGGAATGGCTTCTACCCACTTAGTAAAATACTCAGTGGTGATGATAATGAAGCTATTTCCTATGGAGGATTTAGGTGTGATAGGTCCTATGAGGTCTACTCCCCATCATTGGAAAGGCCACATGATTTGCGTAGGATGTAGGTCTTTAGGTGAGATGCATATGAGATTTGTGTATCTCTTGCACATGTCACATGTCTTGACTTTCGACAAGCAGTCACACTCCATGTGGGGCCAATAGTACCCTAGGCATTTGATTTTTGCAGCCATAGCCCTGGGTGCTATGTGTCCACTGCACAGCTCCTCATGCAATTCATTAACTACCTTTTGCACCTACTCCCCACCCACACATGCTAGCAATATCCTGTTGTAGGAGCATCGGCACAGGGCATCATTTCCCATGAGCGTATATTGCCAAGCATTCTTACGGATTGCATCTCTCTAGGTAGATGTCAGCCCGCATGGGGGTTCACCGCGTTGTAGGTAGGCTTTAATGTTAGCATACCACTCCTGGGCATCTATGGCACTGATGGAGGCCACGTGCCCCGCCTGAGTGATAGGCTTAGTACATTCGACTATCGACATTGGTAGACTTGCAAACGAGTGTGGTGGAATGTTTAGTGCTAGGGTGGCTAAGGCATCTGCCACGGTGTTCTCATTGTGTGGCACGTGTTACACGTCTGTGGTTACAAATTGCTTAAGCATGCTTTTCACTAGGTTGTAGTAGGATTGCAGGTGTGTAGCTTTGTAGGCATAGACCTTGGTGATTTGATTCACAACTAGTTGTGAATCACTGCAGATTGCCAAGTGTTGTATGCATAGTATTTGGGTAGCTGAGAGGCCTCTGAGTAGCCCCTCATACTCTACCACATTGTTGGTGTAGGGGAATGCAAAATGATAAGCAAAAGGTTGCATTTCCCCAGAGGGAAATGTAATAATGACACCTACACTACCTCCTCATGCGGTTGAAGCACCATTCAAGTCTAAGGTAGCTTCTAGATACGAAGGGATGACGTTGATAGTGCCAATGTGTTCATCTAAGAATTCAGGATCTATGGTTACATGGTCGTCAATGGGTGAGGTTTTAAGCTACGTTGCTATGGCTTGAACCTTAGTCGACGATTGGCTTACATAGTATAGGTCAAACTCTGCATTTATCACTTTCCATCAGGCTATCCTTCTGCTTTCATACAGGTTGTTAGTGATAGCCTAGAGTATGTTTCTTTTGCAAATGATATTGACTGCATTGCAAAATAGATAGTGCCTCCACTTTTTTAACATAAACATTAAGGCAAGGTAGTTCCTCTCCACTTTGTTGTATTTTTCCTCATGCACTATTAATGCATGACTTAGGTAGTACATTGGTATCTTAGATCTGTTGTCTCGTTTCTGACATAGCAGTGCTGTGATAGATGTATCAGAGCTGGCAAGGTAGATAAAGAAAGGCTTATCCCTTTGTGGCGGGTGCATAGTTGGAAGGTGCGAGAGATCTTCCTTCAAGTCATCAAAGGCTTGTTGACACTAGGTTGTCCACTCGAAGTCAACCCCTTTCTTTAGAAGATGTTGCATGGGGTGTAACTTGTTAGTCAACTTTGCTATAAACCTTTGAATGAATTGTACCCTACCTTGCAAGCCACATAACTCCTTGAGGTTTGTATGAGGTGCCAGGTTGACGATGGCCTTGACTTTGTTAGGGTCCATCCATATTCCATCCTTTGACACCACGAACCCTAACATGCATCTGATTTTCACACCAAAGACACACTTCTTAGGATTGAGGTGCAGATCATGCATTTGAAAACACTTAAGGACTACCTCTAGATCATGTGGGTGATCAGCTACCTCTTTGGACTTGACTGTTATATCATCCATGTAGTCATTCAGTGTTTCTAAGATGTAATCGCTGAAGATGTAGGTCGTGGCTTGCTAGTAGGTTGCTCCAGCATTCTTAAGCCCAAAAGGCATCATGGTGTAATAGAAGGTTCACCATGTGGTCATAAAGGTCATTGTTAGTTGATGCTCCGAGTTGATGCAAATTTGGTTGTAGCCTAAAAAGCCATCCATGATGGATAACAGATCATGACCATCCATGGTGTCGATGAGTTGATCAATGCTTGGAAGAGGAAAATCATCCTTGATCGTCACCTTGTTCAGATCCCGAAAGTGTATGTAGATTCGTATCCCTCCCATTTTCTTGAAAACTATGACGATGTTGGACACCCATTCCAAATAATCAATAGCACAGATGAAGCCAGCTTTGTACAGCTTGGTGATTTCATCCCTCATGTTTAGTGCAATTTTTGGTTTGACTTTGAAATCTTTCTAGTTGACTGCCTTCATACGCGAGTCTAGGATGATGTTGTGCTATATCAGCCGCAGGTCTAAACCTAGCATATCACTATATGACCACGTGAAGACTTTGACGTTGTCTTGTAGAATTTTGGCTATGCTTTTGTGCGTCTGTGCATCTAGGAGGGAGCTAAGCTTTAGTGTTTTCACTTTCCCCTTGGATGTGGTCACAGGCATCTCGACAAGAGGGTCTTCAATTACATCCTTGGCCTCTAAATCTAGGGTTTGAACTAGATGCTCAAGCCAGTCTGGGGATGCTTCTAAAGACTCTATGGTGCTAGCTATGGTCGACCCCAAGTCAATTAGGTCTGGGTTCCATTGTCTCATGAGCTTGCCATGTGGACCTACTAGGGCTAAAGGCATGGAGAGATTGCGATGAATTTTCATTTTCTGCTTAACCTGTCAAAATGAGATGAAAGCATGGTTAAGAGGCACCTATTGGTAGCAATCGTGCATGACAAAAAATTGCAAAGCAATGACGAGATGTAAGATGCAGAGATTAAAATTTTTCCAATTTAAGGTCATGGTAGACCATTATGGCATGGAGATGCAGAGCTGCTAAAATAGGAAATGTAACACCATCGATGCAAAAACGTGCAACTGCTAAGGAATGGAAAATAGCCGATGTGAAATTGTGAAAGTGCTAGTTTAGCGTCATTGTGGACTATGAACATATAGCAGATTGAAAATGCTAGCTTAAGGTCTTTTCAGACCGCAAAAGTTGCAACATGCTGGGGTTTGCTATTTTAAGGTCTTTTCGGACTGGTAAAAGCGTAACTATGCTATGATTTCTAGTTTAAGGTCTTTTCAGACCGTGATAATCGAAAATATATTTTTTCATTTTTCGGGAAAGTAAGCTATTAGCTTGAAGCATGTCAAGGTTTTAATGCTAATAGTGCTACGATGTCATGGCAAGCATGCTACGCTGTATGGTGCACTCTGCATTAAACAGAGAGAAAGAGCGACAAGTTTCCATTTTCACCATTACGGCCATAAATAGGGATTAAGCCCTAGTAAACTTGCCATTCTCACTGTAAGAGCACAAAGCTCATATTCGAAGCACAAGGTGATTTCAAAGCGATTGTGCTAATAGTGAGCAAGGCAGTTTTCTACATAGTGGCAAGGAAGAATTTGCAATCAGGACAATGGCTCCAAGGAAGGAACACACGAACTTGGCACTTGCAACTATCGATGAGGCAAAGAAAACCTTAGGGTGCATGACACAAGTGCACGTCGCGGCACAGAAGGACACGCTGTTAGTCTAGTAGGCTACTACAGTTCCTCTATTTTTTCATGATTTTGTTATCATTTCTTGCTTTTTTTTTATGCTTTCATTTTGTATCCTAGCCATAGTCATTTTTGTTTTTTGTCATCGCGTTGTTTTGTCCTTTGCGTCGTTGTCGTTGCTGTTTCGGCCGTGGCAGACGTGTACATGTTATGCTATCGTTGTATGCAAGGTCACCTAAACAATCACTACTACAATTGTCATAACCGCAGGGGCTTGAATATTTTAAGTTACTTAGCTTTCGAATGGTGTGACGTAGGACCTTTAGGAAGGCTAGGCCATGTGTGATGCAAGAGTGCAACACGTGTCTTATCAAGGTGTATTGTTAATCACCCTATTAGGGTTAATTACTCTATTGTTATGCTAGGCTATTTTTTGCTACACTACCACTTTCATATTCTTATTACGCTACACACAGGAAGAGGATTATGATACGCTATATGTGCAGATTGCTAAGTATTGCTATGTTGCGTGTGTATTGCACTTAGACATGATGCTAATACTTGCTGGTTGCATTGTGTATGATGGGACTAAGGCCAATCCTAATTGTTTTTGAAATTAGAGGGGTCCTGTGTCATGTGAGCAAACCTGTGGCCAATACTCCTCCCCAGATACGTATGGGAGAGCAGGGGATCTTATTTAGGAAAGGGGCATAGGACTTCTTACAATTCTTCCTCAACCACTTTAGTGTGATCATTTGGTCCTCCCTAGAGGAGGATAAGGAGGCCGGCGTAATAGAAGCCATATTGCCTGGGGCAAGTCGAGGCATTCTAAGGTTTTTGACCAATGAGGAAATCATAAGTAGGTGGGGAGAAGGATCCAGTTAGCGCCCAATAGGGTTAAGACGTTTGGCATGGATCTGGGATATGCCTGAGTACAGCTACTACCACCGTTACAACACACTGTTCCTCACACATTTTATGACAACGTACTTCCATAACCCTCAAATAACTATCTACTATGTTGGTGGGTGATTTTTGCAGCCTTGTTCTGCTATGTTTGTGCGTTGTTGGCCATATTGACCCAATGCTAACAGTATGCATTTGTTACCAGGTTTTTCATCAACAAGGATGAGATTCACAACTGACCAGGTCTACTAGTTACAACATAGATAGCCCTGAAGAAGTTCTCTTCTGCTAAGAACCTTTGGACAGGCGTGATTGGTCAATGCAAGGGTGAATACCACACCTATCCAGGCATATATTCTATTCCCTATGATCAGTGTGAGGGGCAGGGTTGGCTGGATGAGGAGTGGGTAGAACCTTTCAAACCGGTCACAGTTGAAAAAATTCTAGTTGACCTTCTGTAGTTCTCATTACCATATAGGCCCAATAGGACAAGTGGTAAGTGTCGCATGCTTAAGTGTCTTTGCAATCTTTGTACTTTCTACATTTTCATGCTAAACTTTTTTGCGAAAAATTATTGTAAGGGCAAAGAAACCCCAGCAGGTGATGGTGGTAACCACTGAGACACAGCGAGCAAACATCTACTTCAAAAACAATGAAGTAGAAGTGAGCCAACATTGGATAAACAATGTAGCTTTGGACTCCTTGGTCTAGAACCTCGAAAAGGCTAGACTTATGAATCTATTCCTAGACCCAAATCCAAGCATTCCTACTGTCTAGATGCTCTCCCTGGTCAACTCCTTTTCTGACAAGATGGGCCACTTCCGCATGCACATATGGGACGTGTGGGTGGTCATTGAAATCAATGACCAACTATTTACGGACCTGTTCGGTGTTCCTGCCGATGGCATTCTCATAGGATCGAGGGGCAAGAAGGAGTTGACACTTCAAAAGAAGGATATTCATGAGTGGCTAGGGATTGCAAAGGAGTGAAAGGGGCTCCCTATCGATAAGTTCAAAGATGGGCCCATCCTGGAGATTTACCCTTTCTTCCATGCTTGCACATTCCCCTAGCTGCTTACCTAAGGGAAGGTCCTGGGGATTGAGCAGGCTTGGATAATGCATGAAGTTATGGAGGATGGGGCCTGTTACAAATGGGCCAGTTTCCTATATAAAGGCTTGTAGGCTGAAATTTTGGGAATCCATTAGAAATTGGAGTCCCATTCCAACATACACTATGCCCTCTACATAGGCTATCTGAAGCGCTTCATGGAGTTTCTGGTGGTCCAAGAGAATGGAGTCTGGGTCATGTGAAATTGTGACCAAATTTCTAGACCATGGATTTGCCAAATCTTTTGGAATATCTGAGGCCAAGATCCCCCAGAAATAATTGGGGAGTCATTCTCCATGATGACTAAGGATTTGGTGGCTCGTAATGTCCGTGGCCAGGACAGCATAGGAGAGATTCCCCCTGCTGTGGTCGGTAGCGTGTCGCAGGGGGAATGTCTCATAGCCAAGACTGTGTCCAAAGAGTTGTAGTGGAAGAGGCCTCCTCCAGCTAAGGAAACCCTTTGCATGGAGGAAGAGGAGGGGCAAATAATGTGTTTTAAACTGTAGATGACATAACCCCCTATTGGTAAACACCTTTGTCTAATGCTTACTTTGTTATTTTCTGCTACACTAGGTGGCGTAGCGTATCGTAGTGCCTGCTTTAAGATAACTTTTTTTTGGACTAAATGCAAACATGCTTCTCTGCTGGCAGAGGAAGAAGAAGAAGAAGAAGGCAATGAAGAGGTGTCAGTCCCTAATACAGGGGTAACGAATAAAGATGCGGAAGTCCCAGTCTCAGAAGAAAGGGCCCCGATCAAGAATAAAGGAGCTCCTATTGCTAGGGTAGGGGCTCTTGTCATTAGGGAGAATCTTCCTACTAATGAAGAGGAACCTCCCTTGAATAAAAAGGATGCTAGTATCCTAAAAGGAAAGGCACCAGCGCATGAAGAAAAGGCTCATACAAACTTGGCAGGGACTTCTGCCAAGGTTACTGCCATCGTCTTGCATTAGCAAGAAGAAAGGCCACAACTGGATGCTGGTGAGTTTGGCAATATGTCTACCTTGTCACAACCCATTTTTGACCATTGTTGATATGATTATTTATGTAACAGGCACTACTTTTGATACTGTAGGACCCTCTCCGATTAGTGCGGAGTCATGGGTCAAGATCCCTAACAAGTTTATGTTCGTGCAGGGAATTGTTGACAACATGATCAACTGCCTTTAGTAGGTAGACCCTAATGTGGGTAAGTAGTAAGGTTAGGCACTCTAGTGTTGTTATGCTAGAATTCCTTGAGTTTGCTACTCTTACTATGCTAACGTGATTGCTACGCTCTTTATGTCAAGGCATCCTATCGACTCAAATGGGACTCGGCATGACCTTTAAAGGTTGGTGTCTTGCCTACATTCCCACCCGAAGTGATCAAGGTGTCTCTTCATTTGTACAACGAGGCTTGCAAATGCATTTTGCACTCGGCATGCTACTTGTGGGAATATAAGCATGTCAAGGAGGACATGTGGAAATGGATCAAAAAAGCTAAGCAAAGAGAGGCCAGCCTGGTCACTGAGGTGGAGGATCTCAGGTCAAGGAACAAGTTCCTCATAGCCCGTAACACTAACAAAAAGGACTGGTGCATGGCTGTAATAGACTATGCTAGGTTTTGGACTATCGCGCATCAGAACGTTGAATCCACCTACGAGATAATCGAACAGCGGATGCAACTAGACTTGCTAGCCCAAAAATATCAAGATTTGAAAGACATCAGCACCAAGATTTATGAATGGGGGCAGTCCTAGAGAAATCACAAACACATGTATAAACGGGAAAATTTGACCCATTGTAAATTGTACAAGGATGCTGCTATGGAGGCGTTTACGTATAAAGCGTTTGTAAATGTCATTGATGCTTCTAAGGCCTATGCCAAGTTCAAGGAGTAGGTAAAGGTTACAGAATCTCCTAACCTGAAAGTGGACCTTCCCACAGGAGAGACCACAACTATCTCCTTTTCCCAGAGACCACCAAGGTGGACAACCACCGAAAGGGAGAGAGCTACTACAAACATTGTACCTAGCAATAGGTGTTGGATGGACATCCTAGCAAAGGAGTTCTAGCACCACCTTGATCTCAGTTTAGACCGGATACCCTTTGAGATGGATGCAGGCCCTTCTCAAGTTAGTTGCTTCTTATTGTGTTAATGCTTATGCCATATTGTAGTTTGTGTTTGTTGCCCTAGCTAACCACTTCACTCCTACAATGCAAGCTCCAGATGACGGTGCAAGGCCCATAGAGGGAGGGAATGAAGAACTGGTAGAGGACAATGTAGGGGAAGACGATGCAAAAGAAAGTAATGCAGGCACGAAAGGCAAAGATGATGCAAACAAAAGCAACCCATGATAGCATGGGATTTTTAAAAAAAAAATTTGAATTTTTTGAGTAACAAATTTTGCAAACATTGTTTAAAAGGCAACAATTTTGAATAAAGCAAAGAGAATTGTGTGAAATAGAAATTTATTTTGGGCTAACTTGTGCATTGCATACATGCCATGTTTTCTATAAAATGTTCATGTTTTCATGTGCTAGTTTTAGGTCATTTTGGGCCATTGTGTAACATGCCAAAGAGATGATACATTAACAACCAGAACAACGGCTAACTGGTAACTTATGCTAGTTTTAGGCCATTTCGGGCCATTGCGTAGTATAGTTTTAGGCCATTTCTGTCCATAGCATGGCATGTCAAAAAGATGATATGCCAACAAAGAAAAAGGTAGTGAATGTGCAAGGGATGGTGACTAGGCAGGAAGTAGTGGGGTTGCTACGCTATGCGTAGTTGCTTCTTGACCCATCGTGGGTTGAGTGGAGTGTAAGGCTAAGGAACCTTGCCTAGGCCTTCATCCACCTTGTTGTCCCCTTCTTGGAAGGGAAACTCAACCCATGCACTTTCGTTTTGGAGACTGGCCTACTGGGCCAATTCTCCTATTGGATGTTTAGTGCGAGCATAAGTAGGTGCTTCATTCTCAGAGGTTATGATCTCTAAGCCCTACTCCATGTCTACGTTACTGATCACTTGCATTGCGACTTCATCACCACGAATGATCACTTCCTTGCCCATGTATGGTAGGTGGATTTCCTGATGTATGGGTGAAGAGACAGCCCTAAGTTTTACTAACCATGATCTTCCTAAGATCAGGTTAAACCTGGGCATTTTCTCAACCATGATGAATGTTGCATTTTTGGTGAACTGGTCCCCTACTACAAAGTCCATGTGGACTATGTCTTTCACCAGGACTCGTGCCCCATTGAACAACCTTAGGTAGGATGTCATTGTGGGTTTGATCTGGTCGACCAAGCCCAACTTATCCATAATAGGAAAGGGGATGACATTTATGGAAGCCCCATCATCAATGTGTACCCTTTAGATTCGATGTTGGCCAACCCGAATTGTGATGAAAAGGGGTACCGTGGTTACTTGACCTCTCTCAGGATTTTCCCTAATGGCATCGTCGCTAAAAGTCAATTAGGATGGCTTAGGCTCTGTGAGTATGGAGGCAAGCATGACCGAGTGGATTGCTCCCTCTTCCGCTAGCATGTCTTTGTTGACCGGAATCACTGTCAACATGCGGATCAAAGCCTCGCGGTGCGGTATAGATGCCATGATCAGGTCATATCGACTTAGCGTAGTGTTTTTTTGTTTTAGAGCCTGCTTAACCTGAGTGAGGGCATCCAAAAGGTTTTGGCCACCCCCTGTTTTAGAGCCTACTTAACCCTAAACCCTACACTCATCCCAGAAGATGAATTTCCCAAGGAGGGGTGACTTTGGATCTGAGTTCAGACCCTTTTTAGCAAGACGGCATGGACTACGCCTTTGTAGTAACATCCGTCTTTGGTGACAAGGGCATAGACACATGGGCCAAGGATGTAGGCTTGGGAATGCCTTGGGTGGCATTCTCCTTTGACGTCTCACCTATGAAACATGCTTCTCATTTTTTAGGATGAGAAGGTTGTTCAGCTTTCTTACATGGGGTGGGGATTGTTGAATGAATCGGCCCCCTAATGATGAAAGGAGCTAACGGTGTTAGCAGGCGAAGTAGCATGGTTTCGCTAATAGGCGGTGCAGAGATGGATTCCTGTGGCGGGACTCTCAGAATGAATGGCTGTTGCGAGCTTTGATTAGCCGCTCATGGTGCTGGTGCACTACGTTGAGGCACACGGATCATGAATGGCTGTTGGGGTGGCCTAGGATCATTGTCAATGCCAATGGTGTTGATGATGTAACTAGCATTGTTGGCATTGAGGGGGTCTTTGTAGACATGCATAGATTGGTTTTCGGGATGTACTGGGTTGCTTTCATCCAACACTAGTTTTTCCTAGTTGATCAATCTCTGGATGTCATCCTACAATGCCAGACAGTAATCCGTGTTGTGACCACACTGTTGGTGCTAGTCACAAAACCTGTCTAGCTAGAAACCCTTAGGAACTCGGGGCTCATTGGGCAAGGCCAAGGAGGGGTTTCTAAGGAGCTCACAATAGCATTGATGTCTACTGATTACTTCTTGTGACATTTTCTTGTATTGCATGTGCCCTACTACCAATAGCTACTTCAGAAGTTCTGAAGGCTTGAGAGGTAGTGGGGTGTACTTTGAGCGATCTTTACACTCAAAGTTTGGTTTTGGTTGCACAGATTTCTTAGGCACAAGTACTGGAGGTTGCAACATGCTACCCTACTTGGGAATGGGGTTAGCTATGGGTATGGCTGGTTTCTTATTTCTTTTGTTACCATTGTTGCTAGGTCTAGGCTTGGCCTCAGTTGCCACAATGGCCACTATGGTTGTTGGGGCTTTATCCTTGTCCTTCTTTGTGAAGGTGTTTTTGTAAGCAATGTAGGCCAGGTCTTTGCTTGCCTTGGCCGCATCTTGTATACTCTTAGTTTGAGTGAAGGCTTGACTAATAGTGTGAGGGGTGAGGTAGTATATTTTAGACTTGATGAAGTCATTCACTGCACCTTTAAAGATGGCCAACAGGTGGGCCTCCACAATGGGCTCATGGATTTCGTTAAGGGTCATGCTCCATCGCTGGATGAACTTTTGGACTAGTTCTAGAGGCTTCTGCTTCATGCTCATCAGCTGGTCTAGCATGATTTCTGCCTTCAATTTGTACTTGAAGCACATCATGAACTAGGTCAGAAGCTCTTCTAAAGTTGAGATGGATGAGCATGGTAGCACGCGGTACCAATCTAAGGCTCCCCCAGACAGGGACATGGCAAAGACACAAATGATTGTGTGTAGCCATTGTTGCAATAGGAGAGACTCAAACCTAAAGGTAACTAGATGTGTGTTGGGATCCTCTTCCCCATCGTACTTCATGAAGTGTGGGAGAGACATCCCTGCGGGTAATGCTAGAGCAGGGATTGTAGGGCTAATAGGGTAGGGCTAATAGGGTCATCTTGGTAAAAGTCCATGACTTGTACTATGTTGGACCCGATAGCCTTGAGGCATTTGATTTCCTCAGTGAGGGTCTGGATCAGCTAGAACGCTTGGTCCAAGCCCTGTGATGTTGTGGACGGTTGGGGAAGTGCCGAGGTAGTCCCCACCTGTGCAATGGTAGGGGTGATGGCATGACCCATCGGTGGTACCATTGGGGTAGCCCCTGCGAGCAGTGTTGCCTGCACTGTCCACCACCTGGCAGGTGGTGCTGTCGGAGCAGCAACTGTGGGTTGTCCTGCTAGGTAGACTGCTTGTGTCACCGGTGGAATACACCATAGCCCCGTGTTAGGTTGCACTGTTTGCAGGGTTTGGTAGGTCTGAGAGTGAATGTAATGAGACATCTACGAAGGTTGTGGAACAGGCGAAGAAGTGAATGGGATCCACCACGTGGATGGGCCCAGGCCCGCCACAGTGGGTGGAACAAATGTGAATGTAGAAATCAAAATGGAAATTGCATAAGATTGCGAAGAAGGTACAACATGAATGTGTGGTACGGTAGCCATGATTGGTGGGTGATGCACCACAAGAATGGGCTGATGAATAGTTTGCGAAGGCATAGTTGCTGCAAATGAAATAGGAGAATAAGGGCATTGATACACTAGGAAGGTGACATGGCTACCCATTGCAGCTGTAGTTGCAGGATGTGGGAGGATAGGCATGATAACAAAGGGAGTGGTGACAGAAAACGGGTTGGCCCAGAAGGACTGGGTAGGAGGGACAGGAACGGGGTTGGTTGGATCTCCCTCATTAGATTGGGAATTGAGTTCCTCCTGTCCATCTTGAAAAGCATCATCCTGGTTATATGCTATGTCTTGTTGCTCCCTAAGCCAAGCCAACTAGATTAGCTGGTCTAGCAGCCTTTGGTTTATCTATGTCAAAGGTATGGAAGCATTAGGAGTGGGAACAAACTCCTTCTCGTCGCAGTAAGCGAACTCAAAACGATGTTTGCTTTCAAACTCATGTACATCCAAAGGCAGGTTTGCCTAAACCTTTGCACAGAGGAAGAGGAAGTTGTAATTCTCATGTTACTAGGCCAAGCCCTCAAGTCCTTGGTTTTAGATCCTGAGGGATCGACGTGTTTCCAACATTGGATTCAATTGTTGTTCAGCACCAGTGGTACCTTGGACTGTGATGGCAACCTCCACATTGAAGGTGTTAACAACAGTAGTTGCAAAGGTCATTGTTACTAAGCTAGATAGTTTCGCAAATGTGAAAAGCGAGGAAATCAGAAAGCTAAGCATTTTTGCGAACTGAGAAGAGCAAATAAGTTGGAAAGTGACAAAAAAGAAAGGCAATCAAAAAGGCTTTATGTCTTGCCGGGCTCCCGAGGAACTGTCGAGGCAACCGACCTATGCCACACGATGCGTAAACAATCATGAAAGGTGTCACGTTTATGCTAGTGCACGATAGAGTACAGGGCATGTGCAAGACTACCATAAAACAAGCAAGTCAACTGGCAACCGGAGGCTTTATGTCCTATAGGGTTCCCGGGGAACCATCGAGGTGACCGATCTGCACCACATAACGCGTAAACAACCACAGACGAGTGTCAAGTTTATGCTAATGCGTATCAGGGTGAAGAAGGCTTATAGGGCTACCATAAGAAGTAGGCAAGTTAATAGGCAATCGAAGGCTTTACGTCCTGTAGGTTTCCTGAGGAACTGTCGAGGTGATCGATCTGCATTGTATGATGCGTAAACAACCACAGACGGGTTTCAAGTTTACGCTAATGTGTATCAAGGTGCAGAAGGCTTACAAAACTATCATGACATGCGGAAAAGGCACCAAAGGCCCTCCTTCTAGTGCCAGAAAGACTGTAGTGACCGAAAACATCAACGGCTGGCAAAAACGCTGAGGGTCCACCGGCCGCTGGCAGTCTTGATCTTGTTTCCACGGGAGGGCTATGCTAGATGGGATGGAAATGCGGCACCCTGAATGGTCTAGTTGATCAGACAGGGACTTAGTTAGTTTCTATATAACCTTTTGCAACATGTGATTTAAAGAAAACAAAATTGACACTGTGAAGGAATGATTAAATGCAAAAGGAGCAGAAAATAGTATAAAATGCAACAGTAAAAAGGAGATAATGTAAGAATGCAATAGAAAAAAATGCACCGCTTTGAAGCTATGACCTCGCTCTGTCAAGATGCATGCAATCAGTTACAAAGCACTGGGAAGTGTAGCGATCCCGAGAGTAACCAAGACATGTAGAACAAGATGGCTATGTGCTTGAATGCGGGCTTAGTCATTAATAGTAAAAAGTGCTACCAAGGTGGTAGAAAAGAATAGGGCAGGATGCTAACCGAAAGTGCTAACTGTTTACAAGGTTAAACAGAAAGCTTACAATGTTTGAGATTATAGTGCCAACTTTTTGCTTGTCAGCCAACCAGGCTATTAGCCGACCAGATTATCAAGAAAATAAATTGGGGACTAAAAATTTTGAAAAAAGGGGATGCCAAAAGTCCTAGAGATCTGAGGGAGGTAGTGTGCTTAAGAGCTCGAAAGCTAGAGAGAGTCTAAGCATCACTCATCAAGGTATTTATAGGACCAAGGGCATGCGAAAGATGTAGTTTGGATGCCACGTGCCTTGGGCCTATGCTAACTTGTCTACATTGCATGTGCCTGCATGACCATTGGGCAAGCCTGCCATGCCATAATTATGAACCTACTATGATGTAATTTTGCTGTTAGAGCAATAGTGCAATTAGATGAGGTGCATTAATGTCATGTAATTGCTCGCTACTTTGCTATGCTTTGTAGCATAGCATGCTGGTGTAGCGTAGCATCTTGTTATGTGTCTTGCTGCATGTGTAGAAAGCCTTTGAAACATGTAGGTTGTTCATTGTATGTTTGCTACGCTATGCTACACTACATAGCGTAGCGACTGGCCTTAGTCGCAAAAACGTCACCAATTTGTAAACTTTGCCTTTTGCACTACGAAACTTGTGAACTTGATGATCTCGCACTTTGAGTTGCGTTTTGTCAATTTTCGCAGAATTTCTATGCCTCACTGTGCCATGTAGCTTAGCATAGCATAGCAGCAAACATGACCTGATGTTGGCCAAGTTCGCTGCTTTCTGATGAAAGGAGACATTGCCAAAGGACTTGAAGTCAGGCGAACGGACCGACCATCTAGCTTTTGCTATGTTGTCCTACATTGCGTAGCATAGCGTAGCATTGTGCTTCTTCGAATGTCTTCTGAAGTTTGCTACGCTACATGGCGTAGCATAGCATAGCAAGACTCCTTGACTTAAGAAAACTTGCCTAAGCGGACAGTCTAAAAATCAGAGCATCCATCTGCTGAAGAACTGTCGTAATGCTGCGCAAACTGCAAAGACCTAGTGAAGCAAGAATGTCTTCAAATTTTGGGGTGTTTCAAAATAGGCTTTGTGAAATTCTCCTTAACTATTGTAAATACATCTCTATATTGAGGTTTATATGCAAAACTAAGTGTGAACATTGTTTAGTTAATTAACATCTATGTATTATCTTTTCTTAGAAATGTACATATGTAATTTTTTTAGCTAATTTACTATGGATTCTTAGTTATAGATCCTAGGAGGAAATATACAGATAATAGTATTTTATATATTGTAGCCATTAGTTCTAGTATGAACTAGTAATAGTTAAGTAATATGGACTTATAATTATTGATATTGTGTCTCACTAAATTTTTGTAGCACCAAAACGTGTTTCATGATGAGGATGTATTAGTTAAGGAGCACTATGTAATTATAAAAATAATTTAGTGTTAATTGAGATTTTTCTTCGATATTGAGATTTAGGCTTAAATGATATGTGGAAGTATCCATTCTAGATGCTTAAATAGTCCATGATGCATAATGTATCTATAGCTTTGTTATAATTAATGTATACTATATATTCGTATATTCATGGCTTATTGATGTTACCATTGTAGATCACTCCTCTCATTCTATCAAATTTACTATTCCTGTTAGTTCCTATGGTATGTTAATATTTTATCTATCTATGATACTATTTCTTGTTATCCTTCATTCTTATTGAATTTATTTTTAATTGAATTGTTAAAAACAAATAATTGAATATTACATGAAAGACAAAAGTTATAGCTTTTCTAAAAATCAAAATTTCATGATATATTTTATATTAATATCTAAGTGTATCTATACATAGTAGAATAAGGCTATTAATCTCTTATGTGGAATATAGATTGTAGAATATGTCATATTATTTATCTTTAGGTGAATCATTTACAATTGCTTAGTCAAGCAACCCAAACACCAAAAACTCTAAATTACGAATAATTAACAAGAAAACTATTTTCGTTCTCTTCTATAGGAAATCAAATAGGAACATATCATCCAATATCTCATGTCAAATAAAAAAAAACAGATTGGAGAGGTTGCATGGCCATGCAACCCAATGAAATTGATTACAAATCCATCATGATCCATAAAAATTACTATCATATCTCTATAAGAAGTAGAATATGTCATATAAATTATCCTTAGGAGGGTCATCCAAGGTTGCTCGTCCATGCAACATATAATCCAGGAAATCACATTTATGCATAACGAATAAGAAAAATTGATGTGTTCTATTCTATAAGTGATCAAATAGGCATTTATCCTTCAATATCACACCTTAAAAGAAAAAAACACACATGGAACCACACACATTGAAGAGGTTCCATGATCATGCTATAGATATATATATAGTGAACCATTAAAATTATTATCATTTTTATATAAATAGCATAATTTTTCATTTCAGTTATTTTTAGAAACTTTTGGTTACTAATAATGAATGAGAAAGCTAGTTGAATATCACTTATGTAAGAGATGAAATAGGAATGTATCCTCCACTATGACACCTGAAAATAAAAAACACACATGGGAGAGGCTGCACGACCATGCAACCCATTGAAATGTGATATCCTTAAAGCATCAACCATTAAAATTATTGTCATTTCTTTATCAATAGCATAATTTTTCATTTCAGTTATTTTTAAAAACACTAAATTACTAATAATAAAATATAAAACTAGTTGCATTTTACTTTGTAAGAGATTAAATAGGAATGTATCATTTGATATGACACCTAAAACTGAAAAAACACACATGGGGGAGGTTGCACGACCATGCAACCTATTGAAATGGGATATCTATACATTTTCAATCATTAAAATTATTTTCATATCTCCATTAATAGCATACTATGTTAATTGAAATGTCTTTTAAAGAAACAAATAGAAATGCACATTCCAGTACTAGATGTAAGTTAAAAAAATTCACATGGGAGAGGTTGCACAGTCATGCATCCCATTGAAATGCAATATCTATATAGACTAACCCACTGAAATTATTATCATATCTATAGATGTAGCACATGGAAGAGGTTGCACAAACCTACATGTTCCCAATCCATATGATTCACTAAACTAGTTATGTTTTAATAAAGAGGAGACTATTCCTTCTATGTACCATGATATTATCTTGTATGTATCATGTCAGTTAATATTCATTTGTGGTATGACACACATTCGATACTAGGTGTACCGATGACTAGGTTGCATGCATTATTTCACTAGATAATACAAACGAACATAGTGATAGGTAATTCCTTGAGGATGCAGGATCATGTATATACACATTAGAAATCATGTTATGAATGCTATACCACTTATACCCATCCTCCTTTTTATCCTTCATCTCTTATATTGGGTGAATGTCTATGATCTATTTTTGTGGTTCATGATCAACAATGGTAGATAGTGTTAATTCCTTGATGTTGCATGAACATACATGTTCCTAATCAATAAGATTAATGGAGATAGTTATGTTTAGATAAAGGGGATATCCTTTTATGCTTTCTTTCCTATTTAAATCATGGGTGTTGCATGATCTTGAATTATCTAGTCTTAGATAATAGATCTTATATACCGATTCAATACATTTGATCTACTTCATTTGATCAAGAGATGATATCATGTCCATTGAGGCTACACATCCATGCATAATTCTTTTCAAGATTATTAATATTGCCTAAGATGAACCATGTAAGTGTTCAATTAAATTTACAAAGTTGACATCATTGACCATTATATTTCAATGATTTATTTATCTTGTTTGGTTTATAATCATGGTATAACATATTACTTTACTTGGATACAATGTAGGATCAAATAGGTAGCATTGTTCATAATTCCAAGATGCAAATGAATCCTACTAAATCATAGTATATGATTAATTATAAACCTAAGGGAAGACATAAGGATGTTCATATATTTGTAAAGGTAATGAATAGTATTCCTTCAAAGATGATGAAATCATGATTTTTTCTTCTATAGAGGATAACATGATTACATTCAGTCAAAAAAGTTGATTTCTTTCACAAAGGCTATACTTCATGGTGGTAGATTTCTTCTTGATAGATTGGAGGTGGATAATGCTGACCTTTTAGTATGTTAAAACCTTAAGGAAAATGGAGAACATATAATGTTTTGGAATGTGATGATTTTTCATAGCATGAATGAAAACTTAAGAAATGGAATCTACAAAAAAGATGTCAAAGAGGATACTAGATGGGTAGGATAAGAGATTGAACAAGCATGAATAAAAATGAAGGCTACAAGTCAAATGAAGCTACTTCAAGGATTGGGAAGAAGACAAACTAATGAGATGAAGCCTTAGAAGACAAAGTGCAAAAATTGAGAACACGTATACTATTTTCAGGAGAAGTCTCCATTGCAAAAGAGATGTCCTAATCTCAAAGGAGATGTCTATACTAACTTTTAGTTAGTCGTTGCTTGAATTTTAAGGTATTTTTGAAAACTCTGAGGCTATAAGAAGACATCAAATTCTTGGAAAAAGAGCAAATAGTTTCAACATCAAAGTAATCATTGTGTATTTTATTCAATTGTACCTATGTACTTCATTTTTCATATCATTTTCCTAATTGTTTGTAGAACTATGCTTCAAAGTACAAGGATCTATAAATTTAACTTACATTCTTTCCTTGTATTTTTGTTTCTCTCTTGTTTCCCTATTGGTGTTGATGTGCTTCTTATAAGAAGGCATTGTAATTGACCTTGTTGAGATCTTATGGCATTGAGTTTTTGTGCAATGTCAAAAGACTTCAAAGTGGAGCTCAATTTTGTAAAGGTTGTGGCATCCTTGAAACCACATTCTAATTTTATTGGGACCTTATGGAGTTGAGTGGTTTAGTAGCAATGAAACACTCTGGAGCAGAGCTTAGAGCTTGTACAAGGTGTGGTATCCTTCAAACCACATTTTAGAGAAACAAATTCTAAAGGTGTGCAGGAAATCTACCCTCTGAGTTTGGACTACCCAAATTGGGGAACCACATTAAATTTGGGTGTGATTTTTATGGCTAATCAATTTTTATTAAGGAACTTATTCAACCCCCCTTCTATGTTCTTGATCCTCAAGTGGCATTGGAGCTTGGAACTCTTTCATTCAATGTTAACATTCAAGGGTGAACTATGGAGGATACATCTTACATAAAGCCACAAATGTTTGAGGGGTTTGACTTTGCCTATTGGAAGGCTAGAGTGCAAGGCTTCTTCAAGTCTATGGATCTTAAAGTATGGGAGTCCATCCTTAAAGGCTACACATTGCCTTTCAACAATGTAACAAAGGACATCAATCCCTAGAGCAATTGGACATAAGAAGAAAGAGATAAGTTTATGCATGATTCTAAAGCAAAAAAAATTTTATATTGTGCATTGAATAATTTAATATAATAGTTGGATGTAAAATGGCCATAGAAATTTGGAAAACTTGAGAGGATACCTATGAGGGAACATCGATAGTTAAGTAATCTAAACTTTTAGTTTTGCAAAGTGAGTAAAACAAGCTTAGAATGAGAGAGGGTGAAAAGATAAAACATTATTTCTCTAAGTCAAATGATCTAGTTATGGCTATTATGGACATAGGCAAGGACTTTCTTCAAAGTAATGTAATAATAAAACTAATTAGGAATTTACAATTGGAATTTAGACCTAAGGTCACAGCTATGGAACAAATTAGAGATTTTTTAGTTTTAAAATTTGAAGAGCTCCAAAGTGCTCTTATTTCTTATGAGATGAACCTCATAAGTGAAGGGGCAATAAAAGAAAATCCCATTGTCCTAAAATCTATCTCTAATGAAAAGGAACTTGGTGGGAAATGTGAGTAATGAAGAAGAAATAACACTCCTATCTAGAAGGTTGCAAATGCTCATAACAAAAAGAAATAAGAGCTCCACTTAATAAGGATCCAATCAATTCAAAGGTAAGGAAAGGGGTAAAAATTTTTCTAATTTGAAGTTTGATTCTTCTTTAATAGAATGTTGGGTATGTGGTGGAAGAGGCCATGTGACCTCTAAATGGCAAGTTGCAACAAAGGGATAAAAGTGATATGGATGCAAAAAAGATCAACTTGTATGCAAACTATAATTATGGAGAAAAAAGTGAAGAAGAGATGGAGGATGATGCAAAGATTTATACCTCATTTGTATAGCCCTGAAATATGATGATGCTAGCACCTTAGACGATGAATTTGAAAATGTTGAAAAAAGGTATGCTCTTTTGTGTAATGAACTTTGCACAAAGTTAAATAAACAAGTAAAAATCAAGGATCAAGAAATTTCTTCATTAAATTTAAAGAATTTAGAACTTAAAAAATAAATCTCAGATGTAAGGGCTAAGAATTAAAAACTAACCAAGTCTCAAGAGCAAGTTAAGGAAGAACTTGTAGATACTAAAGTCATAAATGAAAGGTGGATCAAAGGAAAAGAATCCCTTTAGATGGTTCTTGGACAAGGAGGAAGTCCAAATGACAAAAGTGGTCTAGGATGTTATCAACAAGAACAATCATCTACAATAACCTCATATAAACAAGAAGGCATTTCAAAGATTGAGATAACCACTAGCACTATAGGTAATCAAAAGGTAACTCCAATGTTTTATTACTTTATCCATAGTAGAAAGATTAGATGTTATTACTATAATAGGTTTTGACATAAGCAATGGAATTGAAATTTAAGTTATTATCACATGAATACCTAGTCACATCATAAGACTCATTTTTACCCAAATGCACCTAGAAAGGAAACTATGTAATACCATAGGAAAAGATTGATGAGTGGCGAGGTACCCCTACACTCCACCATACGAAACAAGCGTACATGCGCTATCCGGTCGAACTCCGCAGACTAAATGCCTTAACGCCACAAGAAACACTTGGGGTTAATCGTTCGTTGTCTTCCCAGGCTTGCTTGTCTGTGTCACGGTGTATGGTTAAGCAAGTCTGAGGTATGTGATTTTTTTGGTATTTTTGGCTTATCTTCTATGCTACCAGGAGAA
>MNCI01005623.1:617899-717834 GCA_015680685.1 Gnetum montanum | reverse complement strand
TTCATTTCTATTCCAACTTCATGGTTAATTAACTGTTGCAGAATTCTTTACAAGAAAGAACATAATCCTCCTTGAACAATTTCAGTTCATTAGGATTCGGTACCTCACCATTTGCAAGTAAGTCCACCTGTTCCATGAAATGGTAAAAATGTGCCAACAGTATGTTCTTTTGATATGGTAGGCAATGAGTCCACTTCATCCATACATCCACAAAATTCTATGGTCTCTCTTGGCTTAGAGCTGTACAGTCCCCCTTCTCAATAATAAGAACCCTAACAAATCAGTGATTGGGTATTTCTCAAACTAAAAAAGGACTCAAGGATTGAAAAGGGTGTGACTTCAAGCGAACTTGATGCATTTGTGTTGGCCATTCTCTTGGGTTATTGGATGTTTTCTTCTTGAATTTTCTTACTACTTCGACGTTACCCAATTATCGGGAAGCTGAGCTAATAAAAATAACAAAGTCTTTGCATGGTGTGGTTCTCACGCATAAACACATAAAACAAAAAAAATAGTGAGAATTCAAAGCAAACCCCTTAGAAAAAATAATCATTTGGGCTACAAGCACTGGTTATGGAACTAAAATAAAAATGTTTCCTCTATCTAAGGCCCTTCTTGCTTCACATTCTCTTCTCCTTCATTTCATCGAAATGGTAGTGGCTCTTGGGTGAAGGCATTCTTGTTACTTCGAGAGGATGGATTGGCCGAATGCATTGATGCGAAGTCACTAGATATGGTTTTTTTGAGGCCGAACTTGGAATGAGATTTTCTGAGTCACATTAATCATTAAACACACAAGGGGCTGTACACCACCTTGTTCTTGGGATTCCATTCCAGTCTCTTCTCTCCATCCTTCTCTCCATTATTCACGTCATTGCCAGTTGTATCATTAGTGTATATTTTGGTTGATGCATTATTTTCTTTTAGGTAAATTCTTGTGGTTAAGAATTTAACTCTTATTCCAAATGACATTCCTAGAGCCTATGGACTCTTTGAATATGGGTTTGTCATGGCATTAAGGGCATGAGCCTACTTTAGAGAGGACCCACTGACATTCCTATTTTGTGCACTAGTTAATCTCTTTCCCCTATCATTTTTGCAATTCATTTTATTTTTTTCATTTCCATCTTGACATCCATTTCATAGACATTATAGTTGTCTCTTTTTCTTCCTCTTTATTATTCCTTTTCTTTTTCCATTCTCTCACTACCGAAGGTTTGCGATTAGTCATGGGGGTATGGGGTCCAATTTTTTCGATTTTCTCCTAGCCCCTACACCTTCGATAGTCATCATTAATATATCTCCAGACCTGTATCAGCCATACCACAACCCAGCCAATGAACCTTTTACTGAAGCAAGGTATCAACTAGATTGAGATTCATTTACCCTTGCTAATATAAGATTCTGTTGTGTGTGTAGATGAAAATCATACAACAACAAATTGGATTTGGAGGGAACACTTGGAATGAAGCAGCACTGAAAGCAGTTACGCAAGGAGCAAGATCAATGGTGCGCTTACAGATGAACAACGAAAGGTGCAATCTTGGCATTGGCAGCAGCAAAACTTCTTTCTCTCTCTCTCTTTCTCCATTGCCAAATAAGGCCTGATTTCAAATGTAATAAGGTGTTCACTCTTGTTGTCATGAACACCCATTTTTTCATGTCTTGTAATGATGATCTGTTCACATGTCATCCCATTAGTTCCATTTTGAGTCAATTATCCCATACCTTTCCAATATTTTGTAAGGAACTCAAGGATGAGTTTTCATTCACTCATGGGGGTATGATGGGATGCGATATCGCATGGGCAGTGATATTGCATCCACCACAATATCACATCCCCCGTGATATCACGTACACGATATCATGTCGTCCCCCACAATATCGCGATGCATCGCCAAGTCTATAAATAAGAGGTAGCTCTCCCTTGTTTCTCATCCTAGGCTTAGACCATAGCAAAACTTTGGAAGTTTGACCTCTCCAAAGATAGATTAATTTCCATGTGCCCTCAATAGAAACTCCAAAGTGAAAGGATCTTTATTCGAGCAATATTGTACCTAAACACAAGTTGTGTACGGAAATAAAGATGAACTTCTTGGATAAACCTTGCAGTGCATGGAATAGGCTAAATAGGACTTTATTTACTATTATTTATTATTCGCGCCATTTAATTGTTGTATTAGTCATTAAATCTCTCTCAACCCTTCTCTCATAGTTAAGTGCTTCAATACGACCGCTTTGAGCACGTGCGTTATGCTTGGTGATCCCAGCAACAATTAGCGTTTGGTAACCAAGGTTACATCAGTTCAGGGTGTGAATGGTAAGTGGGAATGGATGCTGACACTAGGTTAATTAAGGCTTAGTTAGTTAGTTAGAGTTAGTCAATTAGTCTCTTCAACCCTTCACCTTGTTAGCATAGGAGATAAAATAGAAAAAACATAAAAATCATATACCTTAGACTTGCTTAACCATACAACCATGACAAGTACAAGTAAGTCTAGGAAGACATGAATGATTAACCCTAAGTGTTCCATGAGGTGTGTAGGCACTTAGTCTGCAGAGTTCGATCAGATCGCGTGTGTAACTCTCGTATTTGTATAGTTGAGTGTTGGGATACCTCGCCACTCATTAGGCCTTGATATTGAAGCCATGATATTGAATCACATGCTACATTATTAGATATCTAAGATCATGAGATGCATGCCTACCTATAAATGCAACACTTGGGCACATAATGCATCCAATTCTTTTATCAATAAAGTAGTCAAACCCTTGAGTTTTTATTTCATGGTCTTAGAGAATAATCAATGAGTGCCCACAATGTTGATTTGAGTTAATTGTATGACATCTTATTTGAGTCGCAATGTACCTAGACACATTCCATGAATGACAATAAGATCGAGATTGATTCTTATTCATTGTAACACTTTAACTTAGATTAAATTTACTTTTAATGCAATTTATATTCCATGTACTTAGTTAATATTTACACTTCCATGCACATTAATGAATTGGAAGAATGAGAGCAACTAGTTTCAAGCATAAACATGTATTCACTTGGTAATTCTAGCAACATTATTGCTTGGTTCGCCTAGTAGTGTAGAACTTGGTAATTCTAGTAGTGGATACATGGGTTTAGGATGTGTAAGGCACCTAGGAATGAACACTCATCACCCATAGGCTAGTTTAAACTTTATCTTCCCATTGTTAATTAGATTAAATAATTAATTTCTCTATTATCATTAGGATTAGAATAAAGCCAAAACAACATCAACAATCATATGCCTCACATTGGACTAAATCATACATGACAAAGCTACCACTAGTCCAAATGGAAAGATAGCAAACTACAATCAAGGCATAACAATCTAGATGCTACAACTATTCCCATTCACAAAATTTGATAGGATCATGCATGAACACTTTTGATTTATATAGTTGGGTGAAGGGGGTACCCACTACTCATCATTGGCACCATTACCAAGGATGGTGCTAGTTATCTAGATTAGTACATGATTGTTGTAAAAGTGTTAATGATTTATCTTTTAGAAAATATTAATATTTTAAGTCACACATGTTAAAACCATATCTCGTTCACATAGGACCAATAACACATCATATGATGAAAACTCTTGTAGAGAAAATGAGAGGATCTGAACTAAAAAGAATTGAAGTGAACACCCTCAAGGGAGAATCTCGTTTCATATGCTCATTTCCACCCTTACTACATGCAAGAACTACGTTCGACTGGTATAAACAATCCTAGAGAAGATGGAGAAAGTTCTAAAACAAGGAGGGCTTCCAAGGCCTAAGACCTCCTCTAAACCTAGAAAATATAAATCAAGGGACCATGGGGGAAGATATAGGAACCATGGCAATTCTCCTAGTTCCTCATATTTCTCTTCCTCTTCAACATCTAGTTCTAATGAAGATGAACATAGGTATAGAGACAGAGCTCCACTATGGGGTCAAGATAAAGATAGAAATAGAACCCAAGGACAAAATCAAATACATAAAAATGAGAATCAATAAGATCATCACAATTAGACAAATAGAAATATAGATTATCACCATGATGTGTCTAATATAGATGAACCCTTATTAGCTACTAAGGGCCTAACATGGATTTGGGAGCTAGTTTGAATACCTCAAAGGGATCAAAGAGACAACCACATCAAACATCTTGATATGGAAAACATTCCTAAATTTAGGGGAGGCTATAATTCTGATCCATAACATTATTTACAAGCCTTCCATGATGCATGTGCCTTGCAAAACATTGAACACAAGTGGCAAAAGCTTAATCTCTTTCCTAGGACACTAATAGATGAAATTGAAAGTTGGTATAGGTCATTGGAACTAAATTCCATTCACTAATGGTCCACAATGCTAGCACTCTTCAATAAAAATACCAAACCTATGTGAGAGTGTTCAACTTGAGAAAACAAATCCAAGGATGGAAGCAAGAAAATCATGAACCCTTGAATGTGGCCCTCGATAGATACTATTCGCTACTACATAGATCTCCAAGCCATTATTTCTCTCAACAAGAGCAACTTTTCCACATCATAGATGGGCTCTGTAATGAAACAAGGAGGACCCTTGGGATTTATGCGCAAGGTTAATTATCCAAACTAAAAGCCCATTAGATACAAAGGTTAATCGAGTGGGTAGCAAAAGAAGAAGGAGAGCTATGTAAATAAGTGAATGTAGATGAATATAACTAGGATCCAACTCTTCAAAAGAAGAGGTTCCATACCTATGATGAGGAAAAATAGGTAGCTCTTGATGAGGTGATTTCACAAAAAACCTTGCCAATACAAAAGTCTATCGATGAGCTTGAAGCAAGGCTAGATAAGATGTGGGAGTTGATGAATGATAAAGTTACAACTTATATGAAAACCATAGAGGAGAGAGTAACACAACAAGAATCAAGTGATCAAAACAAGAAGAGGAAAAATAACTAATAAATCGATAGGAAAAATTTTCGACAAAAAGGAAAAATGGTTGTAAGTGAAGAGACTATAGACTCAACCATAGAAGAGGATGATGGATTTGACATTTTCCTATATGATCATCCAAAGAGCTATTTCCTAGTAATTTTACATCCACATGAGTATTGAGATTTTTCTTTGAATCCCAATTTTGTACAAAAGCAAATGCGTAGGGAACTATCTTATTCACAAAGTAATTATCGATAGTCCTACAACCAACTGTACTATTGTAACGTTCCATCCCTTGTTAAGGGTGGAAATAGTTGAAAAAATGTAATTAATCTTCTAAGGAAGAAGAACCTTGTTATAAGAAGTTACAATTATTCATGTATCCCTTGGGAAGGGATCTGACCTATGCCATTTAAGGCCAAGGTTAGAGGTCATGTCAGGCATGGAGTTGCGGAGCTGGGAAAGGCAAGTAACGGGAACTAGGTGAAGCAAGACAAAAAAGGACTGATCACCCCTTTAGTAGGATAGCCTAACCATGGTGGCCATGCCAGATTAACTCTAAGGATTAAGTGGCATAGGAAAATAACCCAAAATGGAATTACAATACTCTCTTCCATTAATATAATTTTTCCATTTTTCTTGTTTTATGCTTTAGTACCAATTATTTATTTTCTAGTTAATTCATTTATTAAGTATTTATAATGTTTCCAATATATTATCTAATAAAATGGTAAATGTAATAGATTAAGAATTTGTATTTTTATGACATTCAGGAATGGGATGTCACATTTGGTATCAAAGCCAACCACAATTCAGGAGCAAAAGTGGAAGAAAAAATTTATTTTATTATTAGTGTTGAACACAAGTACATTAAGTAAAATAATAAAATGGAAGAAAATATTATTTTATTTTATTTTGTAGTAAAAGAGGTGTGAGAGGAAGTACATTTATGTAGGATATAGAAAAAGAAAGAATAGGGGAAATAAGTAGAATGGGAAAAATGTAAGAAAGTCAACTATGATCATTTGTTACGACCGAAAGACTCAAGAAGATCTATGACTATCTTCAATTGGGACTCTCTTTCTTTAATGGTAGCATCTACCTTGCTAAGCACTACTTTGCATCTAGCCAGTCCATCACATAATTGTTTGATATATTTGGTCGCACGTCTTATTGCAACTGTTGATTCCTCCTTTCTTTTAAGTTGGGTTTGCAACATATCCATCTGTATTAATTGATCATCCATGTCCTTTTTCCATTCTTTCTCTTTTCTCTACAAAAAAAAATTTAAATTATGAGTTCTAAGAAAATCAACAAACAAATATAAAAAAAGGTATTAGCTAAAATTGATCATTATCAATTTAAAGGAACCGTTCACAAGTTACTAGATGGTGAGCATAACATGTTGCACTTTCTAATTCTCCTAAGATTTGCTCCAAATCTTTTACAACATTTGGAGCATCCTCAGAAATTGGATGAAAAGATGATGAAACCTTAGTCTATATTAAATCATAATCTACCTTGAAGTCGCATGACTAAGATTCCCGTAAATGGTAGACACCTTCGCGAACAAAATAGGGTTTATTATTTGAGATTCGTTGGTTGATGCACTGAAGAAGTACAAGTTCTTCTTTAGTAGCTACCACTATCTTTCCCATTGAATAAGAAGATCATGAGATTGAGAAATAAGAAGTTACCAAGACAACTTAGAAATTAATGTTGATACTACCTGTGGAAGAAAACCTCTTCCAAGTGTTGCAGAATGGGAGTCTATGCAGAAGTANAAACAAATATATATATATATATATATATATATATAATACATAAAACTAAGTTATATTTAAATATATATACCTTAGAAGTAAAAAGTGTGACTTGTTCTTGTGATTGAACCATATCAAAGGATGAAGTACCTTGAATTTCTTTAACCTATGCAACTTCAGCACTATACATTGGTTCATTCTATGGCCCAAATTGCACTATCAAATATATAAAATAAAAACATAATCAACAAACAAGGAAATAATAAAAACATAAAAATACCTCATTGATTTCTTCCTGACTTTGAGCTTGCTATAAAGCTAGTTGACCTTTCTTGGCACCCATAATCTTACTTCTTATAACCCTCTCATCTTCAAGAAATTTAGGGCAAAACCAAGGATTGTAATGAGTAAAACGTTTCTTGGGATTATCATAACTTAGGATCATACACATGATCAAGGGTATATAGCATAGGGTATAGGACTTTGAAGGATTTTTTGGGCAATAGTAATTTTAGTCATAGCAATATACTAGGTAGAGAAATAAGAAAATGACCAATCATAAATTCTACTAGTTATGGCACCATGAAGTATGAAAATAGAATAAGAACAAACATTGGATTGTTGTCTACACCATAGAATCTTGCTACTAATGAATAGGCATAAGTCAAAGTGAGCCTAGTTAGTGAAACCTTTACGAACAAATTGGCTTTTTCCAATAGCAGAATTAGCAATGTAGGTAGATAATTCCTTCTCACAAAAAGATTTAAATTTTTGAGAGTAAATTGAAGAAATTAAAAGGTCCTCTCCTTGTTGAAAACCTAAGACTACTTTAATATCAAGAGGAAGGATTTTTATATCTCCAAAAACTAATTGAAAAGTAGAAAATTTCTTATTATTATACTATTCACACCACTTCGAAAGAATACTCTTGCATTGGGAAAGTTTAGAAATTGGAAAAACAAGTAAATCAACTAACCTAGAAGTGGTAAAGAACTGAAAACCCTCCTTCCCAAGTAAGCTACAAACCTTATCAAGAGCAACGAGGAAATTATTTTGACATAAAATAACATTAGGTAATAAAGAGCTACTACCTGAAGGAGCCTAAGGTGAAGCTTGACGTTTGGAAGCCATGAATTCTTTATAATAGAAAATCTTTAAGCTTCTTTGTTGACAATCTTTTGTTGGTATTAAGTTGTCATGAGTAAATCATCCTACTTCTCATATTTATAATACAATTTTAGAAATCATAGAAAAGGCCAAGAGAAAGTATAACTTAAGATAACGAAAGATTTAATAAAAGCTAACGTATACTTCTTTTTTTTTTGAAGAAAAAAGCTAATGTTTACTATTTGTTTTAAAAGCAAATGTTCACTTTTTGGATTTTATGATTTTTAGGTTCACTAGAGTGGAATTATCTATAGTTTAACTTAAAGTGCTCTTCAAGATGATTCCAACGGCACTAATTATATCAAAATCCAACTTATGATTTGAAAGATAAATTCATTCTCGATTTATGTGCAATTTAAAATTAAAAATTAAAAAAAATATTANTTATAGATAAAATATTAGGGCTTGTAGCCCGGTTGCAGCAAGGACGTGGCCAGCCACAACAAGGCTATGACCAGCCATAGCCAACCACAAGCAACTGTAGGACCATAGCTAATGGGATCTAGCCCTTAGGGATAGCCCCAAAAAGGAGGCACCAAAGAAATTGTGCCCGTGCAGCCTCCATCTTCATGCCACTCACTGCCTTCCATTGATTGCCTATGCCACTGCTGCCTTCTATCGATCACTTGCACTGCTCGTTGTCATCTGCACCTCTGTGCCATCTATTTGCACTATGTTATGCTACCTATGTAGCCTTGTGCAGCATGTCTCACCTATGAACCATGCCTCACCTACAACTGTGCCTGCCACACTACACTACACCACATCTCCCCACTCGCACCACTCATCACTGCCTCCTACATTGGCCATCATTGCCTCGCACATCGTCCATCACTACCTCCCACACTACCCATCGCTATCTCCCACATTTTCCATCACTACCTTCTGTGTCATCCATCACTACTTTCCATGCCACCCATCGTCACCTTTTGTGTTGTCCATCACTACCTCCCATGCCACCCATCATCACCTTCTAGCCACCGCACAAATCCTAGAATGGTTTTTCCATCAATTGTGGAAAAATCAAATTTTTTTGACAATTGATGGGAATTTTGAAATTCCAATTAATTCATGGAAAAAGTTTCAAAAAAAATCTTATGCCTATTAGTTTTAGTTTAAATAGAAAATGCACTTAATTATTTAAAAATATTCAAATTGGTGTTGTGACAACAAAAGAAATAAAAATTTTATTATTAAGTACGCATGTCCTAGAATAGAATTGGGATGGGTGACCTCTTGAGAAGTCTTGAAAAACATAAATGTTGAGAAAACTTAAAACGACTAAAAATTTTGAATTTGAAGTCCATTTTCAACCAAACAAAAATCAATTCCAATAGATATGAACTTTCTAGACTCAATGGAATGGTTAGATTTAGATTTTGGACTATAGAAAATTAGCATTTAATTCATTATTTTAGGTCCCAAAAATAATTAGGATTCAGTACTTGGTGAGAAATCCATAATAGTTTCAACTTCTTTCACAAGTAACTAAACAATTTTGAATTCCATAAAAATGGCCATAGAGACTGAGGATTATCAACAAACCTAATTTCTTCAACTTATCGATGTCCAAAACCCAAAGAATAAACTGAAGAGAAATGGAAGCCTGAGTCAATGACCAGATGAATGCCCTTGAAGAACAAATTAATGAGATCAGGGATGTTCAAGAAGAACTTCATCACTCAAACCAAGAGTTTAGGACAAAGATGCAAAATATGTCTGAGGAAATTATGAAATTGTCCCAGAGTTCGAAAGATAAATGGTTAAAAGTGCAAGAAAAGATGGATTCCTTTGTAGACTCCATCAAACAATTAACTGACCATCCATTTAGCCTTCAAACCCTACCCATGAACAACATCAAGACCATGATCAACTTTCTCCTAAGGATCCACACCAAACACAACCTCTACCTACTAGTGGACAAGATACCAAAATTCCGCTTGTAGGTCATAGAATTAAAACCAAAGTTGAGGGATATGGGAACTGGCTTAATCCACCTAGAGAATCATTGACACAAGTTCATGCTAAGAAAGTAAAATTAGATCATTATGATGGAGACCCTGGATCCAATGCTAAGGAAAGGATTGGCTTGATACAATAAAAAATTACTTTGATATGTTGAATTTGTCAAGCCATGAACATTTAGAAGTTATCTCCTTGTATTTAAGAGGAGTTGTGGCAACATGGTGGAATGGACTAAGATCCAAGGTTTGATTACAAATTGGCTTAATTTTTATTGATATTTTGAACAAAAATTCATTCCCAATTCTTTTCTCAAATAGCATAAAATGACATTTGATTCCTTAAGATTAAGATGGTGATCTGTAGATGATTACTACAAGGAATTCTTTGATCTTTCTTGGTATGTAGGTCACTAGGATGAGGGAGAATTAGCTTCAAAATTCATTGGAGGACTACATGCTCAATTATGTCTCCAAACACAAGCCCATAATCCTCAAACCATTGATGAAGCATATAAAATTGCTAAGGATTATGAGGAATCAAATTAGATACAAGTTACAATTCAACAAACAACTCTTCAAAAATCTACTTTTCCACAAGCAATGATAGAAGAGACATCAACCAAAAAAGCTTGATTAGCATCTGGATGTTTTATTTTTGGTGAAGATCATTTCAAACAAGACTACCCAAAATTTCGAGCAAAAATGCAAAGGACCAACCAAATCATAAATCAAAAACCCAATCCAAACATGATCAAAGGGAATAATCCAACCACTACCATAGCAGTGAAGAATATATCTGCATCGACTAAATCAAGTTTGTGTAAATTTCAATTTTCTTTACTAATTTTTGAAGGTTCAATTGAAGGTAAAAAATTAAATTTCTAATTGATAGTGGTGCTATTGTTAACTTTATTTCTCCAAAGTTGATTAATTTATTGAAATTAAGTTTACCTTTTAAGAAAATTATTAATATAGAACTGGAAAATGGAACAACTATGAGCAAACATACCAGGTATGGATAAATTAACTTTACCTAGCAAAACATGCCTTTCATTGATGAATTTTTTGAATTTGAACTATGTGATGTTCATGCAATTTTAGGAATGTCTTTCCTACAAAAATTTGATGTTACTACCCACTCTCGAACTTGTATTTTAAAAGTTCCAACCACTGATGGAGTTAGGGTTCTAAGGAGGGTAGGAACAACAAAGAAAATTCATATGATAACTATTAAGCAATCTAAAAGATTAGTCAAAAAAGGCACTACGATGTTGGTTGTCAAAGTATTCCAACCTCAGAGATCTTCAAGTACTAAGATCCCGAATGAACTCAAGGAATATAAAGATTCAGTATTTGGTGAAACTAGAGAACTACCTCCAAAAAGAGCTATCAAGAATGCCATTGATGTTTTTCTTGGTGCACAACCTATATCAAAAGCTCCTTATAGATTCTCTACTTTTGAATTAAGAGAATTAAAAATACAGTTAGACTAATTATTGGAAGGGAAAATTAGACCTAGCATATCACCTTGGGATGCACCAGTATTAGTCGTTAAAAAGAAAGATGGTACACTAATATTATGCATTGATTATAAAGCACTGAATAAAGTGACAATTAAAAATACTTATCCTTTACCTAGAATTGATTATTTACTTGAGCAACTTATGAGTGCATGTTATTTCATGAATATTGATCAACTTATGAGTGATTTTTTTTTTAGAGAAAAAAAGGGATGAAACTTCTTATTAACCTAAACACTAATATCAAATGTAGTGGCAAAACCCATAGTCATGGGGAAGGCCATCATCAAACTAGCACTACGCTTATGGCTAGTTGAACTCATATGGATATTATGTTTAACAATCTATTTCTCCAACTAGTTCTACTTCCTCTACCTTAAATTACTACTACTAATTTCCCGAATATCATCAACCTACAACATCTTCTATGGGATCACCATCTCATGGCTCTCACCCTCCATCATATCCTCAATATTCTCATACTTTTTTCCACCATATGTCACTGCCAAAACCATAGGAAGATTCAGCACCACAACATCAACAAAAGAATGCCACTTGTGCTATGAACATACATGGAAATGATAATGCTAGTAGATCTCAACCACAACCTTAGAAACATACTTTCTATAGGAGGTTCCCATGCATCAACATAAAGCTCATAGACCCACTAGCACAAGGCCACTTGGTGCAACATCCTTGCTCTCTGAAATGATGTCTCCTGATCATACACAAAAGCCAACAACCATCACCACTCCAACACAAGACATAAAAGATAAACCTATCATTATGGAGAGATTGAAAAATCCATGCATCACTAATAGTAAAGGGTGTAGTTGTGGGCCAAAAATTCAAAATTTTAATACAACCCACAACAAAGCTAAGGAACAAGTGTGAGAGCAAAAACAAGTCTATGAAGTAGCCATTAAATCATAGGACATCCAATGTCTTGAAAATGAAAGTATAAAACTACTTCAAAGATGCATGGAACCCTCTAATCCATTTATTAGTTCTAAACTTAAGAAAATGGACCAAAAAGAGGACTTAGACATAGATATCCTACACTCTAATTATACACTGAAAAAGGAAATTAAACATGGAGACTTGGGAATTAAAATAGAAAATCAAAGAAGAAGAAGTAAACACATATTGACATCCTAAAATAGAGATACCTTCAAGTTCAAATGAAGATATGTCTTCGAATGATTCAAATGAGACTATCACCAATGTTAGATGTGCTATAACACAATTAATTAAATTAGTAACAGTG
The DNA here is from genome assembly GCA_015680685.1 of Gnetum montanum. Lineage (NCBI taxonomy): Eukaryota > Viridiplantae > Streptophyta > Gnetopsida > Gnetales > Gnetaceae > Gnetum > Gnetum montanum. The sequence goes on along the minus strand of MNCI01005623.1, from coordinate 705,210 downwards.
ATGGAAGCTAGTGGTGTATGACCAAGGGATTGTGTGGTCCATCTCTTGAATGTGTGGCCATAAGATTAGTCATGGGAGAGATGCTCCATCGTGGTTCAAGAACTAATAAGTGCTTTTCACTTTTTTATTTTACAATTTTTTATGATTTCCAATTTATTTCACCATTTTCTAATTCTTAATATGTTTTTCATTTCTTGATATTTTTATTTTTTTATTTATAATTTTCTTTTCTATTGAATCATTTTCTTCATGTTTCTGTTAATAATATTGTCAAGTCAGGATGCAGAAGTTAACACTATGTGTTGAGTTTTTGTGCTATGCTATCAAGATGATTAGGTAAGTAATTATGTAATGTAGTGAGACCACCTCATCTATCCCTCTAGTTCTCTGAATAAAAAGATCTTTTATCATGAAGAAATTTGTTTCTTCTTTCATGAACTAAAATCAATCAATGATCATTGTACCTTGAAGAAAGAGAAAACAACCAAGTGGGAATCATAAGGGTATGATCTCAAGGGGATTTGTTGGGTCTTGACTTTCTTCATGTGGTTTATGACTCCTCATGGAATGTATCATTACTCCACTATCAACCAATAATAGGAAGCTAAAATTCTTTGCATGGTGTGGTTCCCATCCAAAATCATAAAAATATAAAATTCAAAAAATAATATACAAAAATAATAATAATGAAAATTCAAAGTACACCCTTAGATACAATAATGGGCTACAAGCATTGGTTATGGGGTCGAAAAGACGTGTTACCCATGCCTAAAGGCTCCCCTCTAACTAAGGCCCTTCCATCCTTCTTCTCTTTTCTTTTCTTTTAAGAGTGATGATTGTTTTTTGTTGTGGTTGTGGACTCATGATGGTCAGCAAGAGAAAACATATCAATGTAAGGTCATTGTTAGTGGTATGGACTTGGTCTAAAACTTAGACGAATAGGTATGCCAAAAATTGAATCACATTTAACACAAGAACCTATTGCAAACATGGTAAAGAACCTTACATCTCCATCTTTAGAATCCCTTCTCATTCCATAATTGACCTCACTACTATGTGCAATTATGTGCCTTTTGGTTTTGCTTAGTATAGTGTAACATCCCAAATTATATGTTATTTGAAACAAAGGTATGATCTACATTTAACTTCTAAGGTCTCCAAAAAAATCTATAGAAGTGGTTATGCAAGGGCATTATGGCAAGAGCCTACTTTGGGGAGGATCCACTATCATAACTTTTGTTGATTATGACTTGTGACTAACCTTCACATCTTCCAAAACATCAGTGGTGAGTTCTCTAAGTGTATGCATGCTTTTGGGACTACTTCTCATCAATTTTAATTGATTTTTCCTACTTCTCTATCTCAATATCCTTTAACTTTTAAAAAATTTCTTGGTCATCTTCTACATTGGACCTTTGGTTTTAATTATTTGAAAACTTGTGCTCTTCTAGACTTACACTTATTAGTCATGGGGGCTATGGATGCTCGTTTTGAAATTATTAAAAAAATTTCTTACTATTTTCAAACATTATGATGACTAATAGTAATTGATCAAAATGAGTTGAACAACTTGATGATTTTAGTTACCACATAGCCTTAGGCATAGTACGTTGTCATCACCTTGTGCTTAAATGCAAACAAAGGTATTTGAAAAGGATTAATTGTTAAGGAAATTTTACTAAAACTAATTTTGATCCTTTTGTGACTATAGGTGATGCTATAAGGGATGCCTAAGGAAGATGGTCTTTTGCTATGTGTGAAAATGAAGCTGAGAGAGGGAAAATGGAGGATATGCCCATGGACAAATAGTAGCACATATAGGATAATGGCTCAAAAATCACATGATATCTCAATCCATGGGATGGTGAGAAGAAATTTTAGTCCATCCTTTAAGAATGTTCTACATAACCAGAGAAGCATCAACATAACAATTAAGGTTGGAAGTCTACTAGTGCTAGTGGTAACAAGAAGAATCATCTTTAGAAGATTTTTAAAGACCTATAAAAATTTTATAATATTCAATGTCTATCTAATATTTTTGTCACTTTTCATTTTGTCTACATCCACTCAAATAAAATAATATAATGTGGCACTCAGAGTTAGTTAGTAGTTAGAGTCAATCAATAATCCCATGCCTTCCTAATATTTTATCAATAATTGGTTTCCCCTTTTGTTTACTCAAGGACGAGCTTTCATTTAGTCATGCTTGTATGATGAATTATATTCTGCTTACACCGTTAGATTGAATCTCTGATATCATATCACATGCTATGTTATCGAATATCCAATATCACAGGATGAATGCCTGCCTATAAATACAACACTTGGATGCAGGATTCATCCAATTCTTTTTTTAAAAGAGTAGCCAAACCCTTGTAGTTTTATTCCGTAGTCTTAGAGAATAGTTAGTGAGTGCCCATAGTGTGGATCTCAGTTACTTGTACAAGATCTTATTTGAGTAGGACACATTTCATAAATGATAATAAGATCAAGATTGACTCTTATTCATTACAGAACTTTGACTTAGATTAAATTTACTTTTAATGCAATTTATATTTCATGTACTTAGTTAATATTTACACTTACATGCACATTAATGAATTAGTGAAATGAGCATGACCAGTTTTGAGCGTAAACACATATTTTCTTGGTAATCCTAGCAATGTTATTACTTGGTTTACCTAATAGCGTAGCACTTGGTAATCCTAATAGTGGATGCATGGGTTCAAGATGTGTACAGCAACCTGGGAACAAACACTCATTACTTGTAGGCTAGTTTAAAATTTATCTTCCTCTTATTAATTATATTAAATAACTAATTTCTCTATTATTTTTAGGAGTAGCATAAGGCCAAAACAACATCAACAATCATATGTCCCACTTTGGACTAAATCATGTGTGACAAAGCTACCACTAGTCCAAGTAGGAAGATAGTGAACTATGATCAAGGCATAATGATCTAGATGCCACAACTAGGACCATCCACAAAGTTTGACTAGATCATGTGTGAATGCTTGTGATTTGTATGGTTGGACATAGGGGTTACCCGCTAGTCATTAAAATGAAATATGATCCATCATATATAGAGATAGTAAGTTATGTCAGAAACTACTAACATTTATAAACTATAAACTAGAGGAATTTCTAAAGAGCTAGAGCAAATTTACAAGAACCTCAAATTTATATTTAAGTAAGTTTATTTACTAGTTTCAATTTATTACTATGTTTGATATTATAAATTATATCATTACATATTGATGGTTTGATATTTTGCAATGTCACAACATTCAAGGCTTTACAGGAAAGAAACATATTTTTTCATATAGATGATACACTATTCAATAAGTAGAATTAAATATTCATGATGTATCAAAATGGTATCTTGTAGTGTTATCTTGAGATTTCATCAAATGAAAACTTCAAGGAAATAATTTGAAGAATTTGAATGCTATTCATACTTATCCATTGTAGGACCTTCGATTACATGAGGTTGAAAAATGTGTTGACATGATACTCTGTGGAAAGATGTGCTTTAAACATCTTAAAGGGAAGCATGAGCCTCGTAGACTAATAATTAATAGAATGATCACTCCAGAGGAGAAATGCAATCATATGAGGTGCTCTCATTCTCTTAGATTAGCTCTGGTCCAATATTTTGTGGGTACAAATTCATCTATTTTCTACTACATATACCTCAATGTCGATAATGTTTGCAATATGTATTTAATCTCATACATCCTACAAATTTATATTCTTCATATTTTAATATAATATATCCTTTTTTACTAATTTTAGCAATTTTATAGATATTCAATTAACAAATACATGTTCATTAGTCTTCTTGGAAATATGGAGTTTACCAAGGAAGAGCTTAAGCTTAGGCCTAATGTTCAATCAATGCTACATCAGCATATGAAAAGTCTATCATCATAGGAGGATACATCTACAACAATCAAGAAGCATGATGATTTTTTCTACTATTGACAAAATCTAGAGTTCATTGACCTTATACTATAGAAGTATGAAAAGAAAATCTCAAGAATGGAGAAATCAGTCATTTGCTATTTTTTTTATTTTGAAAATATAACTATTAAAGACTCCTTTTGTCCTTTTTTTTTTAAATTTATTTGAGTTTATACAAAGAACAATTGAAGTCTATTCTAGGTTAGTTATTAATATTGACATGGAGAACTATCACTTATTTAAATTTTTTCTAAATAACTATAAGGATGTTATATTTAGTAATTTCTCATTCCAATATGTTTTAAGTTACCACTACCAGAGGAATATAATATTTTTCTTAATTTACTGTTCCTTCATAATGGTAGAAGCATTTAAGATCCTCAATGCATTTTTGGAAGGTTACTGCAATATCAAGAAAAAGAACATGGTGGATGTGGAATCCATTAAATATATTCTTCCAGGTGTAGCTGTCCCAAAAGATATTGATTACATATCTTGTAAATCAGTAAACTTTTGAATAAAGCTTATTAATTTTGTCTTGATGAAGGGTGAGGTAATTATGAAGGATGTCTCCTCTATTATATCATTATTCTATTACAGTAGCCTCCTTAGAGCATTAAGTGAATACAAAGACATTGGTGTCATATTGATACATGATGATGATCTATGATGTTTCCTATGGTCTTCAACAACAAAATAACTAGGTCCAACTGATGAGGAGCCTTTTGATGTTAATAATGTGAAGGAAATATATTGAAGTATTTTGAAGGTAGAATATGTATATAAGGAAATTATAATAAATCTAAAAGATTAGTCCACTAATAAGGTATGCTATGTTAAATTTTATGAATAATACAGTTTAAAGTATTGTAGTAATATCATCATCGATAATAACACATTTTTCATAAGCAAGAAGGTTACATCTTTGATGATTAGGATAATCCAAAAGAAGAAAAAGAAAAAGAAGAAGTTTCTAAATAAGTTATTGTTATAATACATCAATACTACATAGATTCAAATGATATAAAAATTTCAATATTACTTACCCTTATTAATAAAATTTTAGTGTGTCCAAGAAAAAGAAAAAGATAAAGACACATATGATGATTTTGATAATGATTAAGACATTGAAACAAATAAAGAAATGGTGTGTTTTTACATGTATTAATATGATGAATATAAAATGAAATTTTATGATTAATTTACTATGTTGATTCTCTAATATATACATGTTGATTGGGAAATTCCATTGGAAACCATTAAACAAGACATCAAGTAAAGGTTCTTCAAGCAAGCATAAGGTTAGTATCGTGAAGTTTGTTGAAATTACTCCTTCTAATATTATTAAATTTCTTTTAAAATAGATTTCATTATATATGTTTCAGAGAGGAACACCAAATTCTTTAAAGGAAAAAAAAAAAGAGTTAGTAAAAAAATCAAAGAAACCAAAGACAAATACTTGACATAAAATTATGTATTGAATTTAACATTTAGTAACTTTATATTAAAGGATATACTCAACTATATATATAATTTTATGTAGGTTTGTACTAATGAGAGTTAGGGTTTTGTCAAATGTCTTGAAAAACAAAGTACGATTCTGGATTTTATGATGCATTGTTGATAGAAAAAATAATTATATTAATTTATTGCTCTATGTTATATTAGAAAATTTCTAATAAATGTAACATGTATGCTTTAATTCCTCTCAATTAGATGCATTAAAAGAAATACTTCGAACTGGAAATGATATAGAAATTTATAACATAGTTTTCTTGCCAAAATACTATGCTAAGGTGTTGGTCGTAGTAGATGGAAATGTTATCCCAAGAAATGATTCAAGAAGTTTAAGAAAAAAATAACAAATAAAGGAAACAATATTCAAATACTATTTTAAAAAGATGCAACCAATTCCAAAATTTTAATCTGCATATCATTTTAATTTTAATTTTAATTAAGTAGAACACATAAATTGGAAGACGAGAAGGTGAAATTGAGATACAATATTTTAAGGTTGATATAATAAGAAGGAATTATATTTAATAACTACCAAAAAATATTTTTCCCAGTGAACATAAGGATTGAAAGGAGTATGTTTCATTGGGTATTTATTATTATTGATATCATTGCAAGTTCAATAATAATCATGGATCCTAATAATGGTAATAATGAATGCAATGAACATATTGATATTATATATAAGTTCCTTAAGATAAAGCATAGCATCTAAATAGACAGGAATAATTTTATCAAGAACTATGAAGATAGTTATTTCAAAGAAATATACCATGATAGAGGAATGGATATGACTATGGTGTTTATGTATTACTTTATATAGTATGCATTATATGTCGTAGAAAGATATCATTTAAGGCATTAAATGTACCATTGTATAGAAAGAGAATCCTATGTGATATATTAAATGTGTCAGATTGGCATACGACATGGTTTTCTAATATTAAATAAGTGTTTTCTATTACATTTTATTATCTCTTATGTAACAAGTGTTTTAATATTAATGTTCCTTATTTAGAATCATATTAATGTTTTGTAATATTAACTACTTTTCATTCATATTATGATGCTTGTTATACTTTCTAATATGCATTATCGATATCCTTAAATTGAGAAATTAGTTATCATGTTTGCAAAATTGAAATAAATGTACAATTAGCTAAAGCACGTATTGTGAATACTTACATATATACATTTAAAAATAGAAAGAAGAAAAATACTTATGCTGGATGTAAATAGTATACTTTTGAAGGGTATACATATATCAAATGCAAATGAACTAAGGAATTACAAAAGAAAATATGATGGTATGCTTGAAAGAAATTCATCCTATATTTGATCTGATGTCCATGAGTTTCTCACACAATTGAAGAAGAAAGGAATTAAATACGCATTCTAGTCTTCAACTTAGTTAGCCAATGTAGAAAGAATAACAAATTATCTTAACGATGTTGATGTTAAACCTAAATTTATTTTATGTCAGACACAATGCTAAAAACTCTATTATAAAGGGACTCTGCTTCCAATTTTTCAAAAGCCTTTAATGGTTTTTTGAGACATATGACAATCAATATAGATGAGAGGACATTGTGATCATTAATGATACATGTGATAAAATTCTTGATGAGGACAATAGAAACTTTATTAAAGCCATACAATGTGATCTGAATAATGACATAGATGATTACCTACTTAGGAAATTACTACCATCAATTGTAAATCTTGTTAGTGATGAATTCAACATTGAGAAGCTATTAAGTTGTAATGAATAACTTGTAAATATTATTTAATGTTTTTTGTTTTTATTTATGATACAAAATATATTATGTTCTAAGGAAAATTTGAATGATCACAATGTTAACTTTTTTATGTTCTAATAATTACCATTGAATAATTTGTAATATTGAATATAGTTATATACTCATTTAATAATATTTTGTTTAATGATTTATTTCATTATTTCCAAAGAACCTACAGTCATTATATCAAATGAGCTTATTGTAACCATGTTCATGTGTTCATAACCATGTCCTAAAACCTAAGCAAACAATAGTTTGCATATGTGCCTCCATCAAGTGCTATCTCATTAATAGGAGTAATAGATATTATATTCAATGGAACTAGTGCTTTAACACAATAGGATATGATCAAATGGATAAAATAGCCTTCCCTTTGCATATTCCATTGATCAAAAGCTTGTGTTGAATAGATCATTTTGTGTGATTCTAAATTATTGTGTGAGAAAATTAATTATTTACCAACTGGACTACCATTTTACCTTTTGTCCTCTCTTCTACCTAATGAAAGAAAGCTTAATAACATGGATAGCTCTTCTCCTCCTCAATTTTCATGACTCCAAAAGTACCAACTTGCATGCTATCTAATTGTATGGTGGGTGGTGAAACTTAATTGATCATTTACTATACTACAATTTTACCTTGTGTCTTCTCTTCTACCTAATGTAAGCTTGATAATATGGTTAACTATCCTTCTTCTCCTTACTCTATGCTATTGTTAAAGTATCCTCTTTCATGGCCTAACTACAATGTGGATTTAAGTAATAATGTTATAGTTATATACTTATTAAATGATATTCTATTTAGTGATTTATTTTATTACTTTAATCAATAAGTTTTGTAACGAAAAGTGTTAATTACCACATTAGAATACTCATTTCAATAGAACCATAATCAATTGCATATAAAGATAGGGTTAAGGTTTATTAAAATGTAATAAAGGATTCTATGTTTTGAAAAGTAAATTTTTTAAACCTATTTGGTATATAAAGATAAATATACTTATACCTCATAATTGCAAATTCCAAACATAAAAATTTAGAAGAGTAATTTTTTACAATAATATAGTAAGATCATGTATACAATGAATTTAATATAATGTTTTCTACTTTATTTTGGTAATTTAAATGAAAATATTTCAAATATAACAAAAATATTCCTAACTTTATATTATTATTTTCTATCTTTAACTTCAATACATTTTTTCTTTTCATCAAAATCCTTTGTCTTAAGTAGAAAAGAACAAGAATTAAAAAATGTCCTTTATGATCATGAAAAAGTTACAAGAATTAGGAAGATTATAATATGTAATTGGCTAACTATAAGTTTTTCCTTATACTTCTAATACCAATTTCTTTTTATGATTAAGAAGATTAATTTCAACAAAAAAAATTTCTATGAAAATCAAAGGTTGTAGAAATAGATTTCATATGCTTTATGGGATAAAGAAGACTAATAATTTCCTACTTAGCTTTCTAAAACATCAACTATAAAATTATATAACTAAAAAAAAACAAAAAACCTTAGCATATTCTTCAAATTAGATGTCAAAATCTGGAGCCCATTTATGAAGGATCAATAATCCTATATATATATATATATATAGTGTGTGTGTGTGTGTGTGTGTGATCATATATCTAGGACATGCTATATCATCAAAACATTGCCTAAATCAATAAGAAAAAAATAAGAATAATACCTGGCATAAAGGACTTCCATACCATGTTTTTTCATCACATCATTTAACTATAAAATGAAACTTTGATTACAACCCAAAATTTAAATAAACATATATTATGGAAAAATATCAACAACCAATAACATATACATTATCAAAAATAATAAAATCAGGAGTCCTAGTTGCATCAACATCACTAGAAGAAGGCATCACAACATTTTTTCTTACAAACTTGCAAATATACATTTTAAAATATAATAGAAATTTCTATATCAATAAAGTAAGAAAAAATTCCAACATTGGTTGAAAAAGTTTGGAGTAATATAGAATCCTCAATAAGAAAATTCTAGAGAAAAATCAAAATGAGAAAATTTAGATCCACTTAAAATTCAAATTCGCTAGAGAAACATAAGATCCACTAAAAAATTAGATTCACTAGAGAAGCATCAAATTCATTTAAAAAATATAAATCTACTAAAAAAACATAAAATTTGCATATCCTTGGTTAAAGATATCAAATTAGCGTATCTAACCCCATAGAATTGAACCCATGGAAGGATTTCAAAACCTAAACTAGATGGCTATATGTACCCCAAGACATATAGACAACATGAAACTCTCATATAATTGAAGCAAAACAAAAATGAGTGTTAGATCATCATACATTTAGAAATATTTATTTATTTCACATTCTTTCTTTTTCTCTCTCTCTCAATGCTAGGGTTCATCAATGAAATTGGCTTCTTTAGAATTTCTTTTCCTTAATATAGGATTCTAAATTACTATTAACTTTTTTTAATTGGTGTTGAAATTTCTAACAAGATGCATCATTTTGTTCTTTTTAATGAAGTACATAATTTATTAGTTGTTAATTTCACACCATGTTATTTATTTATTCAAATTTTTTATTACCTACCTTATAACTAGAGTTTTGCTTAAGTTTAAATTGGATCCAAGAATCACTCTTTTTCAGGGATTTCCTGTCTACTTGCTTTATAGTATTTTCCATGGTAGTGTGGAGGATTATTTTTTTCTACCCTCATTCTTGGTAAAGTAGATCTAAATGAAGCTAATGCATGCTGCATAGTTCTAGGTTTTTCTAGTGGTCCACAAGGATGTGTTGAATATGAAAATTATATTTGTGATAAACTTGACCCTCATGCATAATCTCACATTATTATGTTACCTCCATCACCTTGATTCACCACCTCTTTATCATTCTTAAGCTTTAGCACTCTCAACCTCAAGGAATAATATTATTATCATCATCATAGAAGCTAATAGATGCATAGAAAAGAATATTACTCTTCCTCTTTACAAGTTTGTGTTCTTGACTAGTTTGGATCCTAGCACTCTACATAATTGGTTTGGACTAAAAAAAACTATGTTCTTAATAGCTTTTTCAAATACATAAGGTTGTGTCATAACAAATTATCATTGAAAAAGGTAAGGATTTATCAATAATTTTCACAGAATGCAAGAGCTCTCTCTATTCTTGTATCCAAAGTTTTAAAATATTTTAGTAAAATGAATTAACCTAAGTTTTTTGGCATATGAATGGTCATGGAACTTTCATTTATCATCATGTTCTAGCACATATCATGTAGTACACTAGACACTTTACTAGCATCATACTATGTCTTAGTAACTTTAGGAAAGCCATCGTGTTTGTATTTCATACATAGTAAACATCACATCCACTAATAGTTAAGCTACCTTAAGTAACATATCCTACTCCAATGGCTAGTAATATTGAATGTGATGATTCATCAATGGACTTGTATCACTTTCTTCCTTCAATAAAATAAAGTTAATTGATCTCCACTTATTTTATTTGATTTTTGGGCTTTTTGACATTTTGCTATTTTGTCTAGTATCAATTATATTTTATCACATGCATAATCTATGAAGCTTTTGTAGTGACTCTTATTTATATCTAATTATTTTTAGGGTTTATAACAACTCTTAGAATGAGGGTTTCTATAACAAAGGTTGGAATGGGACTATTAGAACTATTTATTTTACTAATCTTGGCTAATTGGTGTTGCTTATTAGGCTCCAAAGTAGATTCTAAAGGGACTACATCACTTAATCTTTATTTACCCTCTTCATGAGTGGAGGAAAATGGAAAATTATGAATTCTTCTAGTTCTACATTTAAAAATCATGAATTAGATAATAATATCGATGATGATAGTTTTCACTTTGAATTTCTTAAAGATATTTTTTATCAAATAGTTCATGCCTATACAGAACTCTATCCAATTATTTTTTATTACCAAAAAAATCCCGCATACAATAGTTTTTAAATATTATTTTAAAAATAATTGGAAATCAAGAAACATTAAGCTAACCCTTGCTTCTATTTTCACGAAATGATTTTTCTTGTTTGTCTTTAACACTAAGGCAATCATAAAATTTGTGAAGCATTAATTCATCTAGAATTTTTTTAGCACTATCTTAGTTTTCTAGCCATGAAGACATCCTAGAAAAGAAAGTAAAAGCATCCTACCAATTTAAATCAAGTTCTCTTGTTATAAGATCATGTATTCATCCTACTAGTTTTTAGCAAGCTACAATAAGTAATTACATATTCTCTTATTAGAAGGTTAGGTATCATCACCCTTTAGTAAATACCTTTAAATCTAAGAATTCTCTTATGGCTTTAGTTGTAGAAGATGAACCTCTGTCATCTACACATGTTCATTGAATTATCTCTCTTAGAATATTAGGGGACTCATAGATCTCCAAAGAGGATTCATTCTAGTATTATATTCATAAGAATTTTTTAGATTTAATTTTTCTTCATGAAGTTAAAAATCAAGGATTTCCTTTTCAAAACTACTATGTAATCTCATTCCTAGGTGTTGATAAAACATTATCATTCATTGTGTTAGTACATCTCGCATGTGGAATTATAATGTAAATATAATCAAATTACTTGGAAAATAATATTGAGAAACTAAATTGAGTAAGAAGGAAGAAAAGGAAAATTTTATTGACACGGATGGTACACTGTAACACCCTCTGAGTTATCTTCCTATGACACTTAAGGCCATAGAGGCAATCCATAACTCCCACAAAGATTATACTATCTAATTAATGGGGTAATTAGTCCCTTCTTATCCTGCTTCACCTAGCTCCCATCACTTGCCAATCCTAGCTCTACAACTCCATGTTGGCACAACCTCTAAGCCTAACCTTAAATGGCATATGTCAAATCCATTTCCATAAGTTATCGTGAATAATTATAACTCCTCATAACAAGGCACCTCTTCTTTCAAAGGTTAATTACATTGTTATAATATAATTCTACCCTTAATAAGGGACATGATATTACAATCTATGCCCCTTAAGAATCCAACTTGTCCTCGAGTGCTTCCTCTATGTCCAGCTACTCAGCTACTACATCCTTGTTATGCTTCTCATTTTTAGTTTCATTATTATCTTCATTATCATCTGTATAAATAAAACACTACAAACTAAAAAATATAATTTATTACATTATCAATAGATATATTTTATTATTCAATATCATGATGATCAAAAAGTTGAGGGTAAGTGTTAAGAATTAACTCCCTATTTTCCCAAGTTTTTTAATCAAAATTTGACCATTGGACAAGTACTTCACTAATGGTTTTATTATGAAGCTTCTTGATTCTATGATTCTTGATCACAATTAGTTTGACCTCGAAGCTAGAATTTGATCTTAGAGGTAAGGTATTCCAATCTAGCAAATAAGGCATGTAATTTTCATGAAATTTCTTTGGCAAATTTACATGGAATACTAGATGAATTCTTAAGATTATTGGAAGATTTAATCGATATGCTACTTCGCCAATTCTTTCTACGATTTCAAAGGGTCTACAATATCTTAGGGCCAACTTAGTATATTTTCCTAGTTTAAGGAAACTCCTAGTGGATTTTACTCTTAGTAGTACTTGATGTCCAATTTGGAATTCCTTCTTAAGTCAATACTGGTCTACATATACCTTATATTTATCTTAGGCAGCTTGCAAATTTTTTTTAACTCTTGTAACAATACTTTTCATTTTTTTCATTTTTTTCTTCCTTCTTCTCCACTCTTAAGTTTACATCTACCCAAGTTGATGTTGTATGGTAATTTTGTTCTTATATAACTTTGAATTGTGTTTGATGTACGGATCCTTCATAATTACTATTGTAAGCAAATTTGGCTAGGTGTAAGTAATTCTCCCATGTCTTTGATCTACTTCCAACATAGCTTTGTAGAATATCTTCTAGTATTTGATTCACATGTTCTGTATGACCATTTGTCTCTAGGTGGTAAGCTATGCTAAGTTTCAATTAGGTTCCAAGTTCCTTGAAGAAGTTTCACCAAAATTTGGATATGAACTTATGATCTCTATCTTAGGTGATTGATTTTGGACACCCATGTAACTGAAATACTTCTCACAACAATTTATGGACTACTTCTTCATCTATGTTTGTAGAATTTAGAGCTAAAATATGAGCCATCTTTGATAGGTGATCAACCACTGCTAAGATTGAGTCATTTCCTTTTTTGATTACTGTAAATCCCATAATGAAATCCCTTCTTTCCATTTGCAAGTTGGAACTTCCAAAGGCTGTAGTAATTCACTTCGTTTATTTTGTTTGAATTTTATACTCTAGTAGGTTGGGAAATTTTTAATGTATGTGTATACATCATTCTTCATTGTAGGCTAGAAATAAAATTTATGTATCATCACATAACTTATGACCTATCTTGGGTATCCCACATATGGTAGTTCATGGGCTTCAGGTAATAACTTAAGTCTCCAATTTCCTTCTAGTATACATATCCTATGTCCTTTCATCAATATACCATTTGGGGAAAGTTGATAATGAGGCTTAGAAGAAATATTGGTTATGATCTTCTTGAAGTAAGGATCTTCTTTATTTATTACTTAATTTCTTCTTCCATAGCAGTTTTCACAATGTTGGTCATTATTTTCCACATTCAACTAAGGGTGCCAACCATTACATTTTTTTTCTTGAAATATATTAAATCTCAAAATCATATTTAGGCAATAATTCTACCAATCATCATTATCAAGTATTCACGATAGGTTATCTATGCAAGTATTCTAGACTTTAATGATCTATTTTTAGTACAAATCTTTTTCCATAGAGATAGTGTCTTCAAACTTTCAAAGCATGAATAATTTGGCAATAATTATAAATCATGATTTAAGTAATTTACTTCAGCTCCCTATAATTTACGAGATTCAAAACATATTACTTTTTCTTCTTGTGAAAGAACTACACTGATTTTGACTTCACAAGCATCTATAGATACTTCAAATGATATTTCTTCATCTAGAATTCTCAGGATAGGCACTGTTGTGAGTAGCATCAGAAGAAAGCTTCCCTGCATTTTTCATTAAACTTAAACATGCATTTTTCCTACAAAAGATCAATCAACAGGGCTACCAAAGTAGAATAATCTTTAATAAAATGTTGGTAAAAACTAGTTAAGCCCAAAAAAATGTAACCACTATAGCATCTTTTAATTCTAGCCAATTTCAAATTGCACTAACTTTAGATAGATCTACTTATAATCCTTTCTTGGATACTATATGGTCCAAGTATGATGCTTCTTCTTTTAAAATTTCACATTTACATAATTTTTCTTTTAACTGGTGTTCATTAAGAACTTTCATTATAATTTTTAAATGTTTAACATGTTCTTCTTTTAACTTAGAGTAAACAAGTATATCATCCATAAATACAATAACAAATTAATTAAGGTATTCTGAAAAGATATTATTCATTAATGCCATGAATGTTGTATGTGCATTGGTTAATCCAAATGACATCACCACAAACTCATATAATCCATACCTAGTTCTAAATGTAGTTTTCTCAATGTATTTTTCCTAAATCCTTATTTGGTGATAACCAGATTTTAAATCAATCTTTAAGAAATAACTTGTTCTAGTAAGTTGATCAAACCATTCATCAATCCTAGGAAAGGGATAGGTGTTGTCAATTGTTACTTTATTCAATTCCCTATAATCAATGCATAATTTTAATGTACCATCTTTCCTTTTAACGAATAAGACTAGTGCATCCCAAGGTGAGACACTACGTCGAATCTTCCTTACTTCCAAAAATAGTTGTAATTGTAATTTTCATTCTCTTAATTCATAGGTGGAAAACCTATAAGGCTCTTTTGAAATTGGTTGTGGATTAAGGAAAATATCAATAGCATGTTCAATGATTCTTTTTGGAGGTAATTCCCTAGTTTCACCAAATACTAAATCTTTATATTCTTCAAGTTCTTTTGGAATCTCAATGTCATAGGATTTCTAAAGTTGAGTTACTTTTACAACTAAAATAGTAGCACCCTTTCTCACTAATCTCTTAGCTTGCTTAATAGTTATTTTGTAAATTTTATTTGCTATTCCTACCCCCCTTAGAACCCTAACTCTATCAATGGTTGACACTTTTAAAACATAAGTTGCAAAGTGGGTAGTAATATCAAATGTTTGTAGAAAATGGATTCCCAAGATTGCATTTGCATCACCTAATTCAAACTCAAAGAATTCATTAACAAAAGGCATGTCTTGCAAGGTAAAGGTAATTTCTCCATGCCTGGTATGCTTACTTATAATTCTCCCATCTACAAGTCCTCTTCTAACAACTTTATTGAAATGTAAACTTAAATTCAATAGCTTAATTAGAGTTGGTGAAATAAAATTATCAATTGCTCCACTATCAATCAAAAATTTAATTTTTTTACCCTTAATTGATCCTTCAAAAATCAATAAATCAAATTTAAAGTTTCTCAAACCTAACTTAGCTAATACTAGAATCTTCTTCATGTCTATCATGGTGGTTTAGATATTTCCTTTGGCCATGTTTGAGTTTGGTTTTTGACTCCTACTTTGATTATTTCTTTGTATTTTCTTCTCATAATTTTGGATAATCTCATTTGAAATGATCTTCACTATAGTCCAAAAATCCTAATTGAGCTATCTTAGTGGGTGTTTCTTCGACCATTTCTTGTTGAAGGATAGTTGGAACTTGATTTGATTCTTAATAATTCTTAGCAATTCTATAGGCTTCATCAACTATTTAAGGATTATGTACAAGTGTCTAGGGATGTAGTTGTGCATGTATTTCACTAATAAACTTTGAAGCTAATTTTCCTTCATCTTAGTAGAGATTCTAAAATTCTTTGTACTAATCTTGTACAGATCATCTTTGCAATCTTAAGGAATCAAATTGCATCTTACACTCTATGAGGAAGGAATCTGGTATAAATTTTTTTTCAAAAGCTCAACTAAAGTTAAGCCAATTTGTAATCAAACCTTAAGATCTTAAACCATTCCACCATGTTGCAGCAAGTCCTCTTAAATACAAGGATACTACTTCTAAATGTTCTTGGCTTGACAGATTTAGCATATCAAAGTAATTTTTCATGGTATGAAGCCAATATTTTGCGTTGGCACTAAATCTAGGGGCTTCATCATAATGATCTAGTTTAACCTTTTTAGCATGAACTTAGGTTAGTAATTCTCTCAATGCATTTTTCCAATTCTAATGACCCTCCCCTTCCGGTTCCATTCTTTGGTCTAGTGAATAGATAAAAGCATCCTATCATCCAACAGGTGGAGACTGGTTTCTATGCTAATCCCTAGGGGAAAGTTGGTCTTACTTCTAATCTTTGTAATGTGGGGATTGATCTTGGTATTGGTCCCTAGGTGGAAAGTGGCTTGGGTTAGAAGGTTGGTTAAAATGATCAGTTAATTATTTGATATAATCTATGAAGAAATCCATCTTTCCTTGTACTTTCGAACATTTTCCTTCAAAACATTGGGACAAATACCTAATTTCTTCAAACATGTTTTGCATATCTATCCTAAGCCCTTGATTTTACTAATGCAGTTCCTCTTGGAAATCTTTGGTTTTATTAATCTATTGTTTAAGGGAATCTCTTTTATCATTGACTTGGGACTCCATCATTCTCTAGTGTACTCTTTAGGCTCTATACATTGGTGCCATATTACATAATTCTTATCTTCATTACTACCAAGGTGTGAAATCCTACTTTTCTTAGTAAATTTTTTCCATGTTTTAAATTTAAGTTTTTCTACAAATTCTTCTAGTGTATTCAAATATTCCATTAATTGATGTGAAATTCACAGTTAACAGTAATTATGGAATTCTTATCTTCATTGCCACCAAGGAGAGGCATCCATGGAGCTTCATTGGAGGTGAGATTCTGCAATATCCATGAAGCTCTATGGGAGGCAAGATTCCACAGTGCCTGCAGTGTCCATGGAGGAAGGATACCATAGCACTAGTAGTAAGTGGGATAGATGGTGACCTCATGGTTAATGATGAAGACCATGATGGTGTCAGTGGTTCCTCTACCAACATCCAACACAAGGACTGTTTCGGGTTTGATGGGTTACCAATCACTAAAGCCCAAGCTAAGGATCTCAACAAGTTCAGCAGATGATGTTTAGTGGTAGCTAAAGAAGACACATTGTCATACAAGATTTTAATGAAGCTAGTGAAGGGGATTTGACCTCATCGTCGATGGCATAGGTGGTCTACACTACATGACAAAGGTGCATGTGTGCTCACACAGCATCAAAGTAGTAGTTGAAGAGCACAGTGTTCTCACCCACCTTCTCGCCTTGTGCCACCTAGGCAAGTCTAAGTAGCCCTCCAAAAGATTCTACATTTCTTTAATATATATATATTAATCGATTTGGGGTTAGGGCTTGAACTCGTAACCTCCTATTTCTTCCTTTTTTTACAAAAAGAATTTAATTTCAATAAATTACACCCAACATAAAAAACGTTATATCTCCCAAACCATAAGTCAGATTTTGATGAAATCGACACCGTTGGAATCATCTCAAAAAGCACTACGTGTTCAATAGAAGATAACTCCTATTTACTTAACCTTTCAACTAGAAAATCAAGAAAATTAAACATCAATTAAATTTTAATTAATAATTAACCACATGTTAATTTAAATTGTACTTCACTATTCTTTAATCATCTTCGCTACTAGGGTTCTTATAAATTTATGGAACTAGGTACTTTTGTCCAAATTAATCATTCTTGCATAGCAGCTTTAGAGAGAGAGATTTTGGCATAGTAAATTACAAGATGGCTCCTCCAAAATATTCTGATTAAGCTTCTCCTACTTCTACTTCTCCCTTAGGTAGCTTTACCTCTATTTCTATTGAGTTGCATCAAAATAATGTAGTTTAGGCTACTGATATAGTTCAGAGTTTGCTAGGTGTTGTTTGTTTTGAATATCTCAAAGCCTCAAGGTTATCAAAGTTATTGTTTTTTCCAATTTTTAATACTATCAAATGTAGGGATCCTATAAGAGATGTATGCAATGTTTATCATCCCTAGGATACTTCTCCTTCTAAAATAGTTTTAGGAACTCTAATGATTACCCCTAATGTTATACATACTACTTTGGGATTTCATGTTGGAAAGGATACATTTAATCATGATTTGAAATTAGCTAAGTTTAAAGACTTTTGTTAAAAAGAAAAAAATATAAATGTGAAATTATCTTTCTCTCTTCCCTGGTTCAAAAGGAATTTTAGCAAGTTGATTTTAATAATAATATTGATTTCCACATATGTTAATTTATACATCGAAAACTCCTATTAAAATATTAGTGTTCTCATGTCTCCTCCTTTGCAATATATCTTCTTCATGGTGCAAAGAATGGTAGAGTATTTGATTAGTCACTTTCTTATTTATCAACCTTATTTCTTACTATAGAGCTTACTATGGCTAGAAAGAGAGATCCTACGGATCCATATACCATCACTTAGGTATTGTTAATCATGACTTTGATCTTAAGTTATAATTTAATAGTATTGACCATTTCAATCCTAATATTATTCTTGAGTACCTTGAGAAAAAAATAATTATGAGTCGGGTTGAAGGTGCTAAAAAGGTTCAAAGAACTCTCACACAAATTTAAAATCCAAAGGAAATTAATGAAGTATAATACTTAATTTATCTTATTGATATTTTTTGATTTATTAATTATTTGTTTTTATGTATTTATTGGTAGTACAATTTGAGATGCAGATTGAACCAATGGAAGGTGCTCAAATTCTTGAAGGGGCTAGGACAACTCTAGGAAGGAAGGATGTGGTGGTAGTAGAGCTTAGTTCTAAGATTTTTGTTATTTATTTATTTATTTATTTATATTTTTTTGAGTGTCCTATTTGTATATTTTATTTTTAATAACTTTTTTTATTAGAAACAACGTACTAGCCAAAGTTCTAATGACAATGTCATTTTAGGTGCTAAAAAAAGATAAAGAAAAGGAACTAGAGGTAAATTCAATTATATAAAGTTTGAATTCTTCCAATTTTTTTCTTCTTTTTATGTGATGTTCACTTTATTGTAGATATCTCTAGGTTAGAGGTATTTCATCTAGTAATTAGGGAAAAATACTTCCACAACTGCTAGCTCTGAACAAACTCCAACATCTCCACCAACGAAATCACCACATGTGACTTCTTCTCATGTGACCCTAGTAAGGGGTACTTTGCCACACGTTGTGCCAACATCTTTAATTCTTAGGCATATTCCCATAACTCATTCTATCATCATCATGGGTTCCCCTTTCTTTCTAGGATAGATGATGCTTATTGCTAAGAAAGAACTTGTTCTTCTTCAAAATCTTGATGAAAAAATCACAAGAAATACATCTTACTCTATTTGTGAAGAATTGTACACTTGAGGAACTTCAAGGGAGATTATGACTTAGTGCAGGCTAGTGATACATCCTTCTTTCATCCTATTCCCAATGGTGTTCCAAAAGTTATTATAAATCTTAAATAGCTCTTAGGAAAATTAGAGAGTGTCACTTGTCTTGCTCGTTATTTGTTAAACTGTGAACACATCCTCCAAGTTAAGAATGATGAAATTTGCATAATTAATTCTTATTCTCTTTTTTTCTTTATTCTTTTTGTTTTTATTATGATCTTTACACTCATAGCCTTAATCTTGTCTTGTGTATGCAAAGTAAAGAAAAAGAATGATAGGAAGATGTGGCCCAATGATCTCTTTAGGTGAATCTATTGGAAGGTGAACTTGTGAACATGAATGAGGCACAAGATACAATAAAGAATACCACCAAATACAAAAAACAATTGTGTGATGGTTTGGCCAAATTCCAAGTGATAATCAATAAGAAAGATGCTACGGAGAAGGAACATGAGGCACATTCAATGGCTATTTTTGATCATCTCAAAGTCTTCAACCTAAATAACTGATTTTTGTTCCGCTTTCTTCTATATCCCCAAATGTATCCCACATTTATTTCCATGTTTAATGTATTACTTCCATATAATAATAATCACAAAAATGATAAAGCTTAATAGTATTCTCTTCCACTTTGTCTCCTAAATCATCGTTTTCTCTATTACCAAATGTGACATTCTATTCCTAGATGTCGATAAAATACAATTGTTCATTGCATTAGTACATATCACACATGGAATTATAATGGAAATATAATTGAATTACTTGGAAAATAATATTGAGGAATTAAATTGAGCAAGAAGGTAGGTAAGGAAAATTTATTAATATGGATGATACAATGTAACGCTCTCTAAGTTATATTCCTATGACAATTAAGGCGATAGAGGCAATCCAGCACTCCCACCATAGTTAGGCTATCTAGTTGAAGGGGTGATCAGTCCCTTCTTATCCTACTTCTCCTAGCTCCTATCACTTTCCAATCTTGGCTCCACAACTTGATGCTAGCATGAATTCTAAGCTTGACCTTAAATGGCACAATTGAAACCCATTCCCAAGGGGTATCATGAATAATTACAACTCCTCATAATGAGGCATCCCTTATTTCAAAGGTTAATTACGTTATTGTAGTACAATTCCATCCTTAATAACAAATGAAATGTTACAACTACTATAATTTTATTTTCTTTAATAATTATTGTGTTTCCTTGACTCATAAGAGTGGAAAATATGGATTAGTAAGCCTTCTTCTCAATAAATGAAAAGAGTTTGTTATTGATCAAGGTGGTGATAATTTAAGTTATTGTAGATAGATTTACCTTTGATATGTGAATGATATTTTAGGTTTCATTTTTTTTATTCTTTCTATCATCTTAATAATAGAAGATTGCTCTAGAACTAATTATGTTACAACTTACCTATAGTCACTTAGGTTATTGTAGGATACTTTAACATGACTGAGAATCCAAAAGATAAGAGTGGTGGAAGGAGATGAGGTTTAGATAGTACTAAACTCCATTTTGGATGTAACTTAATAGCAAGTTAAATTTACATGAAGCTAATCATAACTATCTTTCATATAACCCTTATGATTGATTCACTTATAATAAAGCTAGAAAAGGAATTTCTTACATTAATGAAATTTGGAATCTTTGTCCTAAGCTCATAAAATATTATGGTTGGATTGATTGGTGCATTAATACATGTAATTGTCTTTGACATATTTCTAAACATTCAAGAAAATTAATGGCTCCTTGTATATCTCTACATAAATCTAATATTAGAAAAGATTTGTCATTTCTTAGAATGTAATTAATAGTGGATAGGCTATAGACATTCAATTTCAAAGTCTTAAAATTTTTTAGGAAATTTTGCATATTATAGATCACTATGAAGCTAGAGGAGTTCACCTTTGTGCTACACTTTCATGGATCAGTATGTATGATCAAGATACTAAATAATTTTTTTCAATTTCTTAAAGGAATTCTCCTAAGATTGAGGCTATTTAGATTGATGACCATTTCGTGACCTACAAAATTGATATTTTATAAGCCTTTTTTAATTATTATTCTAAGATCTTTAGTAAGAAAGATATTATTTCAATTGTAGTACCTAGATTCTTGGAAACAATTACTTGTTATAATTGCTCTATTTTTACTAATATCACTCTTCTTTCCAAGGATGATCTTTCCAAGGCCTTACAACAAATTATATGACAATAAAGCCCCTATAATAGATAGTCTTCTTGCACATTTTTTTAAGAAATTTTGATTCACACTTCAATGTATTATTTATAATGTTTATAAGAATGTTCTTTGATGAGCAATGAAAGTTCACAACACCCAACTATATGATCTCTGAGAGTAGTGTAGTATCTAAATAGTTAAATGTGGAATCACATGTCACTATCTTCGTAGCTATACTCATAGTTGTCCTTAGTGTGTATAGTTAACTATGTTGTTTAGCTTCTAGTAAAAGTAATTAAAAACTACATAAATTAACTAATTAAATTAATAGATAATAAATAAAATTATAAATTATTTTATGGTGATGTGTGTTTATTCACAACTTTTCGTATACATCATAAACTCAAAAACTTGTAACTAGGATTACCAAGCATTATGCTACTAGACAAATAAAGAAATAACACTACTAGAATTACCAAGTAAATATGTTTTTACACTCAAGGTTAGTAGTACTAATTCCATCAAATTCTATGTATGAGAAAAAAGTAAATATTAAGCTAATTGTGTGGAAAATAAATTACATTAAAAGTAAATTCTACACAAAGTTAGAGTGTTGTATTGAATATGTATCAATCTTAATCTTATTGTAAATCATGAATTGTATCTATGTACAATGCTACTCGAATAAGATGTCATCCAATTAATTCAAACTCATGTGTACGTGCTCATTGACTACTACTAAGCTATGTAAATAAGTAGTAATATCTTAGCTACATTAGTGATCAAACTAAAACCATAAGCATATTACATGAACTTTATTTATAAGCATTTATTATGAATACATCATTGTAGATGCAAGTTCTCATCATAGGCTTAGTTGATGAAGCAATGATATTGAAGCTCTTTTGAAATAGTAATTTTATTATTCATCACTATTAATAAAGGATCCTTTGGCAATGCAATCAATGTTGGTGTTATTAATATTTTTCCTAAAATATGAGATAACACTAACATAAGTTATTGACACACAATTACTCTTTCAAATGTCATTTAGAAAATTATTACCAAAGCCATTGCTAATAAATCTAAACCTATAACAACCCATGTTCTTGACCCCCTATTCTATTTTTAACTCTTATTGATTTTTGATTGATTCATGTCTTGTGAATGATTTGATCTCATCACCTTGAAAACATTCCTATTTTGTGTTTCATTATATTTATGAAACCTTTTAATTAACTTTCCTTGTATTATTATGGTCTTCCTTTCTAAAAATATTCCTCTTTAGAATTTTCTTTTTGATATCAATTAGTATCTTTTGTTAATATTATTTTGTTAAGCTTTTGCATTTGGATGCTATTAATTTTGTGGTATTTCTTGCTAAGAATAGGTTGATGAAAGGTGGTGCATGTTGTGAACTGGAACGTGGAAGTTTTCGAAAAATATCTTTTTTTCATTAATCTTTTTTAAATATTTCTTTCATATCCTTTCCTATGTGACCTAGGAATATTTTATTAGTTACTAAACTCTTATTGAAATTTTCTTTTTATCATGATTTTGATTAAGGAGATAATCAATTGTAAGCAATTATTATTATATTATCTAGAGCTTTATAATATTGTATTTAATTAAGAGCTCTTATCTCTCATCCATCAATTGCTCATACTCATTACTTATTTCTGTGTCTCATATGGTGATCTAAATCCTTGACATTCAACTTCATGTGTTGCAGACTAACTTATTACAGTCCAATTTGTTAAGGTAAACTGACTATTCCTAGGGTTATTTCTTTGTATGTTTTTGATGATTCAATTATTCTTTAGTTATTTCCTACTTTTTCATCCTTGTCCTTGATTAATGTTGTCCTTTTTATGGATCTCTTGCTATCATTTCGATCTTTTTCTAACTAAATATGAAATTTTGGAGGTTAGGAAGACATCTTTCTCACATTGAAGACATCTTGTCAAATACATCTATCAATGGACATCTTGTCCTACACCAGAGACATCTACTTGTAGAGAAAGACATCTATCCTACTAGGGCCATTCAAAAGCAATCCAAGCTAAAGTTTGTAGCCTTATTTTGTACTCAAATAGGTTCTCTTTAGCCCTAGAACATTGTAAACTCATTAAAACACATCTAATTTCATCTAAAATTAGGCAAAGCACACCATTTTTGTCATCATCTTAAGATTACTATTTATGTTATTCATTTTATGTTGTTCTTATGATCCTAGAATCATTTTTTATCTTCAATGTTTCATTCCTAACCTCTTAATGATGCATTTCAATGGGATTGATGGGTAGGCATTGTGGAGAGTCTATGTTGGCCTCTAGAACTTAACTATGATCATACCCTGGGTAGCTAGATCTAAGTATCAATGAATAGGCATTACAAAGAATAGGGTTTTCTTCCTTGCTTACTCCACATAGCCTATGATTGCACTTAGATTGTGACATTGGGCGAGCATTGTAGAAGAATAGTTTAGCCAATCATTGTGTTGCATCTTAAAATTTTATACTTAGACAAACCAAGTTAAATCAAATATATCTTATAACTTGGGCATGTAATGTCATGATACTTATAACCAAAAAAGTATCACCATGAGCATTATAAATCTTAACTAAAATGCATGATAAATAATAACATATTAAAGTACTTCAAGTAGCAATTCCATTATCCATAAATCATGATTGAATCTCATAACATAACATGTTCAAAGCCTTAAAAGAGAGCTAATAATATCTGACATCACAAAACCTCAAATACATCATGAACATTATGATAACATATCAAAATCTAAAAACATAAAGAAAAGCTCCAAAGATCTAGTGTCATCATTATCAAGATTCTAGCTTCTACCATCTAAATCTAGATCCACACATATAGGAAGGGTTAGAAAACTTCTAGTAGAGCTAACCACCTTAGTACACCTAGAACAAGCTAATAGGTGGGGCACATGCTACACAAGAAGCCATCTCAAGATCCATAATATTTGATACCAAAATGCCAAATCCAAAACCATTATATCCATAAAATATCAAGAGATAGGCAAAATGATAATGTACTAGAATTGATCATCTACAAGGACTAATAGTCTAAAAAGGTTGAACCTATCTTGGATGTTTTTAATGATTCTTCTCAACAACTAGTTAACCATCCTCACCTATCTTGGATGATCCAAACCTAGAAAAAAACTCGTATGGATTACCCATCCTTTAGTTTTGCATGATGAAAACTAGCCACATAACATTCAAAAGAGACATGAGTAGATACTATTGGTTAAATAGTTTTCCCATAATGCTTGCCCAATGTCACAACCTAAGTGAAATCATAGGTAACATGGTTCAAGTAAGGAAGCCAACCTTACCCTCCACAATGCCTACTCATTGCTACTTATATCTTGCCACCTAGGATACGATCATAAGTAACATGGGTCAAGTTCAAGAGGTTAACGTAAAATTTCCATAATGCTTACCCATTGATCCCATTAAAATCCATCATCAAGAAGTTAGAAAAAGACATTGAAAATGAAATATTCTTGATAGATCATGAGTACAACATGAAACAAACAAGATAAATAGCATTCATAAGATGACCATTAAAATGGTATGCTTTACTTAATTCTTGATATTTTTGGGTGTGTTTCAAGGAGCTCAAGATATCCCAAGATTAAAGGAAACCTATTTGAGCATGAAATAAAGCTTAGACTTTAGTTTGGGTGGCTTTTCTGACATGCCTAGTAGGTGAGAGGTCTTAGGTTCTAGTAAGACATCTTAAAAAGCTTGGATAAGTCTTGGGGAAAGATGGGTTGTCTAAGTAAGTTGAAAGATGTCTTGAATTAAGCTTGAATGTCTTAGGGTTGGGGAGAAATATTGCCTAATTTGTAGATGTCTCAGGCTTTGTGGAGATATCTCTGCAAAGACATCTCAAAATAGAGGAAGACATCTTAGGTAAAAATGAGACATTATCCTTAGGTAAGTGTATTTCAGGAAGCCTTCACATGCAAGAGGGATGTCAAGAAAAGGTCAAGGATATCTTGTTTAGATAGGGAAACATCAGGAAACAACCAAAAAAATTTGAAATAAAGGAAACAAGTAGGAAATACATAGGAATAAGAATGACATCTTAAAAGAAGAATCATTGTATAGTATAAACAAATCAAGAATGATACAGAACTCAAACTGAAAAAATAACGGAATGAAAAAACTCATAATAAAAAGATATTGATTAGAACCATGAAATCATTCAAAGATATGAAGCTTGGATTGGTTACTCTACCTTAACAAATTAAGCTACAAAAAGGTTTTGTGGAAATTTCAGTGTGTTTTGGTATGTTCAAAACTTTAATTAAAATGGAGAAAAAAGTTGTTTCCATGATTATATAATTATTTTGTTTGTAGGACTACATACATGGAAAATCAAGAAGATCTAAAGAGGACAAAGAATGAACTATGACATCCTGTCCCAAGATGTCATGGCAAATGTCAAATATATGATATATTAGACATTATGTGTATGAATAAATATACCAAATGTGAAATCAATGTGATATTGAACATTATGTATAAAGGAAGTAATAGAAAAAATGCAAAAAGAGAAAGAACAGAATGCTTTATTGATATGGAATAGTGTATCTAGATTGTGCTCTAGGAGTGTTCCTTGGGATTTTCTTCCTTTGGCATCTATACCTTAGAGGCAATCTAGCATTGCCACCATGGTTAGGCCTATTACTCAACCAAAAGGGATGGTCAGTCCACTTCCTATCCTACTTCACTTGGCTCTCATGACTTGCCTATACAAGCTCTGCCACTCCATTCTTAGCATGAGTATAAATGCCTTAGGTCAAATCCCCAATGATCACCTTGAGAGACATGTCTATTATTACAATATGTTCTTTTAGATCTTAATTACAACTACCCTTTTTGGTCTTGTTACAATTAAAATAACACTTATTATGAAGAGGCATCATCTTCATTAGGTAGCAGAATCATTTGGGAATGGGGATGTGACATGAACTACCTTAAAGCTCAAAGGAGGAGGTCACCCATGTGATCTTAAAAGAAATATTCAAAGAACATGGACAAGGATCAAATGTTTTACAACCAAAGTTATCATCATTAGAGCATACAAAAGATCAAGACTATGAACAAGGAATGATGCATTCAAAAGACAAAGGAAGATTAAGAACAATGTCTCTGGAAAGCAACAAACATCTTGAAAAATTTAAAGAGAACTCAGACAAAGACATCTTTAGAAATAGCAAGATGTCTTTCTTAGACAAGAATTTCTTTCACAAGGTAGAGATGTCTTTACAAATTATAGACCAAGTCTAGAAATATGTCTTCCACAAGACAAATATGTCTTCCAAAGTAGAGACTTCAGAAAGATGTCTTTCAAAAAACAAAGATGTATTTCTAGATTTGAAGGCATATTGAAAGAGATGTCTTAGGCATGAGAAAGATGTCTCCCATGATCATTAGTGACCATTAGCTACTCATTGCATGAGTTTCGAGAAGGATTTAGCAACACAGTAGCAATAAGAAGCCTTGATGTGCATTGGGAAAAGTGTAAGCATTGTTGTATTCATTGTACAATCATTTGTAATCATTGAACTCTCTATTTCTCCTCATTGTCTAATCATTTTGGCTTTGTAAAGTGTGTTGTACCTAACTATTCAAGGATCAACAAATTGAGTTGTAATTATCCCTTGTAATTCTTATTCTTGTTGCCTTACAGGGTTGATGTACTTGAGCTTATTGAGATCCTGTAGGATTGAGCTGTTGGTGCTATGGTATAACACTCTAGTGTGGAGCTCAAGATTGTAAAGGTTATGGAAGCCATGAAACCACCTTTTCAATGGGATAACAGGATGTAAAATGGTCAAATAAATTTGACAAACTTTAGATGCTCTATTATTTAGCAATCAAACTTGTTAGTTATGCAAAGTGAATATGATCAACTCAAAATGAAAGAAGGTGAGAAAATCAAGGATTATTTTTCTAGAGCTAATGATCTTGTTATAGCCATTAGAGGAATAGGGAAACACTTGCTCTAAAGCAACATCATCATTAAAATGATCAAAATTCTACAACCAGAGTTTAGGCTAAGGTCACAACCATGGAGGAATTCAGATATTTCTCAACTCTAAGATTTGAGGAACCTCAAAGTGCTCTCATCACCTATGAAATGAATCTCATAAGTGAAGGAGTGACTCAAGAAAAACCTATTACTCTAAAGATTGCCTCCAACGAAAAAGAGGTCAATGAGCATGATGAGGGCAATGAAGATGAGACTGCTCTTCTTTCAAGGAGATAACAATGATTTCTTACCAAAAGAAACAAAGGGACATCTCAACAATAATAAAGACCAGGTTTCTTAAAAGGTAGAGAAAGAGGTAGAAATTTTTTTAATTCTTCTAATCTAGATTTTTCTTCCATAGAATGTTGGGTTTGTGGAGGAAGACGTCAGATGGCCTTCACATGTCCTAGTGATCCAAATGATAGAAAAGTTCATCCAAAGAATAGATCCAATGATGACAAATCAAAAAAGACCAACTTTTACACAAGTTAGGATGATGGTGAGCAAACTAAAGAAGAAGCATGTAATTCTTCTAAAGATTCTCATCTCATCTACATGATGCTTACTAATGAATCTTCCTAACATATGGCTAAACAACATGGTAAATGTGATGAGAGCTATAGTAAATTTAAAGAGGAAATTTTTCTCTTACATCATTTGATTAGAAAGGAAAAGAAACTAGTGCTTTCTAAGTTAAATGCTATTCATGCTAAAATGAAAGAAGAGATCTTAGACATAAAAGCTGAGATTCAAAAACTAACCTCTTATAACAAGGATTGTAGCAAAATTCAAGATGAGGAAATTCCTGAAAATTAGCCAAAAAATTCGAAGGAAGCAACACTTGAAGTTTCAAGCTCAAAGTCAAGCAGAGTAAGGTTTGTTAATTTTGCTCATAAGGATGAGAATACTTTTATATGTAAAACTTGTGGCTTGATGTAAACTCCTAATTATGATAATCAAAATAAGATTAATGCTTGGTCTTGTCAAAGAGGCATTATTAAGGAAATTGTGTAGGTACTAATAAGTGAGAATGAAGAAAAATGGAGTACTGAAAATAATGCAAGGAGTGATCAAGATTTCTATCATAAGGGACATGAACAAATAGAGACATAACATACAAGATCTAATGAAAGAGAACCTAAGTATGAGGAGGTACTTCATGATAGGGAACCTCATCTCAAACTCCACTAATTTTCTCAATTTATCCACAAGAAAGGTAAGCAGAGATAAGTCTCTATCTCTTTGCTTAATAGTTAATAGGATATTGTCCAAAATGTTTAATGTCTAGATCATATATGGTGGAATAAGTGTCTAGAGCATTTCTGATATTGATTAATTGGTTTTGTGAATACTTATAATAGCACTTGTTATAATTTCCCCTAGTATGATTTCTTGTCTTGCACAATTTGAATTTCTTTTGATGATACGTTTCTATGCTCATAGTCTATGAAATGATTTTTGTCATTTATAAGATGAGACAAACCTCTATCAATATTATGGTTTGGATCTAAATAAGCAAACTTTAGTTGAAATACTTTGAGAATTTAAAGGCCCAAGAAAAGCTGCACATGTGTAGGAGGAGCCTACTCCTCATTATTCATCTTCATCCTGGAGGACAAAAATGTAGGGGGAGTCCTTGGAGACTTGATCCAAGAAGCACTGAGATGATATTCCAATATAAGGAAAGATCTTCAATAGGTATTTTACACTTAATGGGATGGCAAAGTCTTGAATGATTGAATGTTGCATTTGGACTATCATAGTTATTTAACAATTAATCAAATATATATAGTTAGTTCTCTATCAACATAAGTTATTTTTTGTATAAAAAACTAAGTATGCATATTTCTATTGTGGTGATTTCCTTTAATTGATTTTAGAAATTCATGATGCCATCTTTCTATTATGATCTATCTTTGGTCTTCAACATCAATCTATGTTGGTCCTCATGGATTTTCAACTAACAGCCCACCTATCCAATGTTCAATCATAAGCTTAAGCATGAAGTATCTATTTTTATACATCAAGTACTTGATATTATGAGTAATTCCATGATAATTTTTGGGTATTTGTGCCTTTGATTAAGTTATCCATTGAATAATTTTCTTTGAGATGCAAATTTTGGAAATTTGGGATGGCTGGTCTCAAGTTGTAGATTGCTATATGCTCATTTACCAAGATGAAGATCCATGCTAATTTTGAAGATAGACTACTTACTCCTCAATGTTCCCACTTTACTTCAAACTTAAATATTAATTGAAAACTTGAATCAATTCTTGATATATGTGTGGCAACACTTGTAATATTCTTACTTTCTGATTTGTGTGATACTTGATGAAAAACCTATTTTTACATGCTCTATCTTTGATATTTTTTATATACTAACTATTTTTACATTATCATATTTACATTAGGAGAGAATTTTAGGGAGTGTATGAATGTCTAGTTATTATCATGTTTTATTTTTAATCAATAGTTTTGGATGTTACATTGCCTTGAACAAACATTGGAGTATGCAAGTCTCACTCATAGCTTTGATATTTAAAATTGAATGTTGATGGTTCTTATTGAATATATTGTAGCTCCTTGTTTTTACTACAAAAGAGTAGTTCTCAATTTTTAACTAGAGGATGAAATACATTCCTCACTACATTTTGAGAAATAACATGATTACTCTATGGGAATGTATTCATTTGACATCAATGGTTCTCCATTATGAAGTTGTATGGCTATATTTACCTCATCATGAAGATATACCCATTTGCTAATGTTGTATAAAAATGAAGATTATTTGAATTCCAAGCACCTTGCACTACTAATGACTTACTATTTTAGAAAAAGGTTGCTTAAGCCTTTACTTCAACTTCAAGATTGAATTTTACTTGGAAGGTTTATTCTGCTTTTGCAAACTTTCGGGCACCTATTCATGGACCTGATAAATACATACTCCCTCTATCTTTTTAGAATTATGAGTGATACTTGGCTCTCCATATTATGTGGATATTATTGTTCTTTTCTATCTTTTCTACCTACATTTGCATACCTTATCCTTTTTTTGGCTATTCAAAAAGGGGGAGAGTAGTATGGTTATATTTGTATGATCACTAATCCATTTTCTTAACTTTTGAACATTACCAAAAAGGAGGAGATTGTGGACCTTTTGGTGTATTTTGGTATGTTCAAAACATTAAATTGAAACAAAAGTTTCTTACATGGTTGTATGGTTATTGTCTTTGTAGAACTATGTACAAGGGAAATCAAGTTGAGCTAAAGAGGACAAGGAACAAACTATCTTAGAGCTCAAAGGAGGAGGTCATCCACATGATCTTCAAACAAATATTCAAAGAATGTGGATAAGGACTAGATACTATAAAAGCAAAGTTATGATCATTTGAGCATATGAAAGATCAAGACTATGGACAAGGAATGATGCATTCAAAAGACAAAATAAGATGAAGAAACACGTCTCTAGAAAGCAATAGACGTCTTGG
Source organism: Gnetum montanum (assembly GCA_015680685.1). NCBI lineage: Eukaryota > Viridiplantae > Streptophyta > Gnetopsida > Gnetales > Gnetaceae > Gnetum > Gnetum montanum. The sequence goes on along the minus strand of MNCI01005623.1, from coordinate 673,716 downwards.
TTGATTTGAAGAGAACTCAAACAAAGATGTCTTCAAAAATAGCAAGACACATTTCTTAGAAAAAGACATCTTTCATAAGGCAAAGACATATTTATAGATTACAGACTAAGTCCAAAAAGATATCTTCCATAAGACAAAGACATCTTCCAGAGTAGAGACTATAAAAAGATGTCTTTTAGGAAACAAAGACATCTTCTTAGATTTGAAGGCAAATTCAGAGAGACATCTTAGACATGAGAAAGATATATCCCATGACTATTAGTGATAGTTAGCTAGTTGTTGCATGAGTTTCAAGAAGGAGTTAGCAACATAGAAGCTATAAGAAGACTTGATGTGCATTGGGAAAAGTGTAAGAATTCTTGTATTCATTGTACAATCATTTGTAATCATTGAATTCTTTGTTGATCCTCATTGTCTAATCATTTTGGCTTTGTAAGTTTGTTGTGCCTAACTATGCAAGAATCAGCAAATTAAGTTGCAATTATTCCTTGTAATTCTTGTTCTTGTTGCCCTACAGGGTTGATGTGCTTAAGCTTGTCAAGATCCTGTAGGATTAAGTAGTTGGTCCTATAGTACAACACTCTGATGTGGAGCTCAAGATTGTAAAGGTTGTGAAAGCCTTGAAACCACATTTCCAAGCTTGATGGGACCTTTCAGGGTTAAGTGATTGGTGTTGTCATACAACACTCCAAAGCAAGGCTTGATGACTATACAGGGTGTGGTCCCTTCAACCACATTTTAAGAGCAACAAATTTTGGAGGTGTGCTAGCAATCTACCCTCTAAGTGTGAACTACCCAAGTTGGGAAACCATGTTAAATTTAGTGTGTGTGCTTTGTTTTTTTAATTTATAATTAGAGAAACTTGTTCATCCCACTTGAGTTCTACCACATCACAAACCCCCTCCCCACCCCCCAACCCCCACCCTCCAAAACACTTCTAAGTTCAATGATCCACAAACTGTTCTACAAGGCATAAAGCTAAATGTTAAGGAGTCTAATCATCATAAGAGAGGAAGATAGAATTGATAAGAAAGAGTAATCAAAGCAAGAGAGAGATGGGATCTCATAATTAAATATAAGATTACAAATGCTAGGCAATATAGCAAAAATGATTTACAATGAATTATCTCCAAAATCACATTCATGATAAATGGAAAAGTTCAATAAGAGTCTAATAAGTAATAGAAAATCCCTAGTTCACATAGAAAAGAAAATAAGCTTTGGACAAGTTATTAAAAATATGTTATTTCTCCAAAACTTCCATCTTCTAGTTCACATCATGTGCCACCTTCCATCAACTTATTCTTTAGCAAGAAACACCAAGAAATTATTATCATCCAAATCCAAAAGCTCAATAAAGCAATATTAACAATAGATGCTAATAGATACCAAAATAAGAATTTAAAAGAGGAATATGTTCAAAATGGAAAAATTATAAAAATTAAGGCAAGTTAATTCAAGATAATTAAAAGATTTACAAATACAAGGGGACATAAATATTAATGTTTTCAAGGTTATTAGATTAAATCCTCCACAAGGCTTAAATCAACAAAGATTAACAAAAGATAAAGATAAAACAAAGGGTCAAAAATACTAGTTGCTACATAGTGTTTGCTTACATGACTTGTGAATGTCATGTGGCTGGTTTCCTTGATGCAAAACTAAAGGGTAGGTAATCCATATAAGTTTGTCACTAGGTTCAATATATCTCAGATCAAGTGAGGTTGGTCAACTACTCCTTGAGGAGGGTCCCTAGTAGAATTCAAGGTAAGACATTTGTCGATCAATAGTCCTTACGAATGATCAATTCTAGTACATTCTCAATTTACCTATCTCTTGACATTTTTTGGATATCATGGTTTTGGAATTGACTTTTTGTATCTAATCTCATGGAGCTTGAGATGACTTCTTATGTAACATAGCTTGTTCCATGTACACTAAGGTGGTTAGCTCTAATAGAAGGTTTCTAACCTTTCCTACATGTGTGCATGCAAATCCATATGGTAGGAGCTGGGAGCTTGATGGTGATGAAGTTGGACCTTTGGAGCTAGGAGCTTTTCTTTATGTTTTCATATTTTATTATTATGATGAGCATGATGTCTTTGAGCTTTTGTAATATTGGATATTCTCAACTCTCTTTTAAGGCTATGAACTTGTTATGTTATGAAATTCATTTATAGATTATGGTTAATGGAATTGCTACTTAAAATACTCCAATGTCAATTTTAGTTTCACCAAGCACTTTTGTTAAGATCTATAATGCTTATGATGATCATTCTTTTGTAAGCATTATGATGATACATGTCCAACTAATAAGTTTTATGTCTTTAAATGGGAATTATTTTAAGTAAAAAATTTTGGGATGTGATAAAACCCTCTCTTTCTCTACTCATTATTAAAGAGAAAACTAGTTTTTTCTAAGGTAGATATATCTTACATAATTTGATTATTGCTATGAAGGTATGTATTAGGCTTTTTTTCCAAATCAAAAAGCTATTTCTTCAAACATGATTTTGATAAAGCTAATGATAAGCTTGAATAATACTTTTTAAGAAGCAATATCAAGCATCATAAACTAGGAAATGCATTTGAAAACCACATTGATATGCTTCTATCAAAAACCTCTTTAGTTATTTGCATCAAAAAGACCTTATAAGATGTGATTGAGCTCCAAAGATTAGTTTGGTAGGGATGCCCTTTAGCTCCCTAACTTTTCATTATTGTAGTTGATGCTCTTGAAGTTATGCTTCACATTGATATAAATTCTATGAGGTTAAAAGAGATAGCTTTGATTGAAAGTGAAAAAGACATTCTTTATAGTCAATTTTTTGATGAAAATTTTCTTACTATGAATAAAGATCATGGTAATTTCACTATTTCTGTGGATTGCATTAACACTTATTGTAGAGCCTCAAGAGTCAAAATCAATTAGAATAAAACATAGGCTATTTGATTGACTTCTCTCCAAGAACTTCATGAGCCTATAATTTTAATATTCCTCTTAATATTTTTTCTCTTTTGGATATTTTGATTACTTTGTTTTCTATTCTTACTACTTTACTTTCCACCATAATAGAAAAGGCTCAACACAAGGTCTTAAAATAGGTTGCAAAACCTCTTTCTCTTGAAGGAAATTTTATAGTGGTCAATCATATTTTGAGCTCAACTCATGTCTATTATTTATTCTTCATAGCTCCTTCAAAATTATCTTTTCAAAATATTGAAAAAATTCTTGGTAACCTTTTATAGGGGAATAAAGAAAATCACAAATATTTTTCTTCATGTAGCTTGAGATATTTGCCTTATAATCAAGGATCAAGATGGTTTGGAGTTTGCTAGAATAGATTAAAAGGCTTCTTTAATGGAGGCCTACCTACTTAAGCTAGAAAAACTTGCAACAAGATTCTATTTGATGGACACCTATTCTTTAAAAAATCTGCCAATTGCTTAGTTTATGAATTTTTAATTAGAGAAAATAGATTGCTAATTACAGTCCTTTGGATATTGGTTAGTTTGTTTTTTTTTTTATTAAAAATGAAAATAATACTCTCTCTTGGCATCAAGCTAACATTAAATGGATATTTCAAAGACAACTTCTTCCTATTTACAAGTATGTTTAAAATGTTCTCTCTAACTTTGGAGCTATTTAAATGTACACTAATAGTCCTTAGCATGGAGAGTGATTTTAGCTTAATAGATCTTCTTTGCATTCTCTACATATATCTAAATGTAACTCTTGGTTTTCATTGAGTTACTGTAAACATCTTGTGAAATGTGCAATTTAATGACTATCATTAGAAAGCTAATTTTCATAGAATTTAGAGCTCGAAGATCCAACTAAAGCATCAATTTCTTTTTTGATCCTTAATTTATCAAGGTCTTTCCATTAGATAGAGTATTTACCTCTTTATAGTTGAGTTTCTTAGATATGCTATATATCGAATAGAGGAATCATTCACTTATGTTTTTTAGAAGTGCATGTTTTCTAAACAAATCTAGGATTGGTGTTATTCCCTTTGAAGTTTTCATTAGAATCAATATGTTACTTTTTCCGATTGCATCTTCAAAGATAATTGCATTATTTAATAGTTTCAAAAGGCTTGGAAGATCTTTCTTTTTGAGATTATTTTCTTCATCTGGAAATGTAGATTAAATGTTTCGTACCAAAACATGAAATACATTACTTTTGATTATTGTAAGAAGTGCTCTATCACCAAGTCCATATAACTTCAATGTGATGTGGTAGGCTTTAAAAATAATATAAATTTATTTTGGCAAGTGTGAATTCTTAGAGTTTTTAAGTTTTAGTAGCAATTATCCTAAGCAGAGTAATTTGCTTAGCTATTTTTTGGTTATAGGTGACTTGGAAGGTCACTTTGTAACACTTAGGCTTTGTTGAGGTTTATTATATGGTGGTTGTCAAAATTAGAACTAGATAGTTATATGTATTCATAGATATGTAACCAATATGAAACTTTCATAGTACTTAAGTAGAACTTTCGTAGTACTTAAGCAAAATAGAAAATGATTATTTAAGTACCTTTATCACATCTATAATAGGCTAACTATGTATGTAGATTCTCACAACTAATTTTAGAGTTAATGTCTCAAAGAACTTTATGCTTTTAAAAAATTCATTACCATGTAGCTCATTATCACCAGTATGATCATGTATATGACTATGCCTTATGGGCATGCATACATCATCATGCATAGGGCACCCTTGGTAAAAAATTATAAATGTTTTTTAATAATGAGAGACTTAACCTCGAATTCCTATTTTCCATTCATCTTTTTAATCCTCAACCTATTACTTCTTATTCTAACAACATACAAATATTCCACTAGACATTGTAGTTATTTTTTATTTTATTTAAACAAAGTGTTTTTGGGTCCTACCCTTACCTAGCAATGGGTATCTGAGGTAGGACACTTAAGCCTACCATGCATCCTTGCAACAACAAATTACTACAATGAGATATTCTTAACCATGGATGAACATATTGTTGATGCATAAATTTTAATCACACAGCAACACTTGCAAAAACTCGTTTTAAGATACTACTACCTAAGGTGCCTCTCGCATGGGTACAGAAACCTCAGAATAGTTTCAGCTGGCAAGGGCAACGTGGTGCTTAAATGGATGTAAAACATGATGTTTAATGATGCAAGTAAATTAAATACTTTAATAAGGAAATAAAAATAATAGTCCAAAATAACTTTGGCAGAGAAATAACTATTCATTAAAAATAACTTTGATAGGAAAACTTAAATGAAATAACAGTTCATTAAACAAGTTCAAGAAATGAGGGTTGATACCTTAATGAGAAATAAACCCAAATATTTTACTTAACCACTAATGATCAAATATTCAATAAAGATTAAAACTCTTAATTAATTGAAAAACAACAAAAGGTGTTACAACAAAGACTTAGCTCAATACAGAGCCTAGATCTTATCTGCAATCCGGGTGATTTCTTGTGCAGGGTGATTTCTTTTGCAAGCTAGTTCACCTGTGCCTCCAAAAGGCAGACCTCCCCCAGCAAATCTGCAGCTTCCTCTAGCTTGACCTGTTCACAGCCTTTGACTTGACTGCTTCTAGAAACACCTCCAATACTGACTGATTCAGTAATGTAATCAAAGAAAGTGTTCTTGGAACTTCCTTGCCCAGGCCAAAAATCCCCTTTCATTTGACTGTGGAAAGGTTTTTATAAATTTTGATCTCCCCTATTTTGCTGCCTCAACTTCTGCCTCCTCCGCTTCCCTTCCTGCACATAAAACCAGAAAAGTGAAAGCCAAAACGCCAGGAAAAACAAAATAGAGAATATTAAACATTTTTTTTTTCTCTTTTTGAACACAACATTTTACAAGGCTCATCACAGCAACAAATACGATTATTAATTACATACTCACGCTCTCTCTATTTTCAATTCCAGGCACGAAACAGAAATAAAATTAGCACGTTAAAGTGCATAAACTTCAAAAAATGTAAACCACAAATCCTCGAGAAGTTAAGGGTTAAAAAAATGTTGAAATGAGAAGCATCTATCACCTTTCAACCGTAGGAGTAGATGCCAAGCTTGGCAAATACAAAAAAACAGAAATTGGATCAGAAGGGGAACTATGGAAGTATATACCGTTTATGAAAGATAAACCTTGACTTTTTAATTTACTTGGGAGGCGCATATGGGACAAAACTCCAACTTTGTTTTGGCAGGCTTCGCAAAGACAGAGATGCAGGCATGGCCAAAGCAAAATGGATATGTAACTTCTGGTGCAGACTGCAGAGCCTACACTTTCCCTCACTGGTACTGCTCCGACATTCTATGAAAAGTGCTCAATGAAAGCTAACTATAAACATATCCGTAGAACACAAGAATGAAAATTTCTGGCCATACAAAGCAACATAAATATAACTACTTACGTAAATATAACTACTGTGATTCTCAGAAAGGAAATAAGTTAACAACTCATGCACTCGTAGGTGGGAAACTCAAATGTATTGCAATACAAGAGCATAGCGAGGTTCTTCCTGGATAGCAGACCGTGCACCAGGGATGATTCATGTGCAAGAAAACAAAATGATGGAATCGGATGCCCAAAAGAATGAAGGAATTAATGAATAATGATAAATAGGCATCGGTAGGGTTGATCCAGTGCTGGCCATTAAGGAAGCACTCGCCCAAGATACGGCTGAGAAACCATGTAATTCTGCTGCTGCTGATGCAAAAATTCCAACGTCAACCACTGGCAAGACCAACCAAAGTGCAGGGATGGAACCCCAAAATTCAGATCCACTTCATCTTTCTCCCACCTGTCGTCACCCATGCTACCACCAGTAACATCCGATCGTTGCGTGCCCTTTCTCCTGCAAGACCTGTGATCTCAACGACGGCACATACAAATACGGAGTATAGCTTGTAAGGATTAGAATCAGCATCGGAATGGACAAGGTTACCGTTGTTCCCATCAAGGTAATTATAAAGCCTATAATGTGGTGGGTGAAGGCATGGGTATGCATGATGTAATTCTTTTATCGCTATACATGGATAATGTATCATCATGCTCATAGATGTATTTCATGTTGACATGTATGCATACTCTTACTACTAATGCCGGATTGCGAATCGCATATCCTCGCATCTCCTGAAACTATGATGGTCAACGAAAGGCTCAAGATCAACTAGAAGGGATTCAGACCTTCTAGTTGCAAATAATTGCTTGGAGATTATGGCTTCTAAAGGCAAAGGCTCATCTAGTTGCAAATTCATGCCAAACTATAAGGAAGTGCAACTAGCACCCTCTTGCAATCCCCACTAGAAGGCGCTCACCTTCCGAAAGAGTTCAATTGTTCCAAAATCCTAGCTACCTTTTGGATGTAGTCACACCTTCCCGCAATCTCTATCAAAAGGTAGTCAAACCTTCCAAAAGGGAACAGTTGCTTGTAAATTCATGCTACCAGAAAGAAGGTGGTCATCTAGAAGGTCCAAGATCAACTGGAAGGCATTAAGACCTTCCGGTTGCAAATAATTACTTGGAGATCGTGGCTTCCAGATGGCAAAGGATCACCCAATTGCAAATTCCTACTGAACTACGAGGAAGTACGACTAGCACCCTCCTGTAGTCACCACCAAAAGCCACTCAAATAGGGTTCAATTACTCTAGGACCCTAGCTTGCAGATGGTAGGTCATCATCTAGATGTAATTTTTGGTAGAACTATGAGGGGGTGTGACTAGCATCCTCCCGTAGTCCCTACCCAAAGGTAGTTGGACCTTCTAGAAGGGAATTGATGCTACCAAAAAAAATGATCATCCGAAAGGCCCAAGATCAACTAGAAGGCATTAAGACCTTTTGGTTGTGAATAATTGCTTAGAAATCATGGCTTTCAGATGGCAAAGGATAATCTGGTTGCAAATTCCTACTAAACTATGAGGAAGTGCAACTAGCATCCTCCCACAATCCCCACCAAAAGGCACTCAAACCTTTTGGAAGGGTTCAATTACTCCAGAAGGCATTAAGACCTTCCGATCGCAAATAATTACTTGTAGATCATGACTTGCAAATGATAGAGGATCATCTAGTTGCAAATTCTTATCGAACTACGAGGAAGTGTGACTAGCACCCTCTTGCAGTCCCCACTAGAAGGCAGTTAGACCTTCTAAAAGGATTTAATTACTCCAAGATCCTAGCTTCTAGAAGACATGTCACCATTTGGATGAAATTTTTGATAAAACTATGAGGGGGTGCAACTAGCATCCTTCCATAGTCCCTACCAAGAGGCATTTGAACCTTCTAGAAGGGAACAATTGTTCGTAAATTGATGCTACAAGAAGGAACATGGTCATTCTAAAAGCTTAAGATCAACTAGAAGGCAAGTTGTCATTTTGTTGTAATATTTGACAAAGCTACGAGGCCATGCAACTAGCACCCTCCTGCAATCCCCATTAGAAGGTAACCAAACCTTCCGAAAGAATACAATTGCTCCAAGATCCTACCTTTTGAAAGATAGAGTGTTATCTAGTTGCAAAGTCTAACTCAACTATGAGGCAATGTGGCTAGCATCCTCTTGTAGTCCCAACAAGTAGGCATTCAAACATTCAGGTAGGAAAAAATTGCTTGAGATTTAATGCTATCAAAAGGAAGAGGGTCATTCGAAAGGCCAATGTAATTTCCTTAACCCTAGTAACTTCCTTAATCCTAAATCCTAAACCCTAAAGTATTACTATGGTTCATTAACCCTAAACCATAAACCCTAAAGTATTGCTATGGTTCATTAACCCTAGATCCTAAACCCTAAAGTAATGCTATGGTTCAAGTCCAATGTAACACAATGTTTAAATTAACATCCAACATTAAATCATAAATGAAGGAAGAGGCTATCAAAGTAAGAGCATTATTTGGATGGCCACTGTGACTTCCTTAACCCTAAACCCTAAACTCTAGTATCTTCCTTAACCCTAAACACTAAAACCTAAACCATGTACCCTAAACCCTAAACCAATGCTATGGTTCCTTAATCCTAAATCATAAACCCTAAATTAATGCTATCATTCAAGCCCAATGTAACACAATGTTTAAATTAACATCCAACATTAAATCATAAATGAAAATCACATACTCTATCTAACAATAAAGGTGAAAATTTATACAATTCCTATTGTCCTTCTTATGTTTCCTAGTTATTATACTTAACCTTCGTGTAATGACTATTCATAACTTTTCCAATTAAATACTTAGTTTATGATACAAGTGATGGCATCCCAAGAGATTCTTGTACATTGGGTGGTAAATTTTAGTTTTGGCTATTATACTAAGGTGTCAAACTCATCAAAGTTAACTATCATCCAATACTCATCATAGTTAACTATCATCCAATGACTAATCATAACTTTTAAAATTAAATACTAACTTTACAATAGAAGTGTTGTTATCCCAAGAGATTATTTTGCCTTAGGTGTTAATTTTTAGTTTTTGTTGATATATGTTATAGTTTCTTTCAATATGCTATGGATACTATGAGGTAATCCTACTAGCAATGCATCACAGTTTGTGTATTTTGGCTGAAATTGCACTTGATTGCTACTTGCAGTAGCTCATAGTTTTTGGAATGCAAGAGAGTGATCCTCGCATGTCCTCACAACATACATATCAAACTGCAAGTAGCATAATAATAATGCGAGACGCATTACTATTATTAAACTATGATAAGACATTTAAACTATGAGTAAACATGAGTCACAAACCCTCGCATTGTGGGGTAAAATGTAAAAAAATAAAATGAATCATATCAACTATTATTATCACTTTTACTTTCACTTTCACATTAGCTTGCATGTAGTAGACCCTAGGTGAGTAGCAGTGTCATAGAAGGCCATAGAGTAAGGATACAAAGCTAGCAACAAAGGATTTCATTTCAAAGCATTAAATTTCAAATTTTGAAATAGCAATGATTAGGAGGGTAAGTTAAACCACATCATAATTCAAGATTTATTATCTTTTTTCTTGTGCTAGGGTTGGGTTTGACAATTTGTGATTTGATTAAAATGGAGAATTTTATTTTTGTATATGGTTGTATTTCTTTTTAGTAAGTATTAAAGCTAATGTTGGAATAGGGTGACATGATTCTTGAAATTACATTACTAATTTTTCTTAGATTCTAGTTTTGCATTCTACGAAATTTTAAACTTTGTATTTTTTTTTCTACTTGGCACTATCCCTAGGCAAAATGGGTGAACTGTAGAAAACACTACACCCAACTCCTTAAAAATTAACATTTCAAGAATGCAAGGAAGACGAGAGCATGCCGGTTTCTAGAAAACTGCATGGTAGCAAGAAATAAAAAATCCCCTAGCAAGGCATTTTTCAAAAGATGGTATTCGATGGTCTGATTTCTATGACGATTAATTTGCTTGGATATACAAAGATAGAGTAGATGATCTAATTAAGGNACAATTTAGAAGACTAAAACCCTTGTTTGAATATGTTTTTTTTTTATTAGGTATCATTGCTAGTATGGACCAAATGTCACCACAAGGATAACACCCAAAGAAGGTAGAAAAAGAAATAAGACTAGAAGAAAGATTGGTCATCAATGTCATTTCATAGTTTTCTATATGAGAGGAGCTTATCATGTTTCATGTATTATATATAGAAAAATGAATCATATTGACACATCAAGAGCTTACTATCATGGCTTGCTTGATCCCATGACAAATAAAAGAAACTCACAATACATACACATTTCTAATGAGATCCATCATAAGATAGTATGTTTATGGACAAAAGGATTACTAATAGATCTCATCTATGAGAAGTATATAAAATATCTTTCTAAGGGAGGATATGAGTTCAAGCTCTCAAGAAAGAGGGATATTTTTCTTGTTTAAAAAAAACATCTTCAACATTTGCAAAAACTATAACCCCTAATTACAAGAAAAGTGAGCATGATAAAATTAGCACCTAGCTATGGTGCCAAATGACAAGTGATTTTTTATTTTACTATCAGCAAGAGAACCAAGAACAAGGTGTCCCATAAGTCATTAGGCTACAATCACCTTGGATGCTCAAAAAGATGATATCTCTATCTTAATGTAGTATCCTTGCAATAGACTCCACTTTCAACACTAAAAAATATGTTGTAAGTTTCAATAATGGATGCTTTTTTTCCATTTTAAGAATTGTTGGTGTGCTAGTGGAATTAGTAACTAAGTACAAACATGTGGTTCTCTCTACAATTCCATGTTCATACTGTGATGGATTTTGATTCATATTATAATGGACTTCTAGTTTCATGGATGATATCCTCAAGGTGCACTAAAACTAATATAAGATGTTGGCTTTCAGAGCTCCATCTTAGGGGCAAAGCTTAGGATCCTAATTAGACAAAAAATGTTTTCATGCTAGATGACTCAGAGGCAGATATGAATGCCATGAGGTAACTTAAGACATTCAAAAACATAGTTGAAATCATGCTACCTTGGTTTGAGATATCTTAACATGTGCTTAAATTTGATTATTTAATATGTCTATTTTTGGCAGTAGAATTTTTTTATGCATTTGGCATGTTTGGAGGGCATTGGGGAAGAACTTGGTAACCAAAGTTATGGATGCCAATTAGAGAAAAGAAATGGGTGATCATGTTAATCATATTATGAATGAATGCAAAACTATTGTAGATGTTATTGTGGAAATAGAAAATACTATGAGAACATGTGATCCACATGTTCCCGTGGTCCTCTTTTATTTGGGGAGCTATGACATCATGCATTTCACATATATTCATAGTTTTCCAAATAGCTGCACAATTTTTACTATTGAAAAACCTACAAGTACATGCAATTCACAAGTGCCCATAGTTTAAGTAACATAACATGCAAGAACATGCATCATGTAGTATTCTCCAAAATTAAATTTTATTCAAGTATGCAACTTGCTTCTTCTGTACAAAATAATTATGCAAGGTCATCTGACATGCATATCCCCACATTTTAATTTTATTTTACAAACCCCAAGCTAACATAGTGCACCTCAATGCAATTAGCACTCTCCAAGTTCAAAGTGCAAGTTACAACTAAGACTACCAGTCACACATTTTAGAGAAGTGTGCCAGTTGTGATTTTTCATGTGTCTCACAAAGTTCAAAAATAATTACAAGTGGCAATTAAACAATGCAAGAAGTAATTTTCTATATAAACTACAAGATGAAAGTTAACATGTGATTCATAGTATTTAGAAAAATGTAAGTCACAGGACCTCGCATCATGGGTTAAAATTTAAAGAATAAAATGTATCTGCATGGTTGTAATTTTCATTTTTACATTACCATTTTCACTTTTACTTTCTCATAGCAGACATTCAGTGAGCAAAGAAACCAAGGCAGTAGCACAGGAATTCATATCAAAGAACCAAATTTCTAAGATTAAAGCAACAATGAGCATGAGGGTATGTTCAAACAAAGCGCAAATATCAAATTCCTTAATTATTTACTCATGTTAGGGTTAGCAAAAATGGTTTGCAATTCTATTAAATAGGAGAATCATTTTGTTTTAATCTGAAATGTGCTGCATCAAAAATGAAGAATGCTATTTTTAGGGCTCTGACTGGAAGCATAACATTTGATGTAAATTATGTATCCATCTAGAAAATCATGTTGTTTGATCTTTCCACCAAAAAAAATCATGCAGTGACATCAAATCATCTTAAATGGAACAAGCCATGACCTATGTCTAGAAATTTTAATGTTAAATTAACCATCTTCACTCTATTTAAATATAACAATTACTATATTACATTTATTTAGGTTTCTTTCACTAATTTCTATATTATTTCACCAAAGATTATTAATGAAAATCTTGCAATTCTATTGAACAGTGCTTTGGAAATGGATGTTTAGCATATGCAACCTGTTACTACTTCCAAGCATTTATAGGAATTAAGTTCTTGTTCTTTTATTAGCATGCCTGATGTTTCTATGTCTTTGAATGCTTCTAAACTTCTAGTCAATCACAGTACTACTACAATCCCATAAATCAGTGGCCATACATTAATTTTATTCTATTGTTTAATATGGTTAGCCACATAAAACTCTCTAAAATGAAGACTAGCCTATTTGTAAGACAATGATACAAAGTTGTTATTTTTATGTATGTATAATTGTGTACTTAATGTTTGTTCTTTAAATTAGTATATTTTCTTAACAATTATTCGCTAAGCATTTGTTTGAAAATCTTGATATATACCTATGATTCACTTGGAGATCCCCTGTGGCAATATTTCTTGGTAATCCTTTAAAGAAATTTGTAATCTAATACTTGAGGTAACTATTTGGCTCATATTTTTAAATGTCACTGGGTGTATTCAAGGTAGTTATACTAGCAATTTTCATTTTTTTTTATTATACGCATCAATTTAGCCATGACTTCTATTAGCTCGTAACCATTCCGTGTAACTTGTAAATTTATATTATTTATTGATTTCTCTTCATATGCAAGCACTTGGTATTTTATATCCATTTCAAATAATTGATTTTTGATTTCTGAAATGTCAAAATTTTAGCAACTTTATTGTCAGGTCAATCTTTTATTCTTTTTACTTGTTACTCTTCCTTAAAACACCTTTTGATGTTAATTACCTAGGTAAGTGATTGCCTATTGTATCTTGTCAATGCAATTTACATCCTTCTAGAGATAGTATGTTAATTACACCATAAGAAAATGTCAAAAATTGTTGATATGGTATCCTAATGATATTATTTTTTATGTACTCTTTAACAAGTAGACATCATGTAGGGTTCCTAGAATTCCTTTATTATTACAATAGAACTATGTGCTTGTTAGTTGAAAGAGTTTCCTTGAAAATATGGATTGGGATGCTAATTTATAAAAAAAAAAAAAAACAAATTTCGAAATGGATTTGAATGGTTTATAGTAATGTAGTCATTGAATATTATATTTATGATGTGACATGAAAAGTGCAAGTCTATCTATCATTAATTATCAATGGCCAACAATTTTTTAGATATTAACATTTTATATGGAATATATTTTTTGTTCTTAGAAATAAGTGGCATCACAACCAATAGATGATAGGAATAGAATTGACAAACTACAAGATGCACAACAAATGGCACAATCACAAGGTAGATATCCTATAGGCTCTCAAGCTACTAGATAGAATGCTACAAGACAGGAGGAGGAGGAGGTAGTTCACCATGCCTAGGAGTCATTAGCATGGCATGAGTGGTAACAAAAGGTTGAGAAACTCATATTAGCACCTTTGCAAAGTCCAAGGGACTTCAACACCCTGATGCAACTCATTTGGCCTTAAATGCTTAACAAGCTTGTTGTGCATCATCTTGCTTTCATCATCACCAGAGGTGATGATTACTAAGAGGAGGAGGCCAATTAGTTCTACGTGGCACATCATTGAGGATCACCTATCTTGAAGGTGGTCAAGATTGATGACTCTACCTAGACACTTACAAAGGATATCTTGGTGCAAGTGCTAAACATGGTAGTTGGACCATAGCAGGAGTTTTTGTGACTACCACCTTAGAAAAAAAAAACACAAGTATTGAGTAGGGTGCCCAAGGTGGCAATCGACAAGATAGGATGACCCTATAAGAACATCAGCCCATAATAGAGAGTTTTGATCAAGGCAATCCACACAAACCTCCTAGTAGTCATGCATCACACTCATGTGATGTCTTTCATCCTTATGATACTAGTAGATTTGGAGGGGGCCTATTCTTTGAACTATCCCAACATTATCATGTAGAGAATGGAGATCATTAGTAGCGATGGTGCTACAGTCCCTTTTCCATCTATTGCATCTACTCCTTTTAGGCACTGGCAAATCGCAAAACCAAAGGAGGATGATATAGAGGTCCAAGCTTTTGGTGTGGACCAACTACCACATTTGGCATGTGCATTCTACATCGAGCGTATTCCTAGGACATGACTTAATGATCTCATCTTACTCCTAGACCCACATGTCAAAGGAGATGGTGGTAAGGTTGAATGACAATGGTTTTATGGGTAGCACAAGGAGATGCAAGTTGCAATTATCATTCCCACTTAGTAGCAATAGAAATTTGAAGATGATGTAGTGATATTTACCTACTTAGAGGCAATGGAGGATAGCTTGAAAGCCCACATGGGTGCCCACCTAGATGCCATGCAATTGAAGATCGATCACCATTTTGGATGAGTGGACAAGAGGCTTGGCCACCTATTCTTGAATATTAAATCATTGGGTAAATACTCATCTGAAAATTTTCGATCATTGCATGTGTCTGGTTCTGTGGTGATGGAAGATATTAGTGATCCCTAGTTCATTCAAATGACCACTCCACTCCATGACTCAAAGGTAGGACCATTATGAATAGCAAGAATGGAGGAGCAACTAGCCAACATGGTTGATGACTCTGTCATAGAGACAAATTTCATGTAGGTTGATGCTCCAAATGAAGCTCAAAAAAAATATTACACCAGGATCTAGCTAGTCTATTGTGTCTTTGTATATGTATATGGTGATAGTTAGATCTGACCTTCCTTTTTGATTATATTTATCTATCTAAAATGTCTCTTACTAACACTTTTTCTTATAATTAATACCTTGGTCTCTTACATTGAACAAACGTATAAAATTGCAAAACTTTCTTTTGATTGCATAAAATTTTGGGTTATTAATATCAATAATTTGAAGGCATTTGGAAGATGAAATTTCAACTCCATTTTATTGGGATAAGGCTAGGATGATAACAATGACAACAACTTGGATAAAAATATAAGCCCTTATGCATATGATGGAATTCATAATCTCTATTAGAAATCATACATCGAGTTTTAAATTGTCATTGGCAAAGTGAGGATATTGAGACATATCCTACCTATGGAAATCTACCATAGGCATATTGTATTTTTAATAATTTTTAATTTTATTTATCGATGCTAAAATTTCTACTTCTTATATTCATGCAAAAATTTCTATTGGTTCTCTAATTCTAGATTTACAACATGTAGTGCAAAAACTTGTGATGCTTTCTTCCAATCATGTGGTTGCAAAATTTGATTTTTACTCAGTGCATCACTAAAATGAAAGCAAAATAAGGGTAACATGTGTAACATACCATAAGAAAAAATATACCAGTGACATGCAATTCATAGTTTGATTACTGGCCTTATTTTTTAACAATACCATAGAACTGTGAGCATGAATGACCTCACAATTTGAAATTGAAACTAATGATAAAATAGTTTGAGTGAACCTATGACTCATAGCCTCTTGCATGATAAACCCTAATGAGTGGCAAGGTACCTACTATGTTCAACCATATGAATACGAGCGTGTACCCGTGATCCAGTCAAACTCTGTGAATAGACTAGTTATGGCATCTAGATAGTTATACATTGATTATAGTTCGTTGTCTTCCCATCTGGACTAGTATTCACTTTGTCATGTATAGTTTAGTTTAGAGTGATGTGTA
Organism: Gnetum montanum; assembly: GCA_015680685.1. Lineage (NCBI taxonomy): Eukaryota > Viridiplantae > Streptophyta > Gnetopsida > Gnetales > Gnetaceae > Gnetum > Gnetum montanum. Next base: position 657,229 of record MNCI01005623.1, on the reverse strand, counting down.
TGATATGAATTCTAATACTATGCTACTCCTAAAGACATTGAGAAATAACTTGAGTAAACTAATAAAAAATGGAAACTAAAATCTAAGCTAGCCTAAGTGCGATGAGCATCTATCCTTAATCATTTCTATGCATCTTGGACTTTGTGTACTACTTCTGGGATTACCAAGCGCACATCACTTGAAGCACTACTTGATACGCTACTGGGTTACCACATAGTGACACCTAAATGTTCATGATTAAGATGTACTCATTCCACGTTAACAACAAGAATAGTAAATGATGATAAAGAAATATTAACTAAGAAAATAATAATTAATAATTAATAATTAAAATAAATAGAATCTAAGTGAATGCTACAATGATGGAGTAATCTTGAGCTTTATTGCCAATTTTGTGCGTGTCCAAGTACGTCACACTTGAACAAAGGTTCTATACAATTACAAGCATCACACTGTAGGCATGCACTTGGGAAAAGAACTAAAAATCAACAAAAAGACTCTTGACTCCTAATGACTAACTAATGACTCCCTTCCTATGCACCCGAGTGCAATATTTATAGGTGAACATAGGAATCACGATATAGTGTACATGATATCATTACCCAGGTAGCGATATCACATATCCAATATCGTGTATCCGATATCGAGGCCTAACAAACCGTGATTCATCATACACCCACAACTAAATAAAAACTCATCCTCAAGTTAAAAAAACTAAGAAACAAGTTCATTTGATTACACAGTGGATAGGTATGGGATTATGAACTGACTAGGGATCATTTCATGCTGTAGTGTGGAGTTAAATAAAACAAAAGTAGGACACTAGCACAGAATACAAAAGATAAAATTTTTGGAACTCATGTGGTTCTTAGTGGTGGTGGCTCTTCCATGGGCTTCTTCTCCTTATCCTATGCTCTAGGCTTTGGAAATTGATAACTCTGAAGGAGCACCTGAAGCTTTTCTTCTTTTATTTAGGGATCATTTTCCATCCATGCTGATGTTCCAATATTTGATAGAGCTGGCACCTTCCATGGACACGGTAGTTGCGGAAACATCTAATTGGCCTTGACATACCAGGCCACAAATAGTCGTTGTTCCTCCTCATAGGCTCTAGCTTTGTCTCTAAATTCTTGATAATTCATGCATTGTTGAGCCAAATCTGCTGCAACATCTTTCTGACCTTGGTAGCTAGCTTTTACCACCTCCAACTCAGAATTTTCTACCTCTAATTTCTATAGTGTCTTTTTGTATTTAGCAAATTCTGCTTCATATTTGGTGTAGGTGGTAGCTACCTACTTTTCCAAATCTATCCTCAGGCATCCTACTATTAACATGTCCAAGTTGGCATACCATAGGTTGGCCAACTCTATGTATTCAATGAGATCCTAGATCTGTAGGTCCTAGCTCTTTAATTCTGCTTTGTGGATGAAGGCATAAGTGTCTAATATAGCCTATCAATTAGTGTTTTGAACACTAAAAGCATTGATATGGGTCTTAGCCATATGGATTTCTTTCTCAATTATCTACTTATACATCCCCACCTAGTCCTGGAAATGTTCCTTCAATTTTTCATGTTCCTTAGCTTCATTATGCCATGTTCTTATTTCGATGGTCATCTTTTGATGGATGGTGCATACCTCCTCCATTGAGAGGCTCATATTCTCTCTGGCTAAGCGATTCATGTCTTGTTTGACCCTTATTAGTTGTTTTCACATTTGCTAAAAATTCCCCTGAAGAACATTCTTTTGTTTTTTAATTGTTGTCAATCAAAGATTCTCGATAGCAAAGAGTTTATTTTCTTCTTGTAAGGCCTTGAGTGCTTTTACATGTGCATATGTTTGGGCTTGTGATTTTGAAGCATCCCAATCAACCTTCTCCTTTTCCATTGCTACCCTTTTATTCTCTTCTAAAAATTTATTCAATTGCTCCATCATAAATAATTCTAGCTAGTCAGCTAGGATAAGTTGGGACAAATCCCGTTGTGCAGCTTGTAGGGTAACAAGATTTTCATGGAGTCTTCTCAACTCATATTCTGCATGTTTGGCCTTAACCTTAGCCATAACCAACTTTCCCTTCATGGAAATGAGGTCTGATTGTGCTGCTATGACATCTTTAAGGATGTCAAACAAGGACATCATTACTTGTCCTATTTGTAGCAAATAATCCAGAGCATCCTCATGTTTCACAGGAGTCATTGAGGGATTGACTAGAACTTGGGCATCGTGTGCTTCTATGAGATCCGTTGGTGGCATAACAAGGAAATTAAATGACTCTTTGATGTGGTCTAGAATCACTTCTACTACTTCAACTACATCCTAGTGTTGCATGACCACTACTGTGGCACCTTCACAAGTTTCTAATTGTATTTGAAATGATGTAGCATTTCTAGAAATATATTGTATTTAATGTGACTTCCCTCCTCCTATTTGTATCGAGACCTCACCCCTTACATGATTGATTGAGATGGTGGGCTATATAGCATCATCGATCACCTTGAAGAGGTTTTCCTCATCATGACTTCCCCAACTAACCATTTCTACAATGGCCCTAAGATGGCTCATTAATGGTCGGTAATCTTGTTGTAGCTGTGGTTGTTGATCCTGCTGGCCCTTGGGTTGCATGTTGGGCCTTGCTTCTTATTGTTGATTGGGCCTCAAGTTTGAAAGTTGGCTAGGCCTTGCTGTTTGAGGTGTAGTGGGCCCAATTGTCTACTCCTGTTTAGTCTTTAATGTCTTGCCAACATCTTTTCCTAGTGTTGGTGGCTTTAGTAATTTGGTGTATGAACCATTTTGAGCCTTTCTGAGGACATCATTAGTGTACGCCAAAATTCCAACATGCCAGCATAGCTTCTTGATTAGATAAGGGGAGGGTAATGCAAACTTAACTATCTTGCATTCTTTAAACTACCTCAATATTTTTGTTAGATACAAATGGGGCAAATTGGCATCGACCTTGCCCATCAAGATTATGCTTCCTCTGGATGCATAGGTGGAGATCATGTTTAGTTTCTTCATTGGAAAGATGTAATAGGTACCAATTTTGAAATAAATTCTCTCTTCAAGGGTGAGTTCTCCATATGTTTTGTCCTCCTTGCCATATGCCCTATTTAGCCATACTTTTCATGCATCAGCATCAGAGCAGGTGGACAGATGAGTAACTTTGGGCCTTGTATTCAAAAGATTCAGAACTTTTGCAATGGCCTTTATGGAGAAATCAACTAAAATCCCACCAATGTTGGCGGTGGTGCCTTCCTCTTTATTATGCGAAAATTGATAAGTTTCTCCAAAATACCATTCTCCAATTTTTGAGAGGATAGGCCATAGTGGAGATCCTTTGATTTGATCTTTGATTGGCTTAGGGTCAAATTCGGTAAAAGGTCCAAGATTAAGTTCCACGATCACTGCAATTGATGTGAACCTTTCCCAAATTTCCTAAATGAATTCTAGGGACAACATAAGATGTTGTCCTTGTTTAGGTACCCTATCTTCTCCACCTTCTACTTGCACAAATTGTGCAGTAACAAGGGTTTCTTGATGGATGCTAAATTATTGTGCCTCCTATTCTGCATGTTTTGCAGGATGTCCTTAACCTTTGCCTCTCCTTGGGCATTTGGATGCACCTTGAGAAGGCCCTCCCTATTGTCCTTGTTTAGGGGCCATCTATAATCACATTGGAATCAACTTTTAGCAATGTTATTTAACAAAGTTTGATTATCTTATATCTTACTTATTACCTTTAATGAATTTTGAAATTTAATTGCTTAGTGTGATTTTAGAGTTAGAAATTTTTTCAAGAAATTCCCCTAAAGGTTTTAATGTTGGGCCCAATTTGATCAAGTAACTCCAACAATAATTTACATGATTTGGATGAAGGAAGAAAATTAGTTTGGCATGAGTTCTTAACATTTCTTAATATTACTTATCTCTATGATATCCTTTGGGTGATGGTGAATTTTAAAAACATTATGCATGAATTCTACTGTACCCCTTCTCCACGACTGAGTTAAACACTCTAGGTTTAAGCAAGTTTGATAGGAAGGAAAATTGGAGTGTTAACGAGTCAGATATTGATGGTTAAATGGTAGGCATGCAAAGTGTGAAAAATCATGGAAGAAAATTGCAACAACTCCCCTCGCATGAACAGTTGACAATGACATCTACACGCATGGGGGAACCCATATATATAGGTTTTCTTAATGCAATATCGTGTACATGATAGTGCAAACCTGATATTGCATCCCTTCCAAAATAGGGTACTTAGTAAAATTGATGAATTTCTAAGTTTTCACAGCCAAAAATGAAGGATTTAAGGTAGATTTGAAAGATTTGGGATAATGTTAAGTAGACATTAAGGCACCAAAAGAGTAATGGAGTGGAATTATACAATTAAGTTCTTGAATAAGGTGAGGAGAAAGGACATGTAATGGTGCAAAGGAACATTTGGGTTGAAATGATAATAAAGAAAAGAATAAATTCAACAATGTAGGACTCAGAGGATATAAGATGATGTGGTGATTTGTAAAAAGTACAAATTACAAAAGTTACACAAGTGGGTCCTCCCCAAAGAAGGTTCCAGCTTATCATGCCCTTGTGTAACCACACCTTAAAATTTTTGTAGGCACTAGAAGGGTTAAATGTAATCTGCACCAGTGCAAAAAAACACACAAATGTTAAATATCATCATGATGAGGTATGAATTCTATGTCACAAAAGACACAAGTTAGAAATACTTGGATAATGGGGTGAGACAAATTGTAGAAGAGATTGCAGAGATCGGGACATGAAGTAACTTACCTTGGGCATAATGAATGTTGAGTGTGGGGTGTGATTAAGGTATCATTAGCCTTTCACTCCAAAATCAAGACCTAGTCCATACCTCTGATCAGTGACATTGCATTATTTCATCCAATGATAGACAACCATAAGAACATCATGATAGCAAGGCGTACAATCACTTGGAATTTTATCCAAGGAAGAACTGATTCAAATTTCTTTGCAGCATGTTCTTCTTGATCTTTTCTTTGCTTTTTTTCTTCTTTATTTTCTTTTTCTTCTTCTGGCCGCTTTGGCACTTTGTCTTTTTCAACAATGAACTAGAGAAGCCACCAACCTCAAGCATGGGTGCATGTCTTTCCAGTGAGACCCTATAGAATAGCATTGAGTTCCTTTATTGAGTGCCTTTATCACTCTTACTCCCATTTTTCATTAGATGCATAAGGACCTTAGTACAATCAAGCTACATGATAGCACATACAAATGTCACCAAAGAGAATCCACAAGTACCCTTGATGTCACACCCTGGCCATTCCCACTTAGTCTATCACTTTTCACTCTGAGCATAATGAGTACAAAGTTACTTTAAGTTTTAATGATAATAAGAATATCATCATGCCTAGAGTAGAACCTCTTATTAATAGAATGGATGGGTGAATGTTATGGGCTCACTATCCAAATAATTAGTCCTTTGTGACTCGATAGCATAGAACAACACCTTAACTAATAGGTCACATAAGTATTTTATTCACAACTAAGATCACCCTCAAAAAGATAAAATGACAAATTAAAAGATGAAGAATTAGAAAATGAAAAATTGGAAAGAAAAAATTATAAAACCAAAGAAAAGGAAAAACATTTACTAATTCTTCTTGTTAGAATGGGGGGTATCCCCATGACTAAACCTTTGATCATGGCGAGAATTAATAAATGAAAAATTTGGATCCATGCATGTTGGAAATATTGAGGTCCAGTCATATCCAAACCACTGGGTATTTTTTGATGTGGTGGAAATAATGTACCCAAATTAGAATTTACACACTTTATTAAAGTAGGCATAGTGGGGTAGATGATAAGACGTGGTCACGTCATAAGAAGCTAACCCACTATGGCACCCGTGACCATAAGATGGTATGCAAGGATTGATATGTCTCCCTACATGGTTATATTCATTGGGTCACATGGTTGTTGGATCATTAATTGGTGACTCCAATAAGGTAATAGAAAGCATTGAGTTTGAAGAGAAAGATGCACCACAGTGCTAGGCTTGTGCTAATTTGGAGGATGTAGTGATTTCAGAACTACGTTGTCTCTTTCTATGGTCATGCCTAAAGAAAGGATGCTTCCGATGTTGGGGAGGATTCCCACTACTATTGACAATGGCAACACAAATAATGTTTGTGGCTTGGTGCTATGGTGCAAAACCTTTCAGTACAACTGGTGGTGATGTAGAAGGAGATGAAGTATAAGAATATTGAGAATAGGAAGAAGTGTAAGGAACATGAGGTGGTGATTCCATGGGAAAGGACATGGGTTGATGATATCTAGGAGAATGACAATGATGAGGTGATGTAGAGGATGTTAATCTAGTTGGAGAAATAGGATGTTGAACATAATAAACACTTGGTGTCAAGGCATATGAAGTGTGAGGCCAGTTTGATGATGATCTCCCCCACAACTAGGGGTTTTACCACTACGGTTGAGCATAGTACTTCTGTATGAAATCTAGATGTAGCATTCTTCCCCAATGTTCATGTAGATGTAACAAGATTGGGCATTAGCCTTTAAGGTGATCATACAAGCAAACATTGCATTGATACTTCTGATTTGTAGTTGGGCCCCTATCCTTATTTCCTCTAGCCCTTCTTTCTAATTGTCAAATGGTGTTCTATCCTATTTCTCGGTTTGGCATCTTCCATTTGTTCTAGTTGTCAGAGTGATCCTTCATGGTTTTACCTCTAATAATTTTTTCATATTCTCCATAGTTTTCATGTACCCACTTCATCATTTTATTTATTTTTGCCTTAATTTCATCTAGTGATTTTAGTATTGGCAAAGATGGGGATGGTTCCACCTCCTCACAGTGAGTTGATTTCTCCTCTTCATGATTATGTACCTTCATTACTTTAAGAGCTTGGTCCTATTGATATCTTTCAACATTCTCCCATTTGGCCATCTCTCCTTCTTCTTTTGCTACCCACTTAACAAGCTCTTGGAATTTGTATGTCTGTAGTTCATATAGTTGACTTGGGGCATACATCCCTAGGGGTATCCCTTGTTTCATTACAGAGCCCATCCATGATGTGAAAAATTAGCCTTTCCTCAAAGAACCCATGGCCTAGGAATTTTCTTAACAATGAATAATATCTTTCTAAGGCCATGTCCAAAGGTTCATGTTTCCCTTGTTTCCACTCTTGAATTTGTCTCCTCAAGGCTAACGCTCTTGCACAAGTTTGATATCTTTCATTGAAGAGTTCTACCATTGTGAGCCAATAGCAAATTGATTTCAACTTTAAAGAACTATACCATACTTTTTCTTAGTCAATGAGTGTCATAGGAAAGAGCTTAAGTCTTTGCCACCCATTATCAATATTATTCCATACACAAGCATCATAGAAGGCTTGTAAATGGTGTTGCGGATCTAAATCATAGCCTCCTAGGAACTTGGGAAAGTTGTTTAAATCAAGCCTAGGTAGACAACTTTCCTTATCATGCCTACAATATATTTGAACAACCTTTGTTATATGAATTAGGCTCTTAGTGGCCAATAGGGGTTCATTGTCACTAAATAAATTGGGAGTTCATGAGTTGGGACAATGTTGTCTTTGTTCATGTTGGCATTTTTGATTTTGCTTATGGGTTTGATTTTTATTTCTATGTTGACCCCTTGAGGAATAGTCATCCATGTCATGACCTGACATTGAAAGAGGAGAGGAAGAAAGAGAATTGGAAGACTCTTCATGACTTTGGTAAGTCTCCCAATCATCCCCTGATGTACTCTTGCTAACCATTGAGAAGGTTCAAGGCCTCATGGGCCCCTCTTGTTCTATGGGATGTCCTAGCTTCACTAGAGGTATCTAAGTTTGATGACAAGAGTCCTTGAGTATCAGTGGGGTGTCCATGAACATATGAAACACCTACATAAGATTGCATACTCCAAACTTCTTCTTCATCATAAATTTTGTTGTTTCTCTAATGAATTGCTTCGCTAATTGTTACATTATCGTTGTCTTGTGAGAGAGACATTTTCATGAATTTTGTGTGACTTAATTGAATTTAATTTATTTTTTCTAAAAGATATATTGTTAATACCTTGTTACAATGATCTTATATGATATAATAGATCTAGATAACTAGCACTGTTCCTAGTAATGGCACCAATGATGAGCAGTGAGGTACCTCGTACGCTCAATCATACAAATACAAGTGTGTATGTACAATCCAGTCAAACTCCGCAGATGAACTAGTTATGGCACCTAAATAGTTATACATTGATCACAGTTTGCTATCTTTCCACCTAGACTGGTATTTGCTTTGTCATGTACGATTTAGTCTAGAGTGAGGTGTATGATGTGAATTCTAATACTATGCTACTCCTAAAGACAATGAGAAATAACTTGAGTAAACTAATAGACAATGAAAAATAAAATCTAAGCTAGCCTAAGTGTGATAAGCATATATCCTTAATCATCTGTATGCATCTTGGACTTCGTGTACTACTTCTGGGATTACCAATTGCACATCACTCGAAGCACTACTTGATATGCTACTAGGATACCACGTAGTGACACTTAAATATCCATGATTAATATGTACTCATTCCACATTAACAATAGAAATAGTAAATGACGATAAAGAAATATTAACTAAGAAAACAATAGATAATACTTAGTAATTAAAGAAAATAAAAGCTAAGTGAATGCTATAATGATGGAGTAATCTTGATCTTTATTACCGGTTGTGTGTGTGTCTGAGTACGTCACACTCAAACAAAGGTTTTGTATAATTACAAGCATCAAACTACGGGCATGCACTTGGGAAAAGAACTGAAAATTAACAAAAGGACTCTCGACTCCTAATGACTAACTAATGACTTCCTTCCTATGTGCCTGAGTGCAATATTTATAGGCTAACATAAGAATCATGATATCATGTATACGATATCATTACCCAGGTAGCAATATTGCATACACAATATCAAGTATCCAATATCAAGACTTGGCAAACTACAATTCATCAAAACCAAAACTCTAGTAAACATAGTGCTAGAAATATGTGTCTTACATTATCCTTACAATTTCTAATTTGTGCCCTACAATGCACTGCCACTTGCAAGCTCTCGCAGTCAAATAAAACACTACAAGGACATGCAAGCTACAAGACCACATAGTTGAAATACCATGTAACTCTCATTCCCCTTGCACTGTTCATTTGTAGTGTGAGCACATGCAAGTGAACAATGCAACAACATGTGTGCTATAGTTAACATTCAAAATTAAATGGAGATTGTGCTAGAGCATGTGAATCACACCATTCTCCCAATACCCCAAGTAAGTTAAGAAAATTTAGGCTCTTCTCTTCTTAAGTGCATTAAGATAGGGAATACTACTAAGTACATTGAAGAAATAGAAAAGTTCAATGGTAGCAACTACAGATGTTAGAAGGTTAGCACTATAGTTGTTCCCTTCTAGAACGTGCTAATCATAGGGTGCTAGTCACACCCCTACATAGTTCAGCTTGCACTACCAACCGAATGACCCTCTTCCTTCTGGTGGCCACAATCTTGGAGTGACTGCTCCCTTCCAAAAGGTCATCATGTCATATGGTTGATCCTCATCCTTCCAAATGATCTTATTCTATATGATAGCTTGACATTACAAGGGATTTTTCTCTTCCAAAAGTTTTGTCTACCTTCCAATAGGAACTATGAGAGGATGCTAGTTGCACCCTCATGCAGTTTAGCTTGCACTACTAACTAGATGATCCCTACCTTTCAATGGCCATGATCAAGGAGCAATTGCTCCCTTCCAAAAGGTCTACATGCCATCTAGCTAATTCTCATCATTTTGAATGATCCTATTCCATCTAGTAGCCTTCAATCATAAGGGATTTTTCCCTTATGGAAGTTTTAGCTACCTTCTAGTAGGGACTGTGGGAGGGTGCTAGTTGCACCCTCTCATAGCTTAGCTTGCACTTCCAACTAGATGATCCCTACATTCCAGTGGCCACAATCTTGGAATGATCGTTTTCTTCCAAAAGGTCTACATGGCATCTGATCAATCTTCATCCTTCCAAATGATCCTTTTCCATCTGGTAACATTGAATTACAAGGGATTTTTCCCTTCTAAAATGTTCACCTACCTTCCAATAGGGACTGTGGAAGGATGCTAGTTGCACCCTCATGCATTTCAGCTTTCACTACCAACTGGATGGTCCCTTGCCTTCCAATGGCCACAATCTAAGAGTGATTGCTCCCTTCTAGAAGGTTTTCATGCCATGTAGTTCATCCTCATCCTTCTAAATGACCCTATTCCATCTAGTAGCCTCAAACTACAAGGGATTTTTCCCTTCCAAAATGTTCAATGGCCTTCCCTTAGGAACTATGGGAGGGTGCTAGTCACACCTCCTCATAGCTCAACTTGCACTTCTAACCAAATGCTCCTCTCCCTTCCAATGACTATGATCTCAAAGCAATTGTTTCCTTTCAAAAGGTCTATGTGTCATCTAGTTAATTCAAATTTTTCTAGATGACCCTATTCCATCAGGAAATTTTGAATTACAAGGGATTTTTTTCCTTTTGGAAGGTTCAACTACCTTCTAGTAGAGACTGTGGGAGGGTGCTAGTTGCATCCCCACACAATTCAACTTGCACTACTAACTAAATGGCCCATTGCATTTAGATGACCACAATCTATGAATAATTGCTTTCTTCTGGAAGGTATGCATACCATCCAATTGATCCTCACCCTTCTGGATGAACCTATTTCATCTAGTAGCCTCAAATTACAAAGGATTTTTCCCTTTTAGAAGGTTTGGCTACCTTCTAGTAGGGACTATGGGAGGGTGCTAATCACACCTCCTCACAACTCAACTTGCATTTCCAACTAGATGGCCCCCTTTCTTCTGGTGGCCATGATCTTAGAGCAGTTCTTCCCTTTCACAAGGTTTTTGTACCATCCAATTGATCCTCACCCTTCTAAATGATCTTATTCCATCTAGTAACATCAAATTACAGGGATCTTTCTTTTCTGAAAGGTTTGGCTACCTTCCAATAAGGACTACTAGAGGATGTTAGTCACACCCCCATGTAGTTCAACTTGCATTGCCAACCAAATGGCCCCCTACCTTCCAATGGCCACAATCTCAAAGCAATTGCTTCCTTTTGGAAGGTCTACATGTCATCTAGTTGATCCTCACTATACCTCAAATTACAAGGGATTTTTCCCTTCCAAAAGGTTCAAATGCCTTCCAATAGGGATTGCGAGAGGGTGCTAGTCACATCCCCTCACAACTTAGCTTTCACTTCCAACTAGATAGCCCCCTCTCTTTCAATGGCCATGATCTCAAAGCAATTTTTCCCTTCTAGAAGGTCTATGTGCCATCCAGTTATTCTACACCCTTCCAGATGATCTTATTCCATTCAATAGCCTCGAATTACAAGGGACTTTTCCCTTTCAGAAGGTTCAACTACCTTTGAATAGGGACTGCGAGAGGGTGCTAGTCACACTTCCCTCACATTATCATCACAACATGTGCAATAGACCACTATAGGAGATGTTATGAGGTGCATAGTGCTTGTAACATGCAAACTAGGAAACTATTCATGGAGGTGTGAGTCAAAATCATTTCACATCCTAAATTAGAGGCATGCTTAACATAATGCGAGTACACCTATGACTTGCATGTCATCACACTCTTAAGACAGTGGCTCAGTTGCAAGTGATCTTGTGACTCACATGTCATTGTAGTCTATGCCTGAAGATTGGGATTGCTAGAGTGCAATGCCCTGCATTTCATAGTGGCTCACAAAACAAGTGTGCAAGGATAGTGTGACACGCATGTTAATGAAAATCAATTAAAAATATTACCTTTAACATCATAAATTAATATTTCATATATTTCTATACCATATATTTGTTTCAAGTATATTTTTTAACCTTTTGTGTAATCATGAGTATGAGACTAGTCGTAACATATGAGGCATAGTTAAGGATGAGTTATTAGACCAAAAATGTTACAACATTGCAAACAATTTATTACACATACTGTTATAAAAATGAGATATATATTCATTACAATCAAAATCAATTACAAAATCATGGAAGAGATGCATTTTACAACATAATAGCATCAACAAAATGGAATGCATCATGGACAATGATTGTAATCAAATTTTCATACATCACTTAATACAAATGGACCATGTTCATTACAAGTTTCATTTAGCATATGTCGCAAACACCTATTTTTCCAAACTTGATAAACCCTAGGATAACTTAGAATTTCCCATATGATGGTCTTCTAATACACTAAAATAAATTTAGAAGTGAATTTTAACTCTTTACAAAGTACCAAGTTATGCATAAAGATAATTGTATACATTCTACAATCATATCCATTTTCTTATTGGGAAGACCTTCTACTAGAATTACATTCCATTTTGAATCTCCTTTCTTTCTCTTTCCCTTGACATCCACAAAAACATCCCAACACCTAGACTTCCCATCAAATGAACACTCAATATACTTCAACATCAATTTTCTAACTGCTACAACATTGATGAGTGGTGAGGTACCCCTATACTCAACCATACAAATATGAGTGTCACACGCACAATCCGGTCGAACTCCGTAAATGGACTAGTTGTGGCATCTAGATAATTAGCCTTAGGTCGCAATTCACTGTCTTCCCACCTGGACTAGTATTAACTTTGTCATGTATGGTTTAGTCCAGAGTGAGGTATATGATGGGTTTCTAATCTAACGCTACTCCTGAAGGCAGTGGAAAGTAATGTTATCTAAGCTAAGAGAGAAAGGGTAAGAGAATCTAAACTAGCCTAAGTGTGATGAGCATCCATTCCTTGATTATCCATACACATCTTGGACTTCATGCACGACTACCACTAGGATTACCAAGTGCAGATCCTAGGTACGCTACTGGGTTACCAAGTAGTCACACTTAAATGCTCATAATCAAGTTGTACTCATTCTATGTTTTAACATCAGATAAGGGTGAGAGAGATTAACTAGGAAAGCAGTAAATAAAAATTAATTAAATAATTAAACTAAGTGAATGCTGCAATGATGAAGTAATCTCGATCTTTATTGCTAGTCATGTGCGTGTCCAAGTACATCACACTCGAATAAAGATGTCATACAATTACAATCACAACATTGCAGGCATACACTGGAAAATAATTCTATCTCTAGAGGCATAAAATTTCCAGAGTTTCACTAAGGTATAAATCTAAGTTGTGAAACAAGGGAGAGCTGCCTCTTATTTATAGGACTGGCGGCGGGCTGCGATATTGCATATGCGATATCGCGGTTGCCCCAAATGACATCTCATCATACCCCCATGACTGAATAAAAACTCGTCCTCAAGTTACAGTGATTACATAGTGGATAGGTATGGGATTATTAGATGGAAAAATGGGATGATGCCGTAGTGTGGGAAGAAAACAAAATAAAGACACAACACACAGAATATGCTACAACTACAAAAATTTGGAACTCATGTAGTTCTTGGTGGCGGTGGCTCCTCCATTGGCACTTTCCCTTTGTCTTGTGCTCCAGGCTTTGAGGCTTGATGGCCTTGAAGTATGGCCTAGAGCTTCTCCTCTGCAGTCTGAGGGTCTTGTGTTGTCCATGCTAATGTTCCAACGTTTGATAGAGTTGGCACCTCCCACAAATAAGGTAGTTGCAAAAACATTTGGTTGGCCTTAACATACCTTGCTGCGAACACCCATCGTTCCTCCTCATAGGCTCTAGCTTTATCCTTGTACTCCTAAAAATATGCTAGCCATCGAGCCAAGTTTGTTGTGAAACCTTTCTATCCTTGGTAGCTGGCTTTTACCACCTCAAGTTCAGAATTTGAAACTTCCAGTTTCTCCACCAGCTTCTTGCGTTCTACAAATTCTACTTCGTATTTGATGTGGGTGGTTACTAGGTGCTGCTTGAGTTCTAACCTCGAGCGCCCTATCGTTAACATGGCAAGGTTGGCATATCTCAAATTTGGTAACTCCATGTACTCTATCAAATCTTGAATCTGCAGGTCCTACCTTTTAACTTCTGCTTGATGGGTGAAGGCATATGTGTCCAATATGGCCTAGCGGTCAATTTGTTGAGCATTGATAGTGTTGATTTGGGCCTTGCCCATATGGATCTCCTTTTCAAGGACTTTTTTATACATCCCCACTTGATCGCAGAAATGCTCCTTCAGCTTCTTATGTCACTTAGCCTCGTTCTGCCATGCGCTTATCTCAATTGCTAACTTTTGATGAATGGTGTGTACCTTCTCCATCAAGAGGGTTCAATTTTCTTTGGCTAAAGGACTTATGTCTCAGTTGACCTAGATGAATTGTTCTTGTAATTGATGAAAGTGTTCATCGAGAACATTCTTTTGCTTTTCTACAATGGTCAACTGAAGGTTGTCTGCAACCAACTGCTTTTTTTCTTCCTGTAAGGCTTTGAATACCTTAAGATGTGCATGAGGTTGTGCCTATGCTTCAGAGGCATCCCAAATAGCCTTCTCCTTTTCATCAGCCACCCTTTTATTCTCCACTATTAATTTAGTTAGTTGCTCTATTCTAAAGTTATCTAGCTGGTCTGCGAGAATAAATTGCAAAGGGTTCTGCTATGCTGCTTGTAGGGCCACAAGCTATTTTTGCAATTTCTACACTTCAACTTCAGCATGCTCAGCCCTCACTTCTGTTAAGACTAGCTTCTGTTTTATGGAAATGAGATCTAATTGAATTGTTGTAGCATCCTGAGGGATGTCATTACTTGCCCTATTTAGAGCAATCGATCAAGAGCATCCTCATGTTCCATAGCAGTCATTGAGGTTCTGGCCAAAGTTTGAGCATCTCATGCTCCTATGAAGTATGCCGATGGCACAACAAGTACATTGAAGGATTCTTTGATGTGGTCTACAACCACTTTTGTAGCTCCCACGGCATTCTGGTGTTGCATAACCACCACGGTGGTCCCTTTACCAGTCTCTAACTGCACCTGGAAAGATGTCGCGTTTCCTTAGATCTATTGTGACCATCTACTTTCCCCTCCTCCTGTGTGAATGGATACTTCCCCCCTTGTGTGATGCAATGAAACCGTAGGCTAAATGAAATCATCAATGACATGGAAGAGGTTTGCATCATCACAACTTCCCCAACTGACCTTCTCAGCGATGGCCCTAAGATGGCTCATCGATGGTCTATAGTCTTGTGATGATTGTTGATCCTAGCCTATGTTGGGCCCTACTTCTTGTTGTTGGCTAGGAACCATGGCTGGAGGTTGGCTGGGTCCCACAAGTTGGGTTGCAGTTGGTCCAGACATTTGTTCTTCTTCTTTCTTTGGTCCCAACTCTTCACCAGTGCTTTTCCTTGGAGCTGGCGCCTTTAGCAATTCAGCATATGAAGCAGTTTGGGCTTTTCGGAGGACATCATTGGTGTACCCTCGAATACCAACATGTCGACAAAGCTTTCTAATAAGACAAGGGAAAGGCAGCGCCATCTTCACTGTCTTCCGTTCCTCAAACCTCCTCAGGATCTTCATCAAATATAGATGGGGTAGGTTAGCGTTAATCTTTCCCATCAACACTGCACATCCTCTAGCCAGATACATTGATATTCTTTTCAAGCCCTTTGTGGGGAAGAGGTGATATGTTCCAATTTTGAAGTAAACCCTCTCTTCCTTCGTCAATTCACCAAATGTTTTATCTTTGCCATAAGCCTTCTCCAACCAATCCTTTTGCACATCGGGGTTTGGATAGGTGGATAACCAAGTAACCTTGGGCCCTATATTAGGAAGGTTTAATACTTCAGAAATGACCTACACAAAGAAGTCAACTATCACACCACAAATATTAATAGTGGCGCCTTACTCCTTATTATGCCAAAATTGGTACATCTCTCCTAGGTACCAAGCACCGCTTTTAGAGAGGATAGGCCATAAGGGAGACCCTCTGAGGTGATCCCTAACGGCCTCAAGAGAAAACTCTGCAAATGATTCAAAGTTCAATTCCACAATCACCACAGCGAATGTGGACTTTTCATGGATAGCCTGAACGTAATCTTGGGGCAACGTGAGTTGTTGTCCCGTTCAGGTGCTGCAGCAACTCCTCCTTCTACCTGCCTGAACCGTCTAGTAGGAGGTTCATCTTGATGAATGCTGAATGATTGCTCCTCCTATTCTGCATGTTTTTTGGCAGGTCCTTTTCTTCCACCTCTCTGAGATCATTTGCTTCCACCTTGGGTAGGACCTTCCTGTTGTCCACGTTTCAGGGCCATCTGCAATCACACGGGTCAAGTGTTAGTAAGGTTGTTTTTGGAATTGAGTTATGCCTTACTGCTTATCTTAATTAATGATCTTATTTTATCTCTGTGTGATCTTGCTTGAAATTTTGTAATAATGGGTCCCCTTTTACTTAGGTGGTTTTTCAATTTTTAATTTCCCGGTATACCTAAGGATTAAATGATTTTTGGGCACAAATATTCTAAGTGTTATAGTTAATTACCCTAGATGATGTCCTTTTGGCGATGAGAAATTTCAAAAAATGTAGGCACTTTTCGACAAGTGTCCCTCCCCCACGACTAAGTTGAACACTCCAAGTTCAAGCAGGATCAAACAGAATTAAAATTGGAGTATTAGCGAGCGAGATATAGTGAGAAAAGCAAGGGTCGCTCAATTGCAAGTTGTAGAGAAAAAATTTCAAAAACTCCCCCATGTGAATGAAAAAAATGATGCTAAGTGTTGCGGGGGGTCACCTATTTATAGGTTGCGATGACGCAATATCGCGTATGATACATCGCGTACACAATATCACATCAAACGTGATATCGCGTACACGATATCACATCCCTAGTGACATGAGGCACAACAGAAATACCAATTTTTAAAGGATTTTTTCGAAATTAACGTTGTAAGCTGAGGACATTGGGCTATTATGAAGGGGTTCTAGGGTAATTCCATTAATTCAAAAGGCACAATTAATGATGATGGTGTGGATTTTATCAATAAAACCTTGGGTGATAAGAAAAAGGGTATGTAATGGTACATCGGAACGTTGAAATTGAGAGGGATAATAGTAGGGAAAGAGCGTTATGAAAAACTATGCTGAGGGTAAGAAATGTTGTGTGTGAGCTATGTCATAAGTAAAAATTACAAAAAATTACACAAGTGAGTCCTCCCCAAAGCAGGTTCTAAACTATAATGCCCTTATGTAACCACACTTAAAGTGTCCGTGGGCACTAGAAGGGTTAAATGTAATCCACACTAACTCCAAAAAACACACACATGTAAATATCACCGGAATGAGATGAAAATTCTATGCTACATGGGACACGAGCTACAATTACACGAACAGTGAAATGAGATGAACTATAGAAAGGGATTGTAGAGATCAGGATAAGAGGTAACTGACCCAGGGCACAATGAATCCTGCATGTAAAGCATGATTAAGGTGTCATTAACCCATCGAACCAAGTCCATTCCTCTAATTAGTAACATCACATTGTTTCATCCCATGATGAGCAACTATGAGAGTACCATAACAACAAGGAATATGATCACTTGGAGTTTTATTCAAAGGGGGAGTGATTTTTGTTTTGTGGCACTTTTCTTTTCATTTTCTTTTCTCTTTCTTTTTTTTTTCTCTTTTCTTTTCGATTGCTGAATCCATAGAAGCCGCCCACCTTCAGGCATGGGTGCATGTCTTTCCAGTGGGACCCCCTAGAACAGCATTGGATTTTTATGTGCCCTTTTGATTACTCTTACTCCCATTTTTTTTAGATCTACAAGGATCTTAGTACAACCACGTTGCATGATAACTCCCATAGATGTCACCAAAGAGAATCCACAAGTCCCCTTGATGTCACATCCTAATCATTTCCTTTTGGTCCATCCTTCTTCATTCTGGGTACAATGAACACAAAATTAATTTTAAGTTTTAAGAATGTCAAGAATATCACTGTACCCTCGAACAAATCTCTTATTTGTAGAATGGACGAGTGGGTGTAATGGGCTCACTGTTCCAAATAATTAATCACTCATGACTTAATAACATAGAACACACCTCAACCAACAATCCACATGAGTGTTTTATTTATAGATGAGATTACTTACAAAAACGTAAAAAGAAAAAAAAACACAAAAAGGTAAAAAGATAAAACAAAAGGTTGAAAAATAAAAAACTAAAAAACTAAAAATTGTAAAATTAAAGAAAATTGAAAAATATTTATTAATCCTACTTGTTATTAGAATAAGGGGTATCCCCCATAACTAAACGGTTGAGGATGGCAAGGATTAGGGTTTAGGGTTTAGGGTTTAGGGTTTAGGGCAAGGAATAATAAATGGAAGATAAGGATCCTTGCATATTGAAAGTATTGGGGCCCGGTCATACTTACCCTGTCGGGGTTCACACACTTGATTATAGTGAGCATAGTGGGGAAATTTATATGATGTAGTTCCCGGATAACAAGTTGACCCACTATGATATTTGGGACCATTAGATGGTATGCAAGGATGGGGTTGTCACTCTCCATGGTTGTGTTCATTGGGCCGTATTGTTGTTGGAGTGTGAGTTGGTGGTCCTGATGAAGTTACATGAGGCGTTGGGTTTGAAGATAAGGGTGCACCACAGTGTGGGACTTGTGCTGAGTGAATTATGTTGTCCCTTCTTACGGCCGTGTTTAAAGAAGCAACGCTTTTGATGTTGCTGAGGTTTCTCATTACTGTTGGCAGTAGTGGCACAAGTAATGTTCATGGGTTGTTGCTGTGGTGCAGGCACCTTAGGAACAGTTGGTGGTGATGTATAAGGAGGATGAGAATATTGAAAGTTAGGAGGAGTATAGGGTGCACAAGGTGGTGGTTGTGTTGAATGTATGGGCTGATAGTATTGGGGAGAATGGTACTGTGGTGAGATAAAGTGCGTTGGCCCAGTTGGAGAAACAAGATGTTGAACAAATATGCATTTGGATTCGGATGATATGAAGGGTGTCTCTAGTCTAGTGGTGGTCTCCCCCATGATTGGGATGATTACCACTATGATCAAACATAGTATCTCTGTATGAACTCTGGATATAACGCGCTCCCCCAATGCTCATGTAAATGTAACAATATAGGGAATTGGCCCTTGAGGTGATCATACAAGAATATGTTGCATTCATACGTATGATTGGTAGTTGAGCTCTTATTTTCCCTATCCCTTCTTTCCGATTGTCTAATATTTTTTCTTACTTCTTAGGTTGTCAAAACTCTATCTCCAATAATGTTGATAAATTCTTCACACTTTTGATACGTCCATTCCAACATCTTATTGATCTTTGCCTCGACTTCTTCTAATGTTTTTTGTGTTGGAAAAGATGATGTTTCCACCTTAAGATTGGTTGATTTCTCCTTTTTATGATCATGGACCTTTGTTAACTTGAGATCTTGGTCCTGTTGATGTTTTTCAACACTCTCCCATCTAGCCAATTCTCCTTCTTCTTTTGCTACCCACTTAATAAGCTCTTGGACTTGATGGGTTCGTAGTTCGTAAAGTTGACCTTGGGCATACATTCCTAAGGTCTCTCTTGTTGCATCACGAAGCCCATCAATAATAGGGTACATTAGCCTTTCCTCAAAAAACCCATGGCCTGGACAATTGTTTAACAGTGCATAATATCTTTCTAAGGCCATGTCCAAGGGTTCATGTTGTGCTTGTTTCCACCCTTGGATTTGTTTCCTCAAGGCTGATACTCTTGCGTAGGTTTGATATTTTTTGTTAAAGACTTCTACCATTGTTGACCAACGTCGTATTAAATTTCGTTTTAATGATCTATACCATACTTTCGCTTGGTCAACGAGTGTCATAGGGAAGAGCTTAAGTTTTTGCCAACCATTATCAATGTTGTTCCATGTGTAGGCATCGTAGAAGGCTTGTAAATGTTGATGCGGATCTAAGTCATAGCCTCCTGAAAATTTAGGAAAGTTGTTTAAATTAAGCCTGGGTAGATGGCTCTCCTTACTATGCCTACGGGAGATTCGAACAACCTCTTGTATTTGCATTAAGCTTGTACTGGCCAATAGGGATTCATCGTCATCGGGTAGATTATGCTTTCGTGCGTTGGAATGACGTTGCTTTCGTTCATGTTTATAAGAAACCCCCACTTCAGCTTGTGTACTCCAATCTTCATCATCATATAGTTCATTGGTTCTCCAATGAACTTCCTCACTAAGTGTGGCATTATTGTAATCTGGTAGGAGAGGCATGGTTATGAAGTTGTGTGTGAAATTACGTGTGACTTTTAATAATTATTTCTTTCTAAAAGATATATCATTTAGTCCTATACAGCGACCTTGTATGATATAACTAATCTAGATAACTAGCACCATACCCAACAATGGCGCCAATGATGAGTGGTGAGGTACCCCTACACTCAACCATATGAATACGAGCGTTACACGCACGATCCGGTCGAACTCCGCAAATAGACTAGTTGTGGCATCTAGATAGTTAGCCTTAGGTCGCAATTCAATATCTTCCCACCTGGACTAGTATTAACTTTGTCACGTATGGTTTAGTCCAGAGTGAGGTATATGATGGGTTTCTAATCTAATGCTACTCCTGAAGGCAGTGGAAAGTAATATTATCTAAGCTAAGAGAGAAAGGGTAGGAGAATCTAAACTAGCCTAAGTGCGATGAACATCCATTCCTTGATTATCCATACACATCTTGGACTTCATGCACAACTACCACTGGGATTACCAAGCGCAAATCCTAGGTACACTACTGGATTACCAAGTAGTCACACTTAAATGCTCGTAATCAAGTCGTACTCATTCCACATTTTAACATGAGATAAGGGAGAGAGAGATTAACTAGGAAAATAGTAAATAAAAATTAATTAAATAATTAAACTAAGTGAATGCTACAATGATGAAGTAATCTCGATCTTTATTGCTGGTCATGTGCATGTCCAAGTACGTCACACTCGAATAAAGAATGATGTACAATTACAATCACCACACTGCTAGCATACACTAGAAAATAATTCTATCTTTGGAGGGATAAAACTGCCAAAGTTTCGCTAAAGTCTAAATCTAAGTTCTGAAACAAGGGAGAGTCGCCTCTTATTTATAGGACTGGTGGTGGGCTTCAATATCACGTACGCAATATTGCAGTAAAGGACGCGATATCACGTTTGGGCATGCGATATTGCTTACGTGATATCACGGTTGCCCCAAATGACGTCTCATCAAACATGTTATGCAAAAGGTATTGAATCATACACCAATATTTTATATGCTAGTACATTAATAACAGCAAGAGCCCAATGTCCACCAATGTTGAAAGAAAGATAGAAAAATGTGTGTCCAGATTGCAAATACTCATCCCAACACATTTTATCTTTAAACTCTTTAATAATGTCTACTTTTAAGAAAAAATCATCAACATCTTCTTCAACCAACTTACCACTTTCAACCTTGATGGTATGTCTTTTGCTACTATTCTTTGATCTATGTTTCAACTAGTTTTTCTAAGCCGCTTGCATCTTGCTCTCAAAGGACTTCACATAATATTGAAACATAGTGTTGAAAATAAAATATTTTGAATTTTGACATTCATGGGAGCCATAAAGAGACTTTTGAAGTACTTTCAAGTGCATGATGTAGATATCAATGATGTCATCATCTGGCCATTATTTCCACCCTTTTTTATATAAAGTCCTAAAAGAGAATCCAATGGCAACATATGGGGGAAATGATGTCCTCACAAGCTCTTTATTGTTAACCAAACAAGAAACAACTAGTAGCATCACTCTATCAGTTGTTGCACACTCATCAATTATTGGTGTTTTGAAATCAACATTGGCATCTACTACAAGATGGAAAAATCAAATAATAAACTTAGATAGCATTTTTCTATTATTGTTTCATGCATATAATAAGAATACTGTAACGAACAAAGTGAAAATTTTAATTTCTAAACGTAACAAATGCAACAACAATATCAACTTTACTTACCTATTGCTTTATAGATTACTTTCGAAATATTGATGTAATGTCTCGATCGCATTATCTAACTTGTCTCTGATTTCTTTTAGATAACATTTGTCATGATGGCACACATCTTGCATAGAAGACTTATCTTCTTTCACATCAATTAAGGTTTTAGGCCTCTCAAACAAGGATGCATTCTTGAAAATGGTATCAGGCTCTAACTTCACTATATCCTAAAGTTGGGTAGGGATAAACTATATGTTGTGTTTCTATAGTAATTTGGTCACAATAACTGTAAACCCCAAAGACTCTCTAACATCATGAAGCTACCATGCTCTTCCACGCCTCCTCATCTTAGACAGTACAGTCACTAGGATATCAAAAGGAAAACCTTCATTGTTATCTAATGCCCACATCAGTAAAATTACATTGTTAGAAATCTTAGCTTTTATTGCTTTTACTAGAAATAAAGTTTGCTAATAAATTTTGAGAGCAACAACAACACCAAATAGCAATTTAAATTGCTATCTCTCTTATCAAAATTTTGGGCATATTGAATTAAGTGATTTTCACTTTTCTTTTATCTTTGTTCCTTGATAGATGGCTCATTACTGCATGGAACTTGTATAATATCTATAATATCATTTGTGTTAAAGGTGAAATTCTAACCTTGTACAGTGGCTTGCAAAGTATTTACCCCATTCTAGACACCATTAGTCAACCACTCATAAAAATTGTAACCAACATTTTTATCATAGCAACCTTACATTGTCATCCAATCATATATTCCAATTCTCTTTAACTTCTTAGAAATGACAAACATTTCTGGCAACTCCAAAATAGTTTGAACATTACATTTACAAACTAATGCAATAGCTGCAATTTCAAAGATTCAATAACATTTAGAATAACATAACACAAACAAAATTGTTGAACAAGTGTACAAATATGATTTTGAAATAATTAAATATCAAAATAAAACTACTCACACAAAAGATCTCTTTGGTTGGTGCCTTTAGCTCTTACAACATTCATGATTGGATATAACTTTGAAAATAATTTGCCAACTGTAGTTATGATGCATTAAAATTAACATTCTTAGCATACATTTGAAATAGTGTTTTCCTTAGAATCTAGATTTTTCAGGAACAAAGCAGATAGCCTCGTAACATGTATTATCGTGAAAGTGATCAAATGACAACAAATAAACATACGAGGATTCAGAATTTTAAGCTACAAACTAAATATCAGATCTTGCTGGATATTTACGCTACTAATGCAACAAAGCAGATAAGCTTTAATGTCAGCATGCTATATTTTGATAGTTTAAATAAGGTAGAACATACTCAAAGCTAGCAAAAGCTGCAATGTTGAACTCCAAAATGTTTTAACTAAGAAAATGTCAGCATTAGCTTTGATTACAAACAAAATACTACCAACAATGTGCAAATACAAGAATTGTTTGGTAACTGCAGAAACTGCTACAAGAACCAATAATACATGACAAGCACAAGCAGAAGTCCTACCATTGTGGCTATTAATGAGAGTTTCATGATTCAAAAACTGAGACCACTGGTGAGATCAATGTGAATCTCTGTTGTTGTGCCGTTTTTTATCTTAATTGCCAGCGGTTGCTTCACCGGACCATGGCGTCCAAAGCTGCTGAAGCATGAATCTCGATTAAAATGAACACCTAGATGTGTGTAACTAACCTATTTACTAAAATCAGTTGAAGATTCGAAAATGGCAAGTAAGGAGTTTCTAACAGTAACATTCACTGTCACCATCCCTATGTTATCTTCATAGCGAATATTGGGAGATTAATGGCAAGCAAATTGTTGTTTTTATTTGGTCAAACATTGCTGAATATTTCATGCACTTCTACGTACCAATTCCTCTACAAATTCTCCTTGCAAATATAAGGGAACCAAGAAATATAATAATCTGAGTGCATTACCAAATAAAATGGAATGTTATCATCTTCAATCCTAAGCAACGTTGGATTCTATGTAATGTGAAATTAGACCTTATATTACTATTGGAATAAATTGCAGAGATGGCACATTACGTTTCAGGCCCTATCCTTTATACGATTATTATTTAGCATTATTGACATTGACTTTGTCTCATTTTGTAGCATGCACCTTGTCAATTAAACCACGTGAAAAGTCAACCTAGTTGGTAACGCCTTTTTTTTTTTAAGATGTTTTCTTTATATTTGTTGAGCTTACTTTGCTTTTCATCAAAATAATTTGCATGGGTTAAAACTTATAAGATTCCTAATTGTCATCAGATTTAAAACTAACTTAGATATAACTATGTATATCTCTATCAATTGGCTGAGATGATTTTAAAGAAGATGATGTTAACCAAGCCTGACTACAGGATGAGGTAACAAGATAACTAAAAACAGATCACTCATCCTTCCTCTGTTTCTCTACCACTTACCCAATTTAGTTTTACCTTCTTGGTCAAGTTTGCTCTATCTTTGTTTGTTCATGGTGTTTTTGAGCATTATTTATGCGAGAGATTTATTTCTCAAAAATGCCATGAGCAAACAAAGAAAGAGCAAACTTGGTTGGGTATGTGGTAGAGAAACAAAGGGATTAGTGATTTCATTTTTAGTTATCCTGTTACCTCGTCCAGTAGTCAGGCTTGATTAACATCATCCTCTTTAAAATCATTTCAGCCAATTGATATATATATATATAAGCTAGTGGAGTGGTTTCGTGGGCTATGAGTAAAATTTAATTATTTTTTATATTTTTAAAGTTATCATCACGATTTGCATTCCAAATAATATATACTGGTAAACATAAATTGGTTAAAATAAAATTTTATATATTTCGTATATGTTGATGAAGGAATACATTGCACAATTATTACAACAAACATTATAGAGTTGTACAATAGGATTGAGCAAAAGGCAAAATACAATGATAAGTGTGAACTCAATGTGCCTAATTCTCCAATTGAGCAAACAAACTTTCTATGCAATTTTACTTTGAAGATGTTTAACATCTGAAATTTTTCTGTATCTTTGCACATAGAAAGGAGGATGAATCTTTAAAGAATCAATGGTCTTGATTCCAAATAACACAACAAACGTTAGACCCATAACTTCTCTTGTTGAGCAATTTTGCGGGCTATGAGTAGAATTTAATTATTTTTTATATTTTTTAAGTTATCATCACTATTTGCATTCCAAATAATATATACTAGTAAACATAAATTGGTTAAAATAAAAGTTTATATATTTTGTATATGTTGATGAAGGAATACATTGCACAATTATTGCAACAAACATTACAGAGCTATATAATAGGATTAAGCAAACGGCAAAATACAATGATAAGTGTAAACTCAATATGCCTGATCCTCCAATTAAGCAAAGCGAGCTTCTTGTGCAATTCTACTTTGGAGATGTTTAGCATTCGAAATCTTTTTGTATCTTTGCACAGAGAAAAGATAATGAATCTTCAAAGAATCAATAGTCTTGACTCTAGATAATGTAACAAACGTTACACCTGTAAGTTCTCTTAAACCAATGTCAATAGTAATCTTATCTAGTGTCATTCCTTGAGATTTATGAATAGTCATGGCCCATGCCAACCGTAACAATAACTGATGAGATGCTCCTCAAACCACAAACATAATTGGCACATGATATGGATTACAATTATCAAAGGCACATCCAATGTATAAGTCAAAATCAACAATAACATACGATGGTAATGTAGGTGGCTGTTTATCTTGAGGATACATAATACTGTGAATCATGCCAAGTGCACCATTCACCAAACCTACTTCAGGCCAAAGGTTAATTGTGAGCATTACCTTTGCACCTTTACATATAAGCAGAGATTGCTCTATATCATCACCGTCACCATCTAAGATATCCACAAGGATCTATATTTTCTACACACAATGCTATGGGTCTCTGCATTATTTGCAACATCTTATTGTGTGATTGGACTTTACCCTTTATTTCATATAAGTGCATTGATTCTTCAAAACCATCTAATCCACTCAAAGTGGATGGAAGATTCATTCAAGTAGCCAAGAAATTAAATCTTCATCATGGCTTTTTCCTTCTCTGATATGCATCAATACCTCCTTGAATCTTTGTTGTTGAGGATCATTTCAAAACTAATCTAAAATTGCATCTAAAACAACAAATGTATTAAATGATTGTCAAATGCCTATAATATATGGATTCTTGGATGCATAAGGCACAACATCAAGCACAAGAGGAAGTTGACCCAAATCACCTATCAATATAACTGATCTTCCTCCAAAAACTTCATTGTGATGTTTTGGAAAAAAATTTCTTAGTCGACGTTCAATGCTTTGTAATAATCTTCCTCCCACAAAACACATTTTATCAATTATTATATATCTTACTTGTGATAGTCGATGTTGTATACTTATCTTTGCAAAGAAAAAGAGTTCTTTGTAGGCACCCATTCCAATGTTCAAACTAGAATGAATAGTTGCATTAATGTTAAATGCTATAGCTCCTGTGGATGCCATTACAAGTTTTCATTGCAGTATTTCATGAAAGCATTACGAAGCACGCCTATGAGAAATAACTTTCCCATACCAGTTGTTCCCTAGATAATCATTCTTAAAAGGGAAATAACTTCATTTGTTGACTGTGAAAACATCATGTGGCCTATAATTNCTTTGCACCCAGCTTATCAAAATCATAGGCATTGTAGTCATGATCAATAACAATCATGGACCAAGATGATTTATTGTTGGCAATAAAAATTGTTGTGAATTTTGCAACATTCTCTCCTAGATATCGTAACATCCAATTATGCATTCTATTAACATCCTGTAGCCCAAGAATCTCCATTTCTATTCTCTAAAAATAGCTTGTTGATAAAAGATGACAGTTGAGAATTTCAAAATAATATTCCTCATGATCTTGAACCTGGGGAGTTACATCTACAAATTTTCTTTCTTCCTCCAAAGCTCGTTGGAATTCTTCTTTATTATTAATCTCTGACGCTACATACAGATGTTGAATGGACAACCACTTCATTTTAATTTTCTCATCATTAGAACCAAGATCTCGCTTCACATCTCTAAATGGATAATGTAACAACAACATTGTCCAACAGTATTCAATTCATTTTTTTTCTCCTTGCTTTGGTGGGATGAGTAACCTGGGATAATATCTGACAATAGCATCGAACTCTGGGTGATGCGAATTCCAATTTGGATTGGACTTATTGTTCATGTTGCAATTGTACTCTTTAAAAGCCTGCAACAATGAGACACCCTCCATCAAAAGAAAACGTTTTTTTACATATTGATAAGAGTTGTGTAGTTTTTAGCTTTATTAGTTTAATCTAAATTAATTTGAACTTTTTTGTACACCACTCAAGAAACATTGAGTGTGCGAAAAACATAACTACAGTTTACCAAAGAAAGCTCATACAACATGTGACAGACTTTCATAGCACCAATGTCTTTATTTGCAGTAACATCAATCATGAGCCTTCTATAGACTAATAAAGAATCTTCATGAGGATTCCTTGACTCAAAAATTTGCAACAACATGCCACAAAAAGATTATGATTTCTTTTCTGTTTTAGCTACATATTTTGTGATATATTTTATGACAACATATTGTGACATTACTAGCTAAAAATTTGTATTTGCCCTCCATGTTTGAAACATCATTTTGTTATAAACATTAAGCCTTGAATCGTTTCTTCGAGGAACATAAGTAATCTCATTATTATTTTCTAGATCTCTCTGAAGAGTTGATTCTAAAGATGATGACCAAGGAACATTGTCCCTAGAATTGAAAAATATGAAAGTTGAATATCTATATATTTTTCCCATGATAAATTAAAGTTTACTTGCTAATAAAAATGAATGCAATGGTGAAGAAATAGTAATGATACAACATTTTGATTAGAAAGTGGCACCTGCAAATTTCTTTACCATTATGTTTTTGTAAGCATGCATCGGGTTTACATATAGTATGTCTTTGAACAACATTAAGCAAATTAGCATAATCAGTTTATAAATCCATACATTGTAGTTGTTCAGTAGTTAACTCACATGGATGATGTAACATATTTACACGTAAAGCCTAAGTGAGAAAACTGAATGAAAAAAATAACAATGGAGAAATTAATATCTCTGTATTCTAAATAATATCAACAAAAAGAATTTATGCAAAGAATACAAAAGATAACTGAGAACTTACATTATTTGGATTTCCATTAGCTATAAATCATGGATTCCATACATTTGTAATTGAATAAAAAAATTCCTTTGCCCTATGCATGATGTAAGGATCATTATGGTCAAGCTCATCTACCTTTGGAACATCTTGTATCCATAAGAAACCATGCACATGTGGAGATCTATGATGCTTCCACTCATATCGTGTCCAATAGTCAACAACATGGAACTCATTTATCATAACTATTTTAAGAAAGGCAATGTGAGGATGATGCATGAACTCTATAACTATAAGCGAATTTTCTATGATATTACTTTGCCTCCAACGTTTGATTTTTAATGAGTTCTCTGGTGGATCTCCTTCCATCAAATTATGCAACTCAGGCTAATAGAGATCTACTGCACTCAAAGTAAAAAAAAATAGTATGTGTTCCCAACTAATTCACCACCATGTCAGTTAGCTTTAATTTACATTTTCTCCAATAGAATGGTGTACAACAAATGGATGTACCATATCACATTAAATTATCAACAATGACATGTGATGGAGCATTATGCAATTGTTCTCGTAGTTCTTCAATAGTTATGGGTGCATCAACAATATTTTTTAAAAAAATAGAGTAGTAGATTCCATTGCCTGTCTTCTTCTAATGACAGTATAGATATAATACCTACAAATAAATCACACATTGTTGCTTAAATATTATAAAAAAAACATTATGAATAATGATAATAACAAAAAAATGAGGAATTAATATTTACTTAAATCACTTGTGGCATCCAAAGCTACCATCTTTGTAGTGAATAAGATATTTTGCATATTTATGCAATTTGACTTTTTTAGCTCTTTACATAAGAAAATGGCATTTTCCTTTAGGAAAACGATTTAGAAATGTCATCATAAACAACCCCATCATGTTAAACTCATTAATAGGAGAATTAAACATGGAAGGCCACCGAGCAACATTTAAATCCTGCAATGATGAATTATGTATCCATGCTCTTATCTAATCAATTTTCTTTCTTACAATTCTAGGACTTTGTGCAACTGACAATGTGTGACCGATAATGTTTTCTTTATCTGTCTAAAGTAAAGAATCTTGAAACTGGAATCTCATTTCTCCATCCTTTTGTAACAATGGAATATAAGAAATGCTATGGAAGATGTTAACATCACTGGTATCAACAACATCATCTAATGCATGCATATTGATCTCGACATCTTGATAGTATAGATCATTTACCTTCTTAAAAATCAAGGCTTCATAAACTTGCCTTTTCTTGACAATGACATTATGCTTGGTGTCCATTTGATCTGCTCTTCTCAATATTAAAAAAGGGATATCTTTAATTCTAAGAGGAAATCTTTAGTAATCTGTGTGACATCCTAAGCAAAGCTAATTGTATGACCTTTATACTTGAATTGTCCACCAACTGCATGTGTAACTTGTAAAATTGAATTAATTTTTGCAATTAATATTTCTTCAACCTCAATTAAATAGCATAGGATAAGTGATTGGATACCATAATCTATGTTATTTTCAATAGAAAATTATTTGATTTCACAACCAAAACTATCAAGAATATTATGTTTCTTTTCATTAATGCACCTATTGCATGTGGGTCCTCTACTTCTGGTTGAATCTAATAATATGGCAAGAAACATTTCATTGCATACATTGCAAAAACATGGATTTGCAAAACTTCTAACTACAATATTAAAATTCTGTATTGCTTAAGCAATTTCTGTACCTATCTTTTGCAATCTTGGGAAAGACTGAATAGGTTTTGAAGAAGGCATTTCCATTGTTGATGCACTGGCAATATCTTTAGCTTCATTTATTCAATGAAATGAATTTTCCTCCTATCGACATTGCATCATTCAGTAATCACTCTCGTTATAATGTGGTTGTTCTTAATCTTTTTGCAATTGTTATTTTTCTTCATGTGTGATTTCTGGAATAAGTGTTGCTTAATTAACAAGCATAGATGCATTTCCAACGTTTTGCAAAAAAGGTTTGAAAATTTAAACTAAAAATTGAATTAAAATATGTACAAACTTGAGTATGGGTAGACACCAACCTACATTTCTTCTTAATTATTTACATTATTAATATCAATAACGTGAATCATTGCACTGGATGAATTTCCAAGTGATGAGAGGGGATTCGAAGTTAACGCAACCTAAAAAAATATATGCAATGTAAGTATGTAAATATAATGAGAAGATTTTTCTATGATAAATATTTGTTTTAAAATCCTAAAAAATGCATAAATTACATATTCCTGAATTTCGTAGAATTAGTTGTCATTCTCATTTGCGGCATTTTGCTTCTCATTTTAGAAATCATCTTCTCTCCTTTGTAGTCATCGATTCTGAGTTTTTAGTTTCTATGATTAATGGTTGTCCTTTACCTCAACCATGCCCACGTGCACCCCCACTACCATGGCCTGCATAAATCGCATTACTTGTTATAACAAATGGTTGTTGTTGCTGATCTTAAAAAGAGTGTTCTTTGCCTTTTCTATTAGGACTAATAGCAACAAGATCCATGTTTCTGAAAATGCATAAATTTTAATATTCCACCTCTTAATCTTGTAACACAATGCCTAAATTCAATATTTTTTTATACTGCATCGCATGGTAACCATCGTCACCTTAACCATCACTATGATCATAATCATTACTGTAACCATAACCGTCATCATTTATAATAATAATAAATATTCATTATTACCGACATCAAGGCCCTATGCATAAAAGAATACAAAGAGATGAATAGGAAGCCTAAGGGTCAAGAGCGTCAATCGAATAGAGATTCAACTCCTCTACAATGACTCTTTAACTCCCCTGCACATGGCACATGTGCATGAGGGAATACAAAAAGATGAATGTGAAGCCCAGGCGTCAAGGCCATTAATTGAATAGAGATTCAGCTCCCTTGCAGTGACTTTTTGGGTCCCTTGCACGTGATGCGTGCATGTGAGAAAATACAAAGGAATACAAAGAGATAAATGGGAAGCCCAAGGGTCAGGGGCATCAATCGAATAGAGATTCGTCTCGAATAGAGATTCGTCTCCCCTACAGTGACTCTTTGGCTCCTTAAATTTTTAAAGTTGACTCCCCTATTGTGACTCTTTGGCTCCCCTACACATGGCATGTGACATGGAAGGCAACAAAATACACTTGCCACGTGACGTGGAAGGCAACAAAATACACTCCCCCCTCTCCCCATTGTGCAAGATGTGTTGACCTCTTAACCAAAATTATTAATCATACCCTTGTGCCTAGCATGGAAGAGTTGGCATCAACACATATATGATGGTGTATGCATGTCCACCTTGGATGCTTGCAATAATGTGACTAGAAATGCTTAAGTATGGATGAACATATGTGATGGTGTATGCATACCAACCATGCATGCTTGCAATACTGAAATGGACCAAATATGATTTAAAGATGGTTCAAAATACCCAACTATTAAATTAAACTTTGACTCAATTACAAAATACTTGCAGGCAGGATATAGTAATATATTTTGTTTAAATTGATTTCACTAAACACCCGGAAGAAATTTCAATTTCGGTTTCACTTCGAGTAAAACTTAAGACAATCATAATAGTCCCACAACAAATATAGTGGCATTGACTCAAATTCTATGCCAATCCTCATTTTTTTTAATAAGAAATAAGAATTGAATTAAGTCATACCTCTGGTTACAAAGTTGAATAATGGAAAACAGAGGGCTGCTTCAAGCACCATTTTGAATAACAATGCAAGACATCGTTTGAATTATCTAGGAAACAGCAATTTAAAAAAAGGTAAATGAAGTTAAGCAGAAAGTCTAACGGAACCAACCAGTATTAATACCACGAAAACCCAATACTTGAGAATGTAGACTAAATCATCCAAACGGTTCAAAATCTAAAGTTTTTATTGGTAAGATATCGCAAATATATATGCCTTCCAGAGTAGATACTGCTAAACTAGACTAGCCTTTAGCATGAATGAACGCATCTCCCACAGCTTAAGAAAGCCAATCATAACACTAGAATCGAAGCATAATTGGCATTCTTCAATATTTGCTTCACTGTCCAGATCTCAATAGCAAGAAAAAAGTTCAATTATAGACGGCTGGACACTGGACACTGCAGCGATGAGATCATGGAAATTTGGGGGCAGGATTCTTCAGGATAGCAGTGCTTTGGACAAGCGGCGCATGATTTCCAGTGGCATCATAGACAGTATACTTGGATGATGATGACGATGAGGAGCTGATATTGTTCCAGTTATTAAACCTTCCTGCAAGCACAGCATCAGCAGAATCAGTAGAGGAAGGAAACCCAAACCCAGCATTGCCCTGAAGAATGACGTCCTGCAGAAGAGCTGTAAAGCCATTGCCGTTTGCTGGCCTTTTAAGCATGGGCATCATTGGATCCTGTTTTCCCAAGTATCCCTCCTCAACATTCATTAGTTGACATGGTTCCTTATCTGCTTCAGGCAATTTTCCATTATAAAGATGAGCGCCAAACCTTGCTGGGAGTCTTTCAAATTCTTTGGCAGACATAAGCATGATATCTGAGCCTGCAACAGCAAGCGCTGGCCTGGAAGGGGAGTTGGGTGTGACAGTTTCATTGCAACGGAATTGCTGTTGTTGCTGCATGCAAGGAGGAAGCTTTGGCTTGAATGTAGTTTGTGGGTAACAAAGACGGAGATTTTGGGCAGAGAAATTGGTAACACGCTTATTCTCAGGACTATTTGCAGACTTGGGTTTTGTCTGCACAGGCTGTTTGGTTTCCTGCTTTGTCGACTTTGAAACCCTTTTGGAACATTTCCGACCTGCCGTCTCTTTTAGCTTTCTCTTCTCATTTCTCTTATCACCAACGCAACTTTGCTTGTTTTTTTCTTCTGGTTCCCCTGCAGCTGCCATTTTCAGGTCTTTTCCCTGCAAGGCAAAGCAGTCATGGATTAAAATGCAAAGACGGTAACTACCCATCTTCGTATTAACCAAATCTGAGAAGATGCAAAGGATCAAACTGACCTTCCAGGTTTTCATAGTGCTTAGTGGTAGTTCTGCTTCAAAAAATTGGATGGGTACTTTTATCCTCAAATTCTTTGAAAAAAAAAACACTTCTGAGGAAATCCGGTCAAAGAACAAGAACTCTATCTATTGCAAAAAATTACAGGAGAACAAAAAATCAGCAAAATCTATATGAAAAAGTTACATGAAAACAAAGAAACAATATGCTGACATACTGTGTATGAAAGTATTCGTTGATACAACAGAACAGAAACAACAAACAGTTTGCACCAAACTATTCACTACTCACTGATCAGAGGAGAGGGATAAAACAAAAGAGATTTTGCAGAGGTTAAATAAACAAACTTGCTCTACCGTTGAGACGCGGAAGTTGTAAACGATTGCAAGTTAAAATTTAGCTGGACATGCTGCCTCGCATCGCATGGGAAAAAACTCAAAAAAGAAAGCGCGTTCTCGAAAGTTGCGCTGCATTTTTGCATGGCGCCTCCTGCACGCTCTCCAACGTATATTTTCCTCGATAAGCGTCATTGCCGGATGCTGTAATAAATAAGAAAATCTGCGAATAAACGCAAACAACTGTGAATCGACGTGTCCAAATTTCATTCTCCAACCCGTGGAACCGTCCAAAATCTTTTGGGATTATGCAGGTTCCAACATCCTTTTGGGATTAAGCATGCATTTAAACTTGTGCGGATGCCCAAATTTCTTTTCTTCACCTCCGTGCACTACTACTTCGTTTGGGTGCATTGGCTACGGGATGTAGGAATTACAAACAGGTAATTATGGATATCCGTAGGACATAAATTTAATATGAATTTTATCATATTTTTCNGATATCCGTAGGACATAAATTTAATATGAATTTTATCATATTTTTCCGACATATTAGTTGGAATTCAATCTATGATTTGCAAATCACAAGGCATATACTTTAATTAATTAGGTAATATCTTATTTGTTAAGGTGCCATTTTTAAAAAGCACCAAAAGGCATTACCCTTGAGTCCTAAGTTAATAAGAAAAGAAGGGCAAACTTAGGATGGACTATATCTTAGTCTTCACATATTAAGGGGGTGTTGGAACACAAAATAATTGAAACATAGGTACACTACAATATTTATAGAAGTTTACAACTCAATGCTACGTAGTAGAATCAAGCTTGTGACCTAGGGTTACCAAGCCAAGACCCGTACTATTAGGTTGCCATCTCATTGTTAATAGATAGCTATATTAAGAGACATCGTACCTATTAGATATTGGTTAAAAGCATCACATGTGCCCCTTAGGCAACACACACACACATAACAACCCAAGACACAGGCATGAACACACAAGACACACTACAACATAACATGATATAAGATACCATAATAAAACAAGGATCAATCCTGTGCTACATATATCTAGCCCTATGTTCTCATTCCAAAGAGAAGGGGTAGTACCCAAGCTAGAGAGGGCAAAGCTTCCCCAACAAGCCTACATATCCTTGTGACACCATTCACATGGAATCATGAGAATATAGTTCCATAATTATTGTTATTGATGGTTAATGATGAACCGTGATATCGGGTTTGCGATATTGGAGCCTACCATGCAATGTCGAATACCCAATATCGTGACCTCCCTCCTTGCCTATAAATAAGAGGCAAGCGCACTTGGTTTTGCATTAGATAGTTAGACCCTTAGCCGAACTCTTGCCTTTTCTCCCTTCCAAAGTTAGAATTATTTCTGCGTGCCCGCAGTAGGAGTCACAATGTGAATAGATCTTTATTCGAGCATTGTGCACCTAAGCACACCTTGTGTACGGTAATAAAGATGAACTTTATGATAAACCTTGCAGCATCTAGAATAGATTAATTAGTGTTAATTGATATTATTAAATGCTTTATTAGTTAATTAATGTTCTCTCTCTCTCTCTCTCTCTCTCCCTCTCTCTCTCCCCCTATAACTCTCCTAAGTAAATACACACAATACGATCACTTCGAGCATTCATGTAACACTTGGTAACCCAATAACGATTAACATTTGGTAATCCTAGTAGTGTTGTACTGGTTCAGGATGTGTACGAGAAGTGAGAATGAATGCTAGTGTTAGAATTAGTTAGAACTTAATTAATGAGTAGTTAAGTTAAATTAGTCACTTAGTTATCTCTCTCCCTCCCTAGTAGCATAAGACATAAAAACATAAAAGATATAAAAATCATATGCCTCAAGCTTACTTAACCATACAAGTAAGTTTGGGAAGACAACAATCAACCAACCCATCCTTGTTCCACAAGGGCGAATAAGCACTTAGTCCTTGGAATTCGACTAGATCGTGAGTGAAATGCTTGTATTCGTATGGTTGAGCGTAGGGGTACCTCGCTGCTCATCATTGGCATTGTTGTCGAGGACTTAGTTGTTTGTGCGCTAATTAGGACTTAGGAAATCATTCACATCATTGGAATGAACCCTTAGGGTTGGTTGAAAAAATAATAAATAAGAATACATTGCACACTGAACAAACAAGTATGTCTCCTTCTTTGTACAAAAGCGCCTCACTGCCTAGGTCTGAAATAGGAAACAATCGACGGTGTAATACACATGACGTTGATCCACCAGTCCCTCAGCAAGTTCGAGTGGTATATATTCATCCCAATGATTATATACCAGACTTCACCTTTATTCTCCATCAAGATGAACAACTATGTTGGTGAGGCTTAGAAGGTAACATAGTGTTACCTCTCGATTGTTCAATCCCAAGCATGATTCTTTGTGCTCTTACACGAATTGGCATGCCGCACTTACACCTAGAATACGTTGTGCAAGACCATGACTCGAGAGAATACCATCCTATGGAGGCACAACGTCAAAGGGACTTGCAACAGGAGAGACATCATAAGTCTTTGAAGGGTAAGTGGTCCCAGGATGCCCCACATGTCTTAAGCAAAAATGAGGGTGGTGAACCTACCTCAGGCAGTCACCCACACAACAATGTTCCTCCCCTTGACTTTGGCCAAGGGGTTGTGTATCAGAACCTTAATTCTACTATTCATAACCTAGGTTCGGATACCCATGGGCACAAAGGGTCCAAAAAAGGGACATGAACACATGATAAAGATAGACATTCTGATTGCAATTGTGATCGAGGCCGAGATTGTCAAAGAGAAGGTAGCAGACATCGTCATGGTGATAGGTCCCCTTCTTCTTCACCTTCATCATCTCCTTCACCCTCTCCTTCAGTATCTGAATGCAGTCATAAAGAAAAAGACCATGGGGATAAAGGTAGGCAAACTGGAAGTCATAGATGAAACAGATAAGAAAGGGGACGAGCGCACTCCAAAGAGTCATAGAAGAAGGGAGAGTAGGGAACAACGTAGGCATCATAGACACCATGGACGAGATGATCATGATGAACCCCTACTTGCTAGTCAAAGTATGTTAGACATAACTAAGGCTATTATAATTCCAAAAAAGCACCAGAAAGATAGCAGGATGAAGAGATTAGATATGAATAATATCCCATGATTTGAAGGGGGATACAATGCTGATCCTCAAAATCACTTACAAGCATTCCATGATGTGTGTGCCTTACAAAACATAGAGAATGAATGGCAAAAACTTAAGTTGTTCCCACGGACACTATTTAAAGAAGTGGAAAGCTGGTACTGGTCCTTAGAACTGGAATCTATTCATAGGTTGAGTACTATGTTAGAACTATTCAACAACAAGTACCAAATGTACTCTCAAGTGTCTAACTTGCGAAAGCAAATCCAAGTATAGAAATAAGGAGGACATGAACCCTTGGATGCTACCATGGGCCAATACTATGCACTGTTACATCATTGTCCTGACCATGGTTATTCGCAAAGTGATCAACTGCACCATCTTGTAGATGGGCTTAGGCATGAAACAAGAAGAACCCTTGGGACTTATGCCTAAGGAAGACTATCCGAGCTTAGGTCCCATCAAATTCAAAGACTATTGGAGTAAGTTGCTAAGGAAGAAGGTGAGCTACAGAAGAGAGAAAGTGTGAAAGAATATAATCAAGATCCTTCCCTTTGGAAGAGGGGAGTAAGATTTTGTGAGGATGAATAAGAGTCACCACTCGAAGAGATGGTGAATAGGAAAACTTTACCTATCCAAAAGATGACATCAGAAGTTTCAGCAAAGGATGTGGGATTCCCTAGACAATATATTTCAAACTGTTCTTAAAATAGTAGAGGAGTCTAGAGAGCAAGGTAGTGATCGCAAAAAAAGAAAAAAGAGAGAAGCTGAACATGCACATAGCAAGGGTAAGGGAAAATTTGCCATCGTTGAAGAGGTTGGGGATTCAAAAACAGACAATGATAGTGAATGCGAGATATGTCAATATGACCATCCTAAGGGATGTTGCCCTGTAATCTCACATCTGCAGGAGTCCGAGGTGTATGCACTCAACCCATAATTGAACAAAAGGCAAACACCCTGAAGGTTACCTTATCCTCAAGGTAACCCAAGGAAATTCCACCAACCCTTAACGTATTATCCTAGTGGAACTCCACCACAATCGATTGAGCAATATCAATAGTGGCAATACCCACAATTATGGGGAATGCCACCATCAAGGCAAAAATATCCTTACAGACAACCTAAACCATATGGATGGATATTACGTGCAACAGCCAGTCTCTCCACATGACTCTACTAGTCACGTTACCCCTCAACCTCACTACCAAGCTCATGAGTATTATGGAACTCCTTCTCCTAGGGATGATGTTCCACAAACATACCATCCTTCTCATTTAGCCACATCTCTTCCACCAATATCTCCATTACCACCTGCTCCAGCTATGTAGGGTGAAATCCCCATCCAGCCGCAGAAACATAACGCCACAAGGGTTGTTAACTCTCAACCTACTATTGGTTTCAACAACTAGCTGAAGAAAATACCTTTCTTTAGAACCAACAGTCCAACCAAGCCCTTGTAATCACAAGTGATCGATTCCTTAGACACCTTAGTATCAATCAAAACTTCGAAGCCTTCTTCAACCCAACCACTGCACTCAACACATACAGTCATGCTAACACATGCCATTACCGATTGGATCAAAGCTGGCCATCTTCCCAAGAAATTATCTAATCCTGGAAGTCCTATGATATACTTACAAATCGTTGAAAATGAACCGTGCAAGGCTTCTTTGGATTCAGGTTCCAGTGTCAACTTAATTTCTCAAGAAATGTCTAAGGCTTGGAACCTACCTCCATTGAAAAAGAGCAACATTCGTTTAGTGTTGGTCAACCAGTCCATCACTGTCCTACTAGGACTAGTGGAGGACATCATCACCATTATTTTTGGGTGGTCGTACCTAGTTGACTTCCTAGTGATTCAAGTGAACAATGGTAAGGGGGACTTCCGAATCATAATGGGAAGAACATGGCTAAGCATAGTCAACATGTGCATAGGAATCCACAATCTTTCCCTGGAAATATCAAAGAAAAATAAATTTAGAAAGATCAAGAAGAAGAAAGTTCCATGCATCGCATATAGTGACATGGGGTGTAATTGTGTGCAGAGGTCATGGTTTGTGCAAAGTTTAACATTGCATGCATGCAATCAGTGTGCACAAGTGATCAACATACAAAGATGCCTATATGTAGTAGCCACACGATAGGAAGGCACCTAGTGGCTGACAGCTAATCAAGAAAGTAATTCAATCATATGTATGGAACCAACTAAAGGTTTGACTTGCACTTATATCGATAGCATAGACACATTAGAGCAAGTCCACTGCTAAGTTCCAAATCTTAGCCTTGAAAATATCAACTAGGGAAAGTTGGAAATCCTTGAGAAATTTAAGCAGGAGCCCCTTGAGCTGAAACCATTACCCATCAGTATGGAATACACATTCCTTAAAAATGGAAAACTGGTAATTATTAACGCGAAGCTTGCTCTACAACAAAAAGAGAGACTACTGAAAGTGATAAATAAATGATCGAGAGTCTTCTCTTGGTCATATCTTGAATTAACTGGAATAGACCCTAGGATATGCCAACACAAAATTTACATCAACCCCTCCATGAAGCCTTGAAGACAACTGCAGANCAAAATTTACATCAACCCCTCCATGAAGCCTTGAAGACAACTGCAAAGG
>MNCI01005623.1:601834-617097 GCA_015680685.1 Gnetum montanum | reverse complement strand
TAGTGTTTGCACTAGAAAAGTTTAGACACTATGTATTAGGATATAAAGTATATATACATACAGATCATAGTGCAATCCGGTTCCTCATGAATAAGCCAATGGTATGCCCTCGTATCATATGATGGCTTGTAATCTTACAAGAGTTCGATCTTACAATGATCGATTGTAAAGGCACTGAGAACGTAGTTGCTGATCATTTATCTTGATTACAATGGGATAAAAAAGAGGTTGAGTATCCAATTTCTAATTATTTCCCTAATGAATTCCTCTTTGCTAGTGTAGTGAATAATCAATCACCCATGGAGACAAACTGGTACAGTAGCATTCTTACCTATCTCCTCACCCAACAATTACCACAAGAGTTAAACCTTAAGAAGAAACAATAGTTTCTTCACTGAGCCAAGTACTTTATGGAGATCAATGGGCAACTTTACAAAGTGTGCCCCAATGGCTTGGTTGGATGGTGTGTTCCCAATATAGATCAACTGCGAGTTCTCCAAGATGCTCATGAGGGCCCTTTTGGGGGCCATTACACTGGGAGACAAATGGCCATCAAGATCTTTCTTGCAGGATATTATTGGCCTACATTATTTTGGGATGTCCATCATTTCATCCAATCTTTTGAGTGTTGTCAACATGATGGAGGAATAACTGCTAGAATGGAGGGACCGCAACAATGGATCTAACCTTTGGAACACTTCAACATTTGGGGAATTGATTTCATGGGGCCGATTACACCAATGTCCAATGGAAAAGCTTATATTATTATTGCTATTGATTACCTATCAAAATTGGTAGAACCAGCTATTGTTAAGAATTGTACATCATCTATAGTTGCAAAATTTGTTTAACAACAAATCATAAGTAGGTTTAGTGTGCCTTGTGCACTTATTTCAGACAATGGTACACATTTCACAAGTGCAAATTTTCGAAAATTAATGCAACGCTTAGGAGTTGAGCATAACTTGACTATACCATACCACCCCTAAGTGAATGGTTAAGCAGAGGTCACCAACAAGGAGATTATGAAGATATTAACAAGAACCATTAGCAAGTTTAGGTGAGACTGGACCACTAAATTGAACGATGCTCTTTGGGCATACCGCTCCACATGAAAACTCCCTACAGGCTACTCTCCTTAGGAGTTAGTGTACAGAAAATTACCAACACTTCCCATTCAAACTAAGCTCTGTACACTATCCACGACATGTGACCTCAACCTTGACCTTGATCTAGCATAGAAACAATAGTTAGTAATCCTTAACTTGTTAGATGAAAACCGATTAGCTACCCTGTCATCTAACAAATTGCACAAGGCATTCAATAAACAATTTCATGACCTAAGGATTAGGAAAGTTAAATATCAACCAGGAGATAAGGTTCTTTACTAGAATCCCACACATGTGCCACAACATACTAAATTTCAAACACTATGGGAAGGACGTTATATTATTTATGCAACTTTTCCTTCAAGGGCCATGACAATATACAAACCTAAGAGCCTGGACAAGAAACTATTGGTTAACGTGCAACAAACCAAACCTTTCCATGAGCTTAGGACAGCTAGTACACATGCTACCTCTATTTATGGACAACCTTGCTTACTATTTTGGATCTCCTCCTTCCAACTTAGTCATGGAGGAGATGGCCACCTATGCTAACTATTCTAGGCCCTTAGTTCTTTTTCTTTTGAATTTTTGTTTTACACATTTTTCTAACTTTTCTTATTTTTGTTTTACACCATCGTTCATATTTTTACTATTTCTTTGTTTACTTGATTTACTTTTATTTTTCATCCAATAAGTGCTCATGATGGTAGATTGAATTATATCATATTGATTGCTAATGTTTGGTTTTTACTTTTGAATCATGATGCTGATATTAAGGTATGGTTCTTTTGGTAAAACAAGCAATGAGACCATGTCGTCCACTCATCCATACAACTTTATGGTCTCCTTTGGCTTGGAATTGTACAGTCCCCTTTTTCTAAGTAAATTTGTTAATAAATTGGTGGTTGGGTATTTTTCAGACTAAGGAAAGACTCAAAGGATGAGAAGGGTATGACTTCAAGGGGATTCGATGCATTTGTGCTGGCCATTCTCTTGGGTGCTTGAATGCTTTTTCTTGGGTTTTCCCCCATTCTACCATCAATCAAATATCAAGAAGTGGAGTAAATAAAAATAAGTCTTTGCATGGTGTGGTTCTCATGCAAAAAAAAAGAGTGACAATTCAAAGCACACCCCTTAGACATAATAAAGCAATATGGGCTACAAGCACTGGTTATGGAATTGGAAAGTCATGTTACCCATGCTTGAAGGTTCCCTCTAACTAAGGCCCTTTCTCACTTCCTACTTCTCCATCTTGCTCTCCTCAAAATGGTGGTGACTCTTTGTGGAAGCATTCTTGTTACTTCAAATGGATGGATTGGTCAAGTGTGCTGATGCAAGGTCACTAGATGTGGTTTGTTTGAGTCTAGATTTGAAATGAGTTCTACTCAGTCACATTAACTATGAAATACATAAGGGACTTTACATGAACTTGTTCTTGGGATTCCATTCCATCCTCTCCTCTCCATCTTTCTTTCTATTTTCCACCTCATTGCCAATTTTATCATTACTCCATTTCTAGGTTGATGCATTGTTTTTCTTTGGTGAATTCTTGTGGGTAAGTCTTTAACTCTTGCTTCCAAATGACATTCCTAGAGCCTACGGACTCTTTGGTTTGTGGGTTTGTAAGGGCATAAAAGGCATGAGCCTACTTTGGGGAGGATCCACTAGTATTCCTTTTTTGTGCAATTATTAACTTCTTCTCCTTAAACATTTCCTGCAATCACTCATTTCTTGTTTCATCCCCATCCATGACATCCATTTTATTGGCATTGCCATTGTTATTTTTTCACATTTTTCTTATTCCTCATATTTTTACATCTTATAGCTACTGGAGGTCCACTTTTAGTCATGGGGGCCCTGGCACAAATTTTTCAATTTTTCCATTCTACTATTTGCCTAACCCCTACACCTTGGGTAGTCACCAATGATAAATCTCCAAACCAATTTTTGCCATAACCACAACTCAGCCAATGCACTTCATATCGAGGCAAGGTATTAACTGCATTATGGTTTATCTATCCTTGCTCATTTGTAACTGTGTTATGTGTGTAGATGGAAATCATACAAACAATGGACTAAGCTTGGAAGAAGCACTTAGGATGGACTGGAACTGGAGCATTTACAAAAGAAGCAAGTTTGGTGGCGTAGCTATGGATAAATAATGAAAGATGCAATCTTGGCATTGGTGGCAACACACTTCATTTTCTTTCTCTCTCTTTCTCTACAAGTTACCAAATAAAGGCTTGGATGTCATTTATGTACAAGTGTTCACCACAATGATCATGAACACTAATGTTGTAATATGCTTATTGATCCATTCACTAGGCACGTTAAGTCTATCATCCCATTCCATCATCAGTTGTCAATTAGTTAATAATCCCATACCTTTCCAATATTTTATAGGGAACTCGAGGATGAGTTTTCATTCAGTCGTGGGACTATGATGAACCACGATATCGCATCCACAATATCAGGTCCACGATATCGAAGCCTACCATGCAATGTCAAATACCTTATATCAGAACTTACCTCCTTACCTATAAATAAGAGGCAGTTGCACTTGGTTTTGCATTAAATAGTTATACCCTTAGCCAAACTCTTGCCTTTCCTCCCTTCCAGAGTTAGAATTATTTCTGTGGGCCCACAGTAGGAGTCACAAAGTGAATAGATCTTTATTCAAGCATTGTGTACCTGAGCACACCTTGTGTATGGCAATAAAGATGAACTTTATGATAAACCTTGCAACATCTAGAATAGATTAATTAATGTTAATTAATATTATTAAATACTTTCTTAATTAATTAATGTTGTTTCTCTCTATCTATCTATCTCTCCCTATAACTCTCCTAAGTAAATACACACAGTACGATCGCATTGAGCATGCGTGTAACACTTGGTAACCCAGTAACAATTAGCGTTTAGTAATCCCAATAGTGTTGTACTAGTTCAAGATGTGTATGACAAGTGAGAACAGATGCTGGTGTTAGGATTAGTTAGAACTTAGTTAACGAGTAGTTAAGTTAAATTAGTCACTTAGTTATCTCTCTCCCTCCCTATTAGCACAAGACATAAAAACATAAAAGATATAAAAATCATATGCCTCAAGCTTACTTATCCCTACAATCGTGACATACAAGTAAGTTTTGGAAGACAATGATCAACCAACCCATCCTTGTTCCACAAGGGCGCATAAGCACTTAGTCCTTGGAATTCGACCAGATCGTGCATGAAATGCTCATATTCGTATGGTTGAGTGTAGGGGTACCTCACTGCTCATCAATTAAGATAGCATGAAACCCATAGTGATCTCCATACTTCCTTGGCCCTTGATCTAGAGGAAAACAACTTTTGAATCACAAACAAGACATGCTTTTTTACACTCTCTCTTTCTTGAAAGAAACAACATCCTTAGAGCTTAAGTCCTTATTCATTCACTTTCTAATTATAGAGAGCACATTCAATATCATAGGAACTCAAACAACTAAAAGCCTATTCAACAATTGTAAACAAGAAGGTCCAATGAATATGGTTATTTAAGCACAAAAGCATGAATATTGAACTCAACATGATATCCAACATAGACTTAGAGATGTTCATGCAACCTAATTTAAGAAATGGAAAGCTTATACTTTT
Source organism: Gnetum montanum (assembly GCA_015680685.1). Lineage (NCBI taxonomy): Eukaryota > Viridiplantae > Streptophyta > Gnetopsida > Gnetales > Gnetaceae > Gnetum > Gnetum montanum. The sequence goes on along the minus strand of MNCI01005623.1, from coordinate 612,355 downwards.
TTATGAAAATTGTACTGACCTTTCTACCAAGAGTGAAATCTACTCACTTGACTTCTAAGTTGGTTCTTTACCAATGACAATGACATAACAACATAGAGTTGATCCTCTGCATCTAAAGTGAGATTACTTTGTACCCTAGACAAACCACTTTCCATGCCTAGTGGAAGCATAACACTTGTGTGATTAGGGTTCTTTAACACTTTCAGCCTCATTGCAACATCATCTAACTTCTTAATTGATAGAAAACACATTACATCACTACCCCTTAAAAGTACTTCATCTCAAATCCACTTAGCACCATCTAGCTTTTCTAACATCCACCAATTTTTTTCCATTTACAAGTAACACTATGAACTCTCATTAGGAACTAGCAATGCTAGGCTGACCATTCCTATAAATCCACATAGGTAGATCAATTTGATTCTTTGTAAAGAAGTTTACAATCAAACTCCATTATGGACTAACTCTAATAATTCCTAAGCACACTCACCATGTTGTAGTTCATTTCAAACTAACTCTTGGATTTCATCATCATATATCATCCAAGAGCTATTAGGCTAATTCACAATCCTCATTGAACATACCTAAGGACATTGACTCAATGTATCAATCATCAAATTCTTTTTACCTATTTAATACATGAATTGAAGGCTAAAGTCCTAGAGCAAACTAAATTACTTTGTTTGCTTAGACTTCAATTTAGATTGGATGAGTAAGTACCTTATGGTAGTGCTATCAATTTTGGCTATCATAAGGCCATCTAGGAGATAGTGTTGTCATGTGCAAAGATGATACAAAATGTTGAATGTCTCCTTTTTATGCATTAACCATAACTGTTCTATGGGATTCAACTTCATTGAATTTTATGCAATTAGATGATTATTTTGTAAGAGAACTTCTCTAATTGTCTCATTCTAATTAGTACGGACTTAAAATGACCTTGAGAAGTCAAGGAGGACCAACGTAGCTTGATTTGTAAGAGTTTTTGATGAGTGAAAATGTACCCCTATGCCCAACCATATGAATCACAGAGCATTCACACCAGATCAGGTTGAATTCCATGGACTTTTCAGTTTTTGATGCACTAGTCTTCTAGGAAATGAACCTTTTCCTTAAAGTCAATCATTGGCTTTCCAATTACACTTGTGATGTACACCGGTATGGTTAAGTGCAATTGAGGCATCTAACTTTATCATTTTATATTTTATGGTTTGGTGTTCAAAGTAAGATAGAAGTAATTAGGTTACCTAATTTATTTTAACTAATTACTAGTATCTAACTCGTCCTAACTTAAGCATCTAGTCCCACTTTTCACACATGTCTTGAACCCACATATTCACTACTAGGTTACCAAGTGCTATGCTATTGGGCATACCAAGTAATAACACTATTGGGATTACCAAGCGAATACGTGTTATGCTCAAAGTAGTCATACTTATGTGTTTAATCTATCTTGCTTAATTGCTTTATTAACTTAATTATTGGGAAGTATTTAATAAATAATTGAAAACATTTAATAAATAAATAAAAACATTAAATTCATAAATAAAATATTTAATCTATCCAAAGTGCAGCAAGGTTTATCAAAAAGCTCATCTTTATTACCACACACACTATCATGCTCAGGTACAACAACACTCAATTAAAGATCTGTAAACTCAATGACTCCTACTATGGGGACTCAAAAGAAAAATTCTAACTTTCAAATGAACAAATTACAAGAGCTTTGCTGCTACTAAAATCTCAATTGCCATAATTTTGGTTGGTGGATGAGTATTTATAGCCAAAGGCAAACACTACATCAATGGAGCCTCGTTAATGCAGCTAACAAGACTGCCACTCATCATACCCCCACGATTGAATGAAAACTTTTCCTCAAGTTCTTTACAAAATTGGAAAGGTATGGGATTATTGACTGAACTTTCTTAAATAAAATAGACTAACTTGACAAAAAATGAAGTGATCGAGTGTATGAATCAACACATTACAAAAATGGTGGTGTTCAGGACGCAAAATTGAACACCATGACATGACTCTTCAAAATTGGACATCACATTCCTTGATGGCATGAAGTTTGGTGGAGAAGATCAGATAGTCCCAAGCGACGGTGGCTCCTAGGATTCTAGGGGACCTTCTTTGGCTTCATGCACATGTGATGGCCGAGGCAACTTTGGCTATCCTATTACTACTACAACTTCTAGTAAAGCATCCAACAATGCTTTCATTTTGTCCTCCTTACTTCTAGAATCGTGCATCATCCACGCAGTTTCATCGATGTGGATCAGAACAAGCACATCCTAGGGACACAGTATTGCTAGAAATAACTCCTTTTCATTGATGAACTAGATAGAAAATTGTTTGCATTCAATGTTAAATGCTCTAACTGTATCTTTCAGCTCATGGTAATCATTCATCTTTTTGGCTAGGTTCTCAACAGTTGATCATTGATATGTAAATCATGCTTTGAGAACTTTGAGTTCAGCATTTGTAGTCTCAAGTTTTTGCTTGGTGTCTTTATGGTGCCTGAAATCTACCTTATATAGCAAATACGAGCTAGCCACTTGTTTCTCTAACTCTGACCACGGCTATCTGGCAGTCAACATAGCCAGGTTCACATAGTGAAGGATGCCCAACTCCATGTACTCTATCATTTTTTCTATTTGCAACTCCTTTAGGTGGATCTCTACTTTATTATAGGCATCAATCCCATCAACGATGGGCTACCAAACTTCTTTCCCTTGTTAGAGTTGTTGGAGGGTTTCATTTATTTTTGCCTTTGCCATTTGGATGTGCTTCTCATTAATTTCCTTCTACAGGCCAACCTAGTCTCTATAGTGATCTTTAACATTTTCAAACTTTAAGGCTTAATTCTTCTAGATGGCAATTTCGATAACAGACTTCTAGAGTAAGGCATGAAGTTCCTTCATTGATAGATTTTTATTCTCTATGAACAATTTCCTTAATTCCATATTCACCATGGCTAGTTGCTCCTACTATTGATGAATAAATTCTTAAATTTGTTCCTTTGAGCATCAACATTGCATAGGTAATGATTCTGTGTAGTTAGAGCCTCATTCTCATGGCACATCTAAGCCATGTCCTTCTAAATTGAATAGGTCTTTACCTTTTCTACAGACTAGTTAAAGATGACCATTATTGCCTCTTCCTCAGCCTTCTTAAATTATTCTTGAAGCTGTTGGAAAGCTTTATCTTTGGTTGTTGTTGGACTCAGGATTATAGGGTCAGCAAGGTGGGTATGTAATTTAACAACTTCTACAACCAAGCATTGATTTTGTGGTTGAGCTATTTTGAGTTGCCCCTCCAAAATGATGCACTACCCATTACATCTAGTAGCTCCCATTGGGTTGCAGTCATGTTTTCTAGAAAATTCAAGATATCCAAAATCGGTTACATGGTCCCCATTAGTCAATCCAACAATTCTTCATGCTAGGCTACATTTAGTTTTTTGTTGATCATGCTTGTGAATGTCTACACATATCGAAGTGTAGATACGTCTAGTACAGATGCCATAGGTGCATTTAGTGCTTTAGCAATACTATTAGCAACTAGTTTAGTCATCATCTCCTACCCTTGATGCTACATCACCAAGATAGTTTCCCCTTCACCTTCCTCCAATCTCATCGAGAAGGTGGTAGCATTTGCAAAGATTTCTAGGAATAAATGGTGTTGTGATAAGAACACCATTACCTCTCAAGCATTGGGATCTAACCTCATGGGCAATTGCATTCATTGGGAAAAGAATATTAGCCCACCCCTCTTTATATGACTGATTATTTGAGTCACCTCATTAAAGGGACTCATTGTTGGTTGGCACATAGATAGATTCATACCACTCATCCTTGTACGTTGCTCTTACTTACTCAAGAGCTGCTCTTAGATTTTGAGCAGATGCTTAATGGTTGCATGGGCCTTTAACATTGTTTCTTGAGTGGGAAGTGGTGGTGGTGGATACTCCTCTTCTCCAATTGTTGTTTGTGTCTTTTCTTTCACAATTTTAGATCATGAGGCCAAAGAAGCATGCCTGATTATATCATTAGAATAGTAGATGATTCCTACCCGTTTGCAGAGTTTTCGGATGAGGCATGGAAAGGGCAAGGTTTTCCTTCCATGTTCATTTTCCTTGAAATGCTTTTTAATCTCTAAGTACATGATTTGTGGAAGGTTCATAGGAAATTTCCTGCTTAGAGTGGCACATGCTTGGGCAAAAAAGGTAGTCACCTTGCTTGGCCTCACCATTGGATTGAGGTGATAGGCTGTAATTTTTAAATAGATGTGCTTTGCAGGTGTGAGCGCATCATACTCCTTACAGTCAACCATGTAGCACTGTTGAGTCCACTCCTTCTTAGCTTTAGGATCACCTTTCGTTTATAGCTCTACCAACTATGTTCCAACGTTAGGCAACCCTATTGCTTGCATGATAGCTTCGATTGAGTAGGATACTTGAATATCCTTGATCTTTACTATGAATCCTGGCCTTCAATTATTCCAAAATAGATATGTCTCTCTCATGTACCATTCTCCATTGAATGTGATGACTAGCCACATGGGAGAGGTTTGCAATTATGTTTTGACTTTTGCTAGAGCTTTTTTTTAGGAATGGCTCAAAGTTCATTTCTTGAAGAACGGATCATTGAATCTCTCAGGATCTAATGATGTCAAGGCAAGCTTAAGTCAAAATGACTTCAAGCCTTGGCATGGGTTCAAGCACTTCTCCTCACTATCATTGCTCAATGGGCACTTCTTCTTTGGAATTTGTTAGAAAAATTCCACTTCAGGCTCCTCCTGAACAGGTCTTGTTGCATGGGTTGCCTTTGGTAGTCCTTGGGCTTATTTTTATTTGTCCCTTCTAGCTTTGGATTGATTCTCCCTTAAATGAGAGGGTTCTCCTTCCTGTAGGCATTTTAGTTTTGGTACTTGTTGTGGCCAAGCTCACCCATGCTATTGTACAGGGCCATGATCAACAAAAATGTCCTGTAAAATCATATACCATTTCACCAAGCAATGTTGACGTGTGGGAAGGTGAATCAATGTGCAAGAAGGTGAATCGATATGTGGGAAGATGGACTGACATGCGGGAAGGTGAATCGATGTATGGGGAGGTGGATCGACATGCAGGGAGGTGAAACATCACTAGCGGGTAGCTATAAAGCAAAGGATTGTAAAAAAAGGATGGGGGGTCTCCTAGGGGGGGGGGGAAGCAAGGGCCTCAAATTAGTCTCTCTTCTCAAATAGCTATGTCTCTCCCCATTAAGGCACACGTAGATGGACAAGGGGGTCTCTAAGGGATGAGAAACCAATGGATGGTGGTTTTTTTTCTCCCTCTTCTCTTGTTTTTCTTGGGGCAACAATAGTGTAGTTGATGCACACAAAGAGCAAGCATGGTAGGTGAGTTTTGTAGTCGTGTTTTTTTATTCTTGGCAATGAACCAACAACAATCAGCAATGGCAAAGCTGCGTGGACAATAGTTAACAATCTTAGCAAGAAACCAACAAGTGAAAGTTTTCTTTTCCCTTTTTGTGGCAAACCCGTGATGGCAATAAATGTAGGATTGGAAATAGTAATGCATCTACCCACATGTGATAGTGGGATCTAGTGGCTTTCTCTCTCTCTCTCTCTCTCTCTCTCTCTCTCTCTACTACAGTGTTGTAGTAGTTTATAGTGGTAGTTGTAGGCGTAGGCTCTACAATTCTATTCTATTTTTGGCAAGTGGTGCATTTGTAGTAAGGTTCTCCAAATAGGGACAAATTTTCCTCTCTTGTGCTGGCAATGAGGAATGTTCTATCTATGCATCAAAGACACATCAATGGGCCCCTTCATTTAGCATATTTTCTCTCTCTCTCTTTCCTTTGATAGCTCTAGGTAGTGTTGGCTATGGCAACATCCACAATGGACCAGTGGTGAATGGTAGCAATAACCAAGAAGTAGGGAAATTTTATTTTGATTACCTTTTGTATTCTTGAATTCGAGACACTCATTCCAATTAATTTTTTTTACTATTTTTAAAAGGCCATGTAGCCCTCTCCAGCCAAGACTATTCCAAGGTTTCCATACCCATATGGGTGGTGCCCTAGGCAATAGTCTCCTCAAACAAGTTTTTTCCTAGGTGTTGGTGTGACCAAAATTTATGCATCAATAGTACCATCTATAATCACAATGGGACCATGGGTTAGCAATCATTGTGTAACATGAAGTAATTGGGATACCTTTATCTTTTAAGGATAGTTACACTTGGCTAAGTTGTGATTATGGTTGATTTTATTACTCCAAGTATTATTTATTTATGTATAATTATTAATAGATCATCCAGGAGATTGTTGGAAGGGTTAACTTTCAAAAAAATTGATGTTTGTGTATTGTTAAGGTTAGTAACCCTTTGACAGAGTTAGAAAAATTTTCAAAAAATTCCTTGAAAATCTTAAGGTTTATGATCCCCATGATAAAGAGCTTACCTCTGATAAGTGAAAGATCAAAAAACAAAGTGATTTGGACAAATAGTTGGGAAGTTAAGGGCTCTAGAAGATTTTGGGCTTTGAAAAATTACAAAAACTCCCCATGTGTTATGAGGCAAATGACAAAAATTTCTAAGTGCATGGTAGTATATATAGGATTTATGCACTGCATCGACCAGGCCTCATTGACATAGCTATTGACCACCATAGATGATCATTGACTTTGGTCAAACTTGCAAAATATAAAGAGTTTTTGAATGAAATTGGGATTAAATAAAAACTCAAAAGGCCAAGAATAGTAGGAAAACATGAGAAGAGGGTGTTGGAGCTCATAAATTTGAAAAAATGGAGAAAAATGATTTGGGGGATGAATGAAATAAAAGGTTAAGGAGCACTGAATAGAATACATAATGAAATATGTGAAAGATAGGATTGTGGTAATGTCAAAGATAAGGAACCTTAAGTAATCAATTTAAGAGCTATGCAAGTGGATCCTCCCCATAGCAAGCTCATGTCTTTGTTGCCCTTACATAATCGTAACTAAGAAATCTATGGGCCCCGTAGTTGATTAATGATCATGAAAAGTTAAGGATCAACCAAAAAGAATTTATCCAAGAATTCAAACACATTAGACCAAGACATAGAACATAACATCGAACCCAATAGCAAGATGAGTTATGGCAACATGGATGGATGACAAAGAAGGTGGAATGGAATTAAGAATTGAGGTCATAAAAAGTCCCTTGTGGAATTTGTGTTTAAAATGACCTAGGAAGATCCATCCTTAGTCCAAACCAAAATCATCTGCTTTCAATGACTTCACATCATCACCCTAAGACCAATCTTCCCACATGAGACACAAAAGTGCTTCCATAAGACAAGCACCATTCCATAAGGAGAAGAGAAGAGAGAAGTAGGAAGTGAGAGAGGGACTTAGTTAGAGGGAACTTTTAGACATAGGTGCATGTCTTTCTAGTCCCATAACTATTTCTTGTAGCTTGTTTATTTATCCAAGGGGTGTGCTTTGAATTCCCATCATTTTTTTTGAAATGGAAACCACACCATGAAAGGACTTATTTATTTATTATGTCTAAGGGGTGTGCTTTTAATTCCCATTGTCTTTTTTTTATATTTTTAAATGGGAACCACACCATATAAAGACTTTATTTGACTTCCTATTAATGGTTAGAATGGAATGGTAAGAAGTCCATGAAAAGCACTTAAGCAAGTAGAAGAGTACAAAGAGTATTGAGTCCCCTTGAAGTCACACCCTTTACAAACCTTTTAATCCTTCCTAATTATAGAACTACCAAGGTCACTAATTGATTAAAAGTTTCTTTAATGGAAGAGACCTTGAATTCCGAGAATAAGGAAAATCATATAGTTTATTGGATGAGCAAATGATGTGGTCTCATTGCTTGTTCCATGAAAAATGAACCATGTTAAAGTCATCAGACATCAGAATTCAAAAATAGAAACCAAACATCAACAATCACAACATTAAGCACAAACCATTATTAGTAAACAACAATAGCAGCATTGTCTCCTATGGTAATAAAGCAATTTTATTAGCAAAGCTAGAAAGTATCATACTTGAACAAAACAAAATAAAACAAAGTAAAATATATAAGGAAGTGTAAAATAATCAAGAAGGGTTTAAAGGTACTAATGATGATGTAAAATTAGAAAAATATAAAAATAAAAAGTTTGTAAAATAAATATCTTGTAAAATCAAAAATCTAAAATCAAAAAAGTAGAAAAACTAAGAAGCCATATGGATTATTAGCATGAATGATCATCTTTCCCATAACTGAGTTGAAAGGAGAAGATATGAAAAATGGAACATGGTTGTCCATCCGTCGAGGTGGTAGTTGCACTGGCCTATCTTACTTTAAGAAAAGGTTTTACTTATTGGATGTTGACTAACTACTTTTTATTTGAGCTTTCAAGCTTGTAGATTAACATGATCCTAGAGGGAAAGTTTTGATTAGTTATATAAGGTCACTCCCACAATGTTTGGAATTTTTTCTTCTAAGGTACATGTGTGGGGTTCCAATAGAGGACCTTATCTCCTAGTTGAAGTTTTACTTTCTTGATTCTGAGGTCATGATCATGGTTGTTAAATGCCTTGTGCACCTCATTTAAAGATAGGGCCACTAATTGATTTTCATCTAGCAGATTTAGGTTGATCAATCTTTCTTTTTGTGCTAGACTTAGGTCAAGATTCAAATCATAGGCTGTTGAGAGTGTACGAAACTTAGATTGAATCAAGAGCATTGGAAGTTTTTTGTACACAAACTCATAGGAAGAGTAACCAACAGGAAGTTTCCATGTTGAATGGTAGGCCCAGAGGGCATCGCTAAGTTTGGTGCTCCAATCTTTCATATACTTGCTAATGGTCCACATTAGTATTTTTGTGATCTCGTGGTTAGTTACCTCTGCTTGACCATTGGCTTAGGGGTGGTAGGGTGTTGTTGATTTATGTTCAACCCCGAAGCATTACATTAACTTTCTAAAAGTGACACATGTGAAATGAGTTCTATTATCAAAAATTAGTGAATGTGGCATCCCAAACCTATTTACAATATTTTGTTGTATAAATCTAGTAGCAATGGATGATGTACAATTAGTAATAGCTACTACTTTTGCCCATTTTATGCAGTAGGCTATTACTATGATAATATATGTCTTTTCGTTGGACATGGGTATGATGGGATCCATGAAGTCAATGCCTCAAAAGGTTCTAGTGGTTGAATCCATTGTTGAGGACCTTCCATGTGAGTAGTCATCCCCCCATCTTATTGAAAACATTCACAAGATTGAACAAATTGGTGGGTATCTCTGAAGATTGAACACCAATAGTATCCTACCATTAGGATTTTTATGGCCATGCATCTCCTTGCATAGTGGCCTTTGCAAGGCCCTTTGTGAGCATCTTGGAGAACGTGCAGTTGATCTTTGTCAAGGACATACCAATGAATTAAGCCATTAGCACACACCTTATAGAGGCGTTCATTGATTTCCATGAAGTATTTGACCTAATAAAGAAATTATTGCTTCTTTCTAAAGTCAAGATCTTGTGGCATATCCTAAGTGAGAAGATAAGTGAGGATGCCATTACACCATGTTGTTTCTGTGGACTTTTGTTCATTTATTGCTCCTGTAAAGAGGAGTTTGTCGGGAAACTAATTAGAGAGTAGGCTCTCCTCCTCTTTATTATCCCATCTAAAGCAAGATAGATGGTCAGCGACCACATTCTCAGTTCCTTTTTGATCAACCATCATGAGATCAAATTCCTACAAGATCATGAGCCACCATATGACACAAGGGCTCACCGTTGGCTTGTTCATGAGGAAGTGGATTACACTATGGTCCATGTGCACAAATACTTTGTAGCTAAGCACATAGTGCTTGATCTTTTCTAGAGTGTACACCATTACCATTAATTCTTTTTCCATGGTGGTGTAATTTAACTATGCTCCCACAATGCTTCAACTCATGCAATGGATGTAGTATGGACATTTCTTATCATCCATCTATGTGAGCACTACTCCCAAGGCATAGTTAGTGTTGGCGACCGTTTGGGACGCGACCGCCAACGAGTGTCCTCAAATAGGATTCAGGTGCCTGCTGGTCTCTGGCAACACCAAGGCCCAGATACCTCCAAATAAACTCAGTAGTTAATGTGAGTATGTGTGTGTGCTGTTGCGGTGTGTGGTTGTGTAAAATGTAACAATTGCATTGTGTGTAAACTATAAATGACTTACTTCAAAGAGATTCAGCCAACTTTACCCAGTACTGTGAGTTCTTAAAAATTTCCTATTTTGTTCAACTGCCTAGTCTACGCAGTCCTTATAATACCTACTTGTAACAAATAAAATTTTGCAAAAACATTTGAGCACAACTCCGTAATCTACTCCTAATTTTCCCCAGAGAAAGAGATAGTTCCACAAGAAAACTAGAAATAGAGCAAGATTCGATGGAAATAAGCAGAAAAGAAAAGAAAGCAGATTTGTGTAGACCTCAAATATTTAAACAAGGTAAAATGACA
>MNCI01005623.1:570114-587435 GCA_015680685.1 Gnetum montanum | reverse complement strand
ATACCTCAGACTTGCTTAACCATACACCGTGACACATACAAGCAAGCCTGGGAAGACAACGAACGATTAACCCCAAGTGTTTCTTGTGGCGTTAAGGCATTTAGTCTGCGGAGTTCGACCGGATCGCGCGTGCACGCTCGTATTCGTATGGTGGAGTGTAGGGGTACCTCGCCACTCATCAAGGACCAACATTGAGCAACTCAATATCTAACACAATAAGAGTAAAAAGACACTAAATTAAGTTCACTCCAATAATTAAATCACCTTCAATGCACTAAATCAAGATATTATGTGAAGAGAAAACTATTTGCTAGAAAATAAGAAAACTAGCTATCTTCAATTAATTTATTAGAATATTACAATAGGGTTCATACAACCCACAACATCCAAAACCTTTCACACTCAACTTCTATTATAGAGCATGAGGCTCTACAACCACTCAATGGTTGTTCTTAATGCAAGAGATAACTAATAGAGAATCTCTTCCATAACCCATGACTGAGATCTATACTTACAAGTGTGATACAAGAGAATAGAACACATAGACCAACATACCACAAGTTGATCTTGGAGTTGCAATCACCAATTGCACTCATCCAATATGCTCACCCAATCTCTCTTTCTTAGTTATATGCTCTTGAAAGATTTTTCTTTCACTTTCAAGCATATGAGCTCTCTTTCCTCCCTCTCTCATGAATGGATACATACATAATTATAAAGATAAAAAATCCTAGGAAGATTTCTATTTACCTTCCTAGATGTTTCCCACAAGGATCTAGAGTCTTTCAGATGTTTTCCAATTGAAACACCACTTTGGAGCTTTTTGCCTCATTGTCTTAGACATGTCTAGCTTTGCTAGGACATCTGTTGTAAAAGCCCTGCTTTTGGGTGAGACATCTATTATTTCTTATAAAAATCTATAATTCTAAATAGACATATACACTGATATGTACACATTTTTGGGTAGACATCTATCCTATATGCGTCAAAAATAAAAATGTTCTTTTTGATGTCTAGAACCTCCATATGCCTTCAAACAAGTTCTCGTGGGTTGTAAAACCTCCTAAAGCCATCAAAATTAGCCAAAACACCTCCAAACTTGCCACAAGATCTAAGAATCATCATCATAAAAAATGAACATAAGAAAACACAAAAGTACAAGACATACTTGTACAAGTCTTCTCCAAGCCTAAAACTTGCAAAAACAATTTTTAGAACAAGCACAAGGAAATTAGAAGAGATGTTTCTACACCAACTCCCCCACCCTTTAAAAAGTGAACTTACATGAACAAGGAAGTAGGGGTAGAAGCGATCCCCTACTCAACAAGTTTAGTTTGATGGACCCATCTAGCATCATCAACAGATTCATCCTCCCAATGAATCAAATATTTATGCCTCTTGATTTCCTGAGTGCTAGAAGCTTTTCTCTACTTGAGTAAAATTGTCATCCTCTCCATTGAAGGCTTAGATTGATTAATAGCCCCCTTCAACTCATTGATGCTAGCTTGTATGGTCTCCTCATTAGTTGGTTCATGATAGTGCACAAGATCTGAAACATTAAACACAAAAGACATACCAACATCATTTGGTAAATAAATCTCAAAAGCATTATCATTGATCTTCGCCTTGATTTTGAAAAGCTTCATCTTCTTGGCTTTTAATTATAGAAGTTAACACCTCTTAACCACTTCTTCTTCAAGTGTATCCAAACCAAGTTACCAATAGCAAAATTAGGCTTCCATTTTCCTCATTCCTTTGAGGAATTTCTCTTCAGCCTTCTTCTCAAGATTTGATTTTTCTTGTGAATGGTGATCTCTCATCTCTTGCACAAATTCAGCACTAAGGTGAGCTTCACCTTGAAAGATCTTCAAGGTGTCTACCATCTTTGGAGAAAACCCATAGTTCACCTCAAATGGGCTTTTGCCAGTAGCAACATGAAAAGCATCATTATACAAAAATGTAACATGACACAACAAGTTTTCCCACCTATTTGATTGTCTATCATACAAACATCTCAATATGTTCGACAAGGATTTATTCACAACCTCCATTTGGCCATTAGAGTATGGATGATATGCACCAGAAAAATTTAACTTTGTCCCTAAAATATTCCAAAGGGACCTTCAAAAATGACTTGTGAACTTGGAGTCTCTATCATTAACAACATTCAAAGAAATATAATGTAACTTCACAACATGCTAAAAAAAAAAAAATTACCACATGAGAAGCATCACTTACCTTCTTGCATGGAATAACATATGCCATCTTGGGGAATCTATCCATAACAATAAAAATTGTCTCATTTCCACTCTTGATCTTTGAAATACCACTTACAAAGTCCATTGACATACTTTTCCATGGACCTTTGGAAATTGGCAAAGGCATATAGTGTCCATCTACATCTTTACCTCCTTTGAACTTCTGACATGTTAAGCACTCCTTCACAAATTTTGAAACTTTTGTACCATACCAAGCTAAAAATAGTGCCTACCCATAAGTTCCAATGTTTTATCCTTGCCCATATGACCTACCATGCCACTACAATGCTTTTCAAACAAAATATTTTTTCTAAAATCATAATTATGAACAATACTTTTCCATTCTTAAATAATAGTTCATCTTGAATATGATAGTCCCTCCATTAGTCTATCCTATTCATCAATGGCTCTTTGAGGCTCCTTCAAACCTACCAAAAATCATCATCATGCTCATATAAAGAAGCAAAATCACCCATACCTTCCACAAGAGCTATACTGGAATTTACCACATGCACCTTGGATAATGCACTAGCCACCACATTAGCTTTCCCACTTTTTTTCTTTAATATAAAGTTGAACTCTTATAGCTATACAACCTATTTCATATGCTTTACATGAAACTATTTTTGTGAGTTTATAAATTGAAGTGCTTTGTGGTTCATCATCAAAGTGAATTCCTTAGGTAACAAGTAATGCCTTCAATGCTTGATTGATTGAAAAATAGTGTATAGATCCTTCTCATATACACTATATTTTTACCTTGAATCATTCAACTTTTCAAAAAAGAAAGCAATAGGCCTACCTTCTTGTGAAATTACCCCACCAATGACAAGTTCACTTGCATCTACCTTCACCTAAAAACGCTTCTAAAAATTTGGAATTGTGAGCATCAATTCACAAGTAATCTTTGCTTTCAACAAGTGAAAGCTTCCTTGGGTTTCATTATTTAATCTAAATTCTTTATTTTTCTTCAACAAAGCAAACATAGATCACAAAATACCACTAAATGTTTTTATTAACTATCTATAAAAACATGTTAAGCCAATGAAGGATCTTACCTCCCCAACATTCTTAGGAGTTAGCTAATCTCTAATAGCCTTCACCTTGGTAGCTTCCATATGAATCTGATTTTTAGAACTTGCATGATCCAAATATGTGATTTCCCTCTTGAATAAATGATGTTTCTTCACATTGACCACCAACTATGCCTTCTCCAACTTAAGGGACACCATCCTCAAGTGATCCAAGTGCTTTTTCTCATTAGAGCTACACACCAAAATATCATCAAAAAAGACAATACAAGACTTACCAATGAAGTCCTTCAATACATCATGCAACAACCTCATGAATGTATTAGGTGCATTCATGAGCCCAAATGGCATCACCAGCCACTCAAATAATCCATTTTGTGTTTTGAGAGTTGTCTTCTACTCATCACCAAGCCTAATTCTAATTTGATGATATCCACTCTTCAAATCAATTTTGCAAAAAAAATTCAGCATTGGTAAGGGCATTAAGGATATTAACCATCCTTGTAATAGGAAACTTGTATTTTAATTTTATCCTTTTCATTGCCTTGGAATCAATGAATATCCTCCATTCATTATTATTATTATTTGACACTACCATCACTAGAACTACATAGGGTAAAATGGATTCCCTTACAAAACCATTTGAAAGTAACTTCTGTACCTACCTTTGTAATTAAGCCTCTAAGTTTGTGCCATTTGGAAAGATCTCTCATTTGGAATGATAGCACTAGGAATAAAATCAATCTAATGTTGTACATTTCTCATGGATGGTAATTCATTGAATTTTTCCTTAAACACCTTGGAACATTTCTCCTTCAAGCCTGGCACACATGTAAGAAGTTCAACCTACATATCATCATGGTTAGTAGCAAATGTTTCCATAACAACAAAACAAAAATCAATTTCATCATGTTCCTTAATATATTTTCTCTATCTTAGAAGGATTAAGGAAGCATTAAATAAGCTTTGTTTCCTCACTTAGCCATCATATGAAGCAGATCATGGATTCCATTAGGTCTAGCAACACTCCACATATTCCTAGCTCCATCAAATTGAGTACCATTGTCAAAATTCCAAGGTCTACCAAAACTTACATTAGCACAATCTATTGGAAACACATCACACTTCACAACATCATGAAAACTCCCAATTTTAAATTTCAAAGTACATTGTTCCCTTACCTCTTGGGAAAAATATTTTGACAACTAATGCACCTTATAGGATCTTGGATGAGGCTTAGTTACTAAACCCAATCTAGCAACTACCCTAGAAGAAATAACATTTTCTTGGGCTTCCCCATCAATCAAAACATGAATCCATTCTCCACTAAGCAAACTCACCCTAATCCAAAATAATAATTTTCTATGAATATGATTGATGAGTGGTGAGGTACCCCTATGCCCAACCATACGAATCACAAAGCATTCACTTAGGACTTGGTCGAATTCTATGAACTTTATTATTTCTGATGCACTAGTCCTTTAGGAAGTGAATCTAGCCCTAAGGTCAATCATTATCTTTCCAATTACACTTATGACGTTCGTTGGTATGGTTAAGTGTAATCGAGGTATCCAATTTTTATCATTTTGTGTTTTATAGTTTGTTGCTCAAAATGTCGATAGAAGGAATTTGATTAACTAAACTAAATTAACTAATTAACTAGTATTTAACTAATGCTAACATAAGTATCCAATCCCACTTTCCGTACACGTCCTAAACCCATGTATCCATTGCTAGGTGACCAAGTACTACACTATTGGGCATACCAATAACGTTGCTAGGATTACCAAGAAAATATGTGTTACACTCAAATTGGTCATACTTATGTGTGTAATCTATCTAGTTTAATTGCTTCATTAATGTAATAACTAGAAAATATTTAATAACTAATGGAAAAAATTTAATAAATAATTAAAAACATTAAATGCATAATTGAAATAGCTAATCTATCCAAAGTGCTACTGTGGGCACTTGGGGAAAAAATTCTAACTTTCAAATGGAAAAACTACAAGAACTTCATTGCAACTACAATATCTACTTGCCATAAATGTAGCTACAAGCACATATTTATAGCTAATTTTTGACACTATGTCGATAGGGCCTCATCAACACATAGTAAGATGCATTGACTAGGCCTCGTTGACGAGGCCTAGTCAACAAGGCTAGGTCGATGAGGCCTCATTGACATAGCCAGCTTAATGTGACTCATCATACCCCCACAACTAAATGAAAACTCATTCTCAAGTTCTTTTAGAAAATTAAAAAGGTATGGGATTATTGACTAAATTTTCTTCAAATAAAAAAATTGACTAACTTCACAAAAAATGGAGTGTATGGATCAACACATTACAAAAAGTGAAGGTGTTTAAGACACAAAATTAAACATCATGAATCAACTCTTCAAATTTGAACAACATGTTCCTTGATGATGGAAAGTTGTTGAAGAAAGTTAGATAGTCCTAGGCAATGGTGGTTCCTGAGGCTCCAAGGAACCTTCACCAGCTTCATGCATGGCCAGTGGTTGAGGTGGTTGTAGCTATCCTGTTACTGCTATGACTTTAGGTGGAAGGTATAAATCATGTAGCAATGCTTTTATTTTCTCCTCCTTGCTCCTAGGATCATGCACTATCCATGCAGCTTCCCCAATATGGGTTAGAACAAGCACATCTCAAGGACATAGGATTGTCATAAATAACTCCTTAGCATTAATGAACTAGGTAGCAAACTATTTACATTCAACGCCAAACACCTTTACTATGTTCTTTAGCTCTTAGTAGTCATTTATCCATTTGGCTAGGTTCTCAATGATTGATTGTTGGTCTTTGAATCAAGCTCTAAGAACTTCAAGTTCAATGTTCATAGTCTCAAGCTTTTGCTTGGCATCTTTGTGATGCTTCAACTCTGCCTCATATAATAGATACAAGATAGCCACTTGTTGTTCCAATTATAACCACAATCATTTAGCAATCAGCATTGCCAAGTTTACGTAATGGAGATTGGCCAACTCTATGTACTATATCATTTCCTTGATTTGCAACTCCTTTAAATGGATCTTTGCTTTGTTGTAGGCATCAATCCCATCAAAGATGGCCTGCCACATTTCTCTTCCTTGTTGGAGTTGCTAGAGGGCTTCATTTATTTTTGCCTTTTTCATCTAGATGTGTTTCTCATTAACTTCTTTTTACAAGTCAACCTAGTCCTTCAATGATTCTTCACCTTCTCAAATTTGATAGCTTCATTCTTCCATGCAATGATCTTGATGGTAGACTTTTAACACAAGGCTCGTACCTCCTTCATTGACAGATTATGGTTTCATGTGGCCAATTTCCTCAGTTCAATGTTTACCTTAGCAAGATACTCCTATTGTTGATGAATGAATTCTTGCATTTGATCCTTTTGAGCATTAATATTTCATAGGCAATGATTTTGTGTGGTTAATGCTTAATTTTTCTCATACATCTGATTCAAGTCCTTTTAGATTGAGTATGTTTCAACTTCTGCTATGGACTATTTAAAGATGGTCATCATCACCTCCTCCTCAACCTTCTAAAATCATTCTTAAAGCTATTTGATATCTTCATCTCTTATTACTACTCGACTAAGAATTGCATGATTAGCAAATTAGGCATGAAGTTTGGCAACCTCTGTGGCCAAGCATTGATTTTGTTCTTAATTCGTTTTTAGTTGCCCCTCCAAGATAATGCATTTGCTCCTTGCATTCAAAAACTATAATTAGGTTGTAGTGCTATTCTCCAGAAGATAAAAAATGTTCAAAGTCGGTTGCCTGGTTCCTACCAGTCATTCCAACAACTTTTTGTGTTGGGCTACATTCAACTTCTTGTTGACCATGCCTGCGAACATATACACATCTTAGAGTGCAAATACATCTAGTACAGATGTTGCAGGTGCATTCAATGCTTTTGTAACATGGTTAGCAACCACTTTTGCTATTGTCTCCTATCCTTGATGCTACATCATGAAGATAGTTGCTCCTTTGCCTTCCTCCAACCTCACTGAGAAGGTGGTAGTATTCCTAAAGATTTTAGGAAATAAAATATGTTGTAATAGTAACACTATCACCTTCCAAGAATTGGGATTTGACCTTGCAAGAAATTGCATTTGTTTAGTAGAAATGATTAGACCACCCCTCTCTATCTGATTAACTATTCAAACCACCTCATTAAGGTGACTCATCACTAGCCGATACATAGATGGATCTACCCCACTTATTTCTACTCATTACTCTTGTTTGCTCAAGAGCTATTCTTGGATTTGATGCATATGCTCAAGGATTGCATGGGCCTCCAATGTTGTTTCCTGAGTGGGTGGTGGTGGCGGCAGCTCCTCTTCCTAGGTTGTTGCTAGCATTTTATCTTTCATAATTTCTGACCATGAGGCCAAGGGAGCATGCCTAAGAGTGTCATTAAAGTAGCAAACAATGCTTGCCCTTTTGCAGAGTTTCTAAATGAGGCATGGAAAGGGCAAGGTCTTCCTTCCACATTCATTCTTCTTGAAGCACTTCTCAATCTCTAAGTAGATCAACTATGGAAGGTTAATGAGAAATTTCCCACTTAGACTAGTGCATTCTCAGGTAGAGAAGGTAGTCACCTTGCTTGGCCTCATCATTGCATTGAGGTGATAGGCTACAATCTTGAAGTAAATTTTCTCCACTGGTGTGAGTGCACCATACTCCTTATGGTCAACCTTGTATCATCATTGGGTCCACTCCCTCTTGGCCTTAAGATCACCTTTAGTGGACAATTCTACTAGCTATGTTCTAGTATTAGGCAACCCAAGTGCCTATGTGATTGCTTCTACTAAGTAGGATACTTGAATGTCCTTGATCTTGACAATGGACCCCAACCTTTGACTACTCCAAAAGAGATATGTTTCTCCCATGTACCATTCCCCACTAAACATGATGACTAGCCACATGGGAGAGGCTTGCAATTGTGTTTTGACATCCTCTGGAGCTTTCTCCAAAAATGGCCTGAAGTTGATCTCCTGAAGAACAAATCATTGAATTTCTTGAGACTAAATAATATCAAGATAGGCTTGAGTCAATGTGACCTTAAGCCTTGGCATGGGTCTAGGCACTTCTTCTCATTGGGATTGTTCTATTGGCACTTCTTCTTCTAGAATATGTCGAATAAATTCCACTTCAGGTCCCTCACAAAGAGGTCCCATTGCATGGGTTGCCTCTGGTAGTCCTTGGCCTTGTTCTTGTTATCCCCTTCCATCTTTAGGCCGCTTCTCCCATGGTTGTGAGGGTTCTCCTTCTTATGGACATTTTTGCTTTGGTGCCATCTGCAATCACAATAAGATCATGGATTAGCAATCATTAAGTAACTTTAAAATAATTGGGAAACCTTATCTCTCAAGGATGGCTACACTTAGCTAAGTTGTGATTATGGTTGATTAAATTAATCCAGTTATTATACATTTATATATTATCATTAATAAATCATCCCAAAATTGTTGGAAGTATTAACTTATGAAATAGTTAATGTCAATATGTTGTTAAGGTTTTTAACCCTTGGGGGAGTTAGAAAAATTTCCAAAATTTTTCATCAAGTTTTCATTGAAAACCTTAAGGTTTGTGGTCCCCATGATAAAGAGGTTACCTCCAATAAGTGCAGGATCAAAAAATA
Organism: Gnetum montanum; assembly: GCA_015680685.1. Lineage (NCBI taxonomy): Eukaryota > Viridiplantae > Streptophyta > Gnetopsida > Gnetales > Gnetaceae > Gnetum > Gnetum montanum. Next base: position 578,495 of record MNCI01005623.1, on the reverse strand, counting down.
GAGTGATTTGGACAAACAGTTGGTAAGTTATGAGCTCTAGAAGGTTTTGGGCTCTGAAAAATTACAAAACTCCCTATGTGTTATGAGTAATTGCAAAAAATTCCTAAGTGCTAGGTGGTATATATAGCATGTATACACTACATCAATGAGGCCTCATTAATAAGGCCTCATCAACGCAGTCGGCTATGTCAATGAGACCTCATTGATGTAGTCATTGGTCACCATTGACTTTGATCAACTTTTAAAGTACAAGGAATTTTTAAATGAAATTAGGATCAAATGAAAGCTTAGAAGACCAAGAATAGTATGAAAACATGTGAAGAGGGTGTTGGAGTTCATAAATTTGGAAAAATAGAGAAAATTTGATTTAATGGATGAATGACATGCAAGATTAAGGAGCACTGAGCAAAATACTCAATGGAATACATGAAAGATCATAGTGTGGTAATGTCAAAGGTAAGGAACCTTAACTAATCAAGCTAAAAGCTATGCAAGTAGGTCCTCCCCATAGCAAGATCATGCCCTCTTTGCCCTTTCATAACCCCAACTAAGGATTCTGTGGCTCTCATAGTTGATTTAATGACCATGATAAGTTAAGGATCAACTAGGAAGAATCTACTCAAGAATTCCAACACATCAGACCAAGACATACAACATGGTAGTGAGGTGAGTTATGGTAGCATGGATGGATGATAAATAATGTGGAATGGAGTCCCAAATTGAGGTCATAAGAAGTCCCTTGTGGATGTTGTATTTAAAATGACTGAAGAAGATCCATCCTTAGTCCAGACCAAAACCAGTTGCTTTCAGTGACTTTGCATCGCCACTTTAAGACTGATCCACTTAATTAAGATACAGGAGTGCTTCCACAAGATAATCACCATTCCACAAAGAGAAAAAAAAAGAGAAGTAGGAAGTAAGAGAAAGGGCCTTAGTTAGAGGGGACCTATAGGCATAGGTGCATGTCTTTTGAGTTCCATAACCAATGCTTGTAGCTCATTTATTTGTCCAAGGGATGTGCTTTGAATTTCCATTGTTTCTTTTTTTCTTTTTTCTTTTTGAAATGGGAACCACACCATGTGAGGACTTATTTGTGTCAAAGGGGTGTGCTTTGAATTCCCATTATTTTTTTTAATGGGAACCACATCATGCAATGATGTCAGTTGTCTTTTTATTAATGGTTGGTATGGAATGGTAAGAAGTCTGTGAAAAACACTCAAACACTCAAATAAGAAGAAGAGCACAAAGATTATTGAGTCCCCTTGAATTCATACCCTTTACAAACCTTTTGAATCCTTCCTAATTCTAGAACTATCAAGGTCACCAATTGATTAAAAGTTTCTTTAATAGAAGGGACCTCAAATTCCTAGAATAAGGAAAATTATAGTGTTCATTAGATGGGCAGATGATGTGGATGCACTACCTATTCTATCAAAAACAAACCATGTCAAAGCCATCAGACATCAGAATTCAAAAGTAGAAACCAAACATCAACAATCACACATTAAGCACAAACCATCATTAGTAAATAACAACAGTGGCATTATGTCCTGTGGCAATAAAGCAAATTTATTAGCAAAAATGAGGAAATATCATACTTAAACCAAACCAAACAAAGAAAAATATAAAAGAAAATGTAAAATAGTCAAGAAAGTTTAAAGGTACTAAAGATGGTATAAAATTAGAAGAATTTGAAAAATCAAGAATTTGTAAAATAAATAATTTGTAAAAATAAAAAACATGAAAAAAAAGTAGAAAAACTAAGAAGTTATGTTGATGGTTAGCACAGGTAGCCATCTCCCTCATGACTAAATTGGAAGAAAGAGATCTGAAAAATAGAATGTGGTTGTCCATCTATCAAGGTGGTAATTGCACTGGCCTGTCTAGATTCAAGGAAAGGCTTTACTTGTTGAATGTTGATCAATTGCTTTTTACTTGGGTATTTAGGCTTATAGATCAACATAGCCCTAGAGGGAAAGGTTTGATTAATTACATAAGGTCCCTTCCACAATGTTTGGAATTTTTTCTTTTGAGGTACATGTGTGGGGTTCCAGTAGAGAACCTTATCTCCTATTGAAGTTTTACTTTCTTGATTCTAAGGTCATGACATTACTTGCTAAATGCCTTGTTTACCTCATTCAAGGATAGGACCACTAATCAGTTTTTATCTAGCATGTTTAGATTGATTAATCTTTCCTTCTATGCTAGACTTAGGTTGAGGTTTAGATCACAAGCCATTGAGAGTGTACAAAGCTTAGATTGAATCAGGAGCATTGAAAGTTTTTCGTACACTAACTTGTAGGGAGAATAGCCAATATGAAGTTTTCATGTTGAATGATAAACCAATAGAGCATCATTAAGCTTTGTACTCCAATCCTTCCTATATTTTCTAATGATTTGTGTTAGTATTTTTATAATCTCTTGGTTGGTTATCTCTACTTGACCATTGGCTTAGGGGTGGTAAGGTGTTGTTAATTTATGTTCTACTCCCAAGAATTGCATTAATTTTCTAAATGTGGCACCTATGAAATGAGTTTCATTATCAAAAATTAGTGAACATGGCACCCCCAAACTTATTCACAATATTTTGTTGTATCAATTTGGTAGTAATGGATGATGTACAATTAGTAACAGCTGGTGCTTCTACCCATTTTGTGTAGTAGTCAACTGCTACTATAATATATGCCTTTTTGTTGGGCACGGGTGTAATGGGACCCATGAAGTCAATGCCCCATATGTCAAAAGGTTCTAGTGATTGAATTCACTATTAAGAACCTTCCATGCGAGTGGTCATCCCTTGTCTCATTGAAAATGTTCACAAGACTTGACAAACTGGTGGACATCCCTAAAGATTATAGGCCAATAGTATCCTACCATTATGATTTTTATGGCTATACATCTCCTTGCATACTGGCCTCCACAAGATCCTTCATGAGCATATTGGAGAATGCACAGTTGATCTTTGTTAGGGAAACACCAATGAATTAGGCCATCAGCACACACCTTATAAAGGTCTCCATTAATTTCCATGAAATATTTGACTTGATGAAGAAATTTTTTCTTCTTCCTAAAATCCAAGTCTTGTGGCATCTCCTAAGTGAGAAGATAGGTGAGGATGCCATTATACCATGTTGCTTTTGTAGGCATTTGTTCACTTAATGCTCCTTCAAAGAACAGTTCCTCTAGAAATTGATTAGAGAGCAAGCTCTCCTCCTCTTTATTATCCCATCTTAAGTAAGAGAGGTGGTCAATGACTACATTCTTAGTCGCTTTTTGATCTACTATTGTGAGATCAAACTCCTACAAGATCATGAGCCACTGTATGACACAAGGGTTCACCGTTGGCTGGTTCATAAGGAAGCAGATTGCACTATGGTCTATATGCATAAATACATTGTAACCAAGCATATAGTGCCTAGTGCATACACCATTTTCATTAGTTCTTTCTCTGTGGTGGTGTAATTTAACTATGCCTCCACAATGCTTTGACTCATGTAGTGGATGTAATATGGACGTTTCTTATCATCCATTGCATGAGTACTGCTCCCAAAGTGTAGTTAGATGCATCTGTCATGATATGGAAAGGTTTGGACCAATCTAGTGCTCATAGGATTGGTGTTTCTATAAGTTTCTCCTTTAATTGTTGGAATGTATGTTCACATTTCTTTGCGATCTTAGAGAAATTCTCTATAAATTGTCAATAGTAGCCAATGTGTCTAAGGAATGACTGGACATCTTTAATAATCTCTAGTTAGCATGTTATTCCTTGGATGACCCTTATTTTTTCTGGGTCTACCTCAATCCCTTTTTGTGAAATTTGGTGCCCTAGCAAAATGCCTTCTTAGACCATGAGATGGATTTTTTGCCAATTGAGCCATAAGTTTATCTCTACACATCTCTTCAGAACTTTCTCAAGTTAGTCTAAGGCTTACTCAAAGGTATCTCCATAGGTGAAAAATTCATCCATGAAGATTTCAATGCCACTACCAATTTGCTATTAAAAGATACTATGGACCAAGTGTTGAAAGGTTGTAGGGGCATTACATAGGCCAAATGACATCTTATGATTTGCAAAAGTCCCCCAGGGACTCAAGAATGTTGTCTTGGCCTAATCTTCTAATGTAATTTGGAGTTGGTTATAGCCACTATAACCATCCAAGAAACTATAATAACAATGTCCAGATATGGTGTTTAACACTTGATCTACAAATGGCAAAAGAAAGTGATCTTTAAATGCTTCCATATTCAATAGCCTAAAGTTGATGTAGACCCATCATTTGTCACTCTTCTTTGGTACAATTATGAGTGGACTAACCCACTCACTATCCACAATTGGATAGATGAACCCTACCTTAAAGACTTTCTTAATTTCCTCTTTAACAATTTGCTTCAATTTGGGATTTAGCTACCTCTATGACTACCTTTTAGGCTTCATGGCCAAGTCAGTGTAGATGAGATGTTGGCATATCTTTGGATTGATTTTTGTTAATTCTAGATATGACCAAGAAAAGGATATTAACCATTTGTTCACCACTTTCAACAACTTTTCTTTTTGTTCAGGAGCAAGTTTGGCATTAATGATGACCAATTTATCATTCTTTAAAAATGCCTAATCCATACTGGTTGGTAATGTTTTTAGTTCTAAGGACTCCTACTTGAAGTGATTAGGGATTTCCAACTCGCCCCCAATAGGTATCATCATCTTTATCAGAGAGTTGGGAATGAACTTGTTCAATTTTGTTCATACCTTTAACATATGCATAATTTAAGCTCTTAATCGGTTTCATGCATAGTGTGCTACTATCTAAATCAACTATCAGCCACTAGGTGCCCTCCTGCTTTGTGGCTACTGCATATAGACACCTTTGAATGTTAATTTCTTATGCACAGTGATTACATGCCTTAATGTAGGTACTCTTGATTGACCAAATCTTTTGCACAGAGTTGCACCTATTATCATTGTACACAATAAATGGAATACACTTCTTCTCAATTTTTCCTAGCTCGTTTTCCTTGGATATTTCTAAAGATAGGTCCCTTATACCCATTCTTGCATCAACTATTCTTAACCAAGCTCTTCCCATAATGATGGGGAAGTCACTTTTGTAGTTGTCCACTTTGATCACTAGAAAATCGTTAGGATAGGACCACCTACAAACTGTGGTCACAATGTCCTCTACTAATCCTAGAGGAACAATAATCAATTGATCTGCTAATTCTAGATGGGTGTTTCTCTTCTTAAGAGGTGGTAGGTTTCAAGCCTTGTACATGTCATGGGAGATGAGATTAACTTCGAAACCAGAGTCAAGAAGAGCTTTGCATGGCTCTTGTCTAGCAATCTATAGATAAATGAGTGGACTTCCTAGATCAGATCTTTTTGTAGGAAGATTGCCAACCTTGATCTAGTCAAAAACAACATGAGTTAACATTACAATGCAGATCCTAAGCGGCACTTAGTTTAAAGGGCACTCGAAGGTATTTGATGCAAGGGATGAGGGTGATAGAGATGCAGGGCGATCAGCCAGAGTAGGTTGTGAGGGCTAGAGAGGACTACTAGGTCAGAAGAAATGTCTTTTTCATGATCAATTGTTTGAACCACTTGGCTGAAAAATCGGTTGTGAGTGTACAACCCTCGTAGCATTTTGTTGTTGTGATTGTGGAAGAATCTCACCCTACATGGATAGAGCAAGATGTAATTGTGTTGAAGGTGGAGGTGTATGTGTAGAAGGATGTGGAGGATGGTATGGATATAGATATGGATTTTCCCCTTGAGTAGATGGTGAATGCATTCAATGATACTTTGGAGGGTAATAGTGATGCTGAAATGATGCATGACTTGTAGAACTTCTAGGGGAGATGGGCTACTAAACATAGTACCCATATGGATCTGGTTGCCTATAAGGGTATTTTTGCCTTGGTGGTGGCATTCCCCACAATTATGGTTGGTAACACTATTGGTATTGTTCATAAGGTTGTAAAGGAGTTTCACTTGGGTAGTAAGCTTGTTGCTATTAGTGGAATTGCTTTGGACTATCTTGAGGATAAGGTAATCATCTTGGAGATTGCCTACATGCTAAGTAAGGATTCAATGCATACACTCCAAACTCTTGTAAGTGCAACGTTACAAGGCAATATCCCTTTAGATATTTGTATTGATAAATGTCACATTTGGTTTCATCATCAGAGTCAGACTCCAAAACTTCCTCTATTGTAGCAACTTTTCCCTTACCTCTTTGGTAGGCACGTTCAGCTTCTTTTCACCTCCTATGAATATGATCACTATTTTGCTCTTTAGATTCTTCAGTAATCTTCAAAGTAGTTTGAAAATTTTCATCCAAAGAGTCCCATAACTTGTCAACCTTGGTCGAAATGTTAGAAATAGATTTTTGGATGGGCAAGGTGTGTCTATTCACCACTTCATCAAGTGGTGACTCCTCCTTGTCATAAAATTGGACCTCTCGTTTTCTAATACAGGGACCCCTATTATACTCTTCAGCACTTTCCCTTTTTTGTAGCTCACCTTTCTCTTTTGCTACCTACTCAATTAGCCTTTAGATCAAATGAGCTCTCAATTCAGACAATCTTCCTTAGGCATACACCCCAAGGGTTCTTCTTGTTTCTGTACTAAGCCCCTCTATGATGTGATAAAGTTGTTCCCTTTAAGAATAACCATGGCCAAGACATCAATTTAAAAGTGAATAGTATTGGCCAATGGCAACATCCAAGGGTTCATGTGTTCCCTATTTCCAACCTTGGACTTGTCTTCTCAGATTAGACACTCTAGAGTATGTCTAGTATTTGTCATTGAATAACTCTAACATGGTACTCCATCGACGAATAGATTCTAATTCCAAAGACTAGTACCAACTTTTAGCTTCCTTGATGAGTGTCCTAGGAAATAGTTTGAGTTTTTGCCATTCATTCTCTATATTTTGTAAGGCACATGCATCATGAAAAGCTTATAAATGCATTTGCAAATTGGAGTTGTATCCCCTTAAAATCTTGGGATATTGTTCATGTCTAGGCGCTTGATCCGACTATCCCTCATATGCCTAGTTGGAATTTTAACTACCTTTGCATTGTTCAACATACTTTAAGTCACTAATAGAGGTTCATCATCATCACTGTGTTGATGACACCAATGATGGTTTTAGCCACCCCTTCGATTATGGTGGCCTCCACGATCATTGTTGTATCACTGATCACCTTCATCATGGTTGTTTCAATAGCAACTTTCATGAGAACCATCAAATGAAGAGGAATGTTTGGAATTCAATGAAGAGGAAGGTGGACCACCACTACCATCATGGTGTCGGCCATCACTCTTACACTTATTATGATCACCATCCTCAGATCCCTTGCTTTTGTGATGCTTGCCCAAGTCCCTTCCTTGACTATCACTTTTTCCTAAACCCAATTTATGAATAATGGAACACAAGTTTAGGTTCACACCCTTGTCGCTAGTATTAGGGGGTGGAGAATCTTCATGTTAATAACCTTCAGTAGGAGGATCCTCAGTGTTATCTTGATTTAGTAGGACAAAGGAATTGGTGTAATGTTTTCCCTTTGTAGCATCATGGAGCTTCTCTGGACATTGATCTCATTTGTGTTATGTTTCATTGGTATAGTAGTTTCGAGTGTTATATCCATTTACAACATATTCTTCATGAAGATTTGCTATGTCCAACTTCTTAAGGATTTTGAATAACATCCTAGGCATAGATTGATTAGGGGTTAAGACAACATTACCCTCCATATCATGCCATTGTAGCTGTTCATCCTGATGTAGGATAAAGGTAAAGTTCAGTACAAACTCATCTAGATGAGTGTATACCACCTTGCATTCCTATGGGACTAGTGGTTTGGTATCCTCATGCTTGCGAGAAGAAGAAGACATTTTGCAAAACAAAATAAAACTATCAATGTGCTTTTAAAATTTTATGTATAGTGGGAATGATATTGAACTTGAGGTTCGTACAATGATATTAATGGTATTCATTTAAACCTAAATAGCATACATTCCACAAATAAAATCCCCAGCAATGGTGCTAATGATGAGCAACGAGATACCCCTATGCTCATCCATACAAATCACAAAGCATTCATGTGCAATTTGATTAAATTTCATAGACTTTATCATTTCCAATGCACTCGTCCTTTAGGAAGTGAGTCTAGCCCAAAGGTCAATCATTGTCTTTCCAATTACACTTATGACATTTTTTTGTATGGTTAAGTGTAATTAAGGTATTTGATTTTTATCATTTTGTGTTTTATAGTTTGGTGCTCAAAATGTAGATAGAAGGTGATGAAGTGTCATTAGTCGATGCGTCGACTAGGCCACGTATACGCGGCTGTGTCGACATGGCCCCATCAACGTAGCC
>MNCI01005623.1:548818-569765 GCA_015680685.1 Gnetum montanum | reverse complement strand
TTTCACTGGTTAGAGTCTGGTGTATGTTAAGTGCTTACAATCTACGGATTTCGACTGAGTCGTGTGTGAACGCCTGTGATTCGTATGGTTGGGCGTAGGGGTACCTAGCCGCTCATCATTGGCACCATTGCTGGGGATTGTTAGTCTTACATGCATCATCTAACCTTAGTGAAATTATCATTCAAGTCGTTGGAACGGACCCAGGATAGAAAAATTTACGCACACTAGGTGAATTAAAGTAAATAGTAAGGTACATCGATTACATGAACCATCTAACGTCCAATATGTCTTCTCACAGGAGAGAGGTATCCAACCAACCAATGCCCCAAGAATGTCAGGTGGTGTACAAGCATCCCAATGATTATGTCCCTGACTTCACTTTCATCCTACATTAGGATGAGCATCTATGATGGTGGGACATGGAGGGTAGCATCATGCTACCGCCCGACCGATTAGCTCCTGCGATGCTATATCAAAATCTGGGGCGATTAGGCCTCTAGGACCGTGGAGCAGAGTATGTCATGGAGGACCATGACTATTGGGACTATCATCCCAATGAGGCTCAATGAGCACGATATTAGCAGTAGGCGAACAGATATGAACATCAGAAGGGGAAACAATTCAGTAACCCCTTATTCTTCCAATGGCTGTAGGATGATGGGGATCCCATCTTTCATGATACCCATTCGACTGAACTTCCCCTAGGGTAGCAAATCCTCCATTCCATCATTTAGAACAAGCCTCTTAGTGACCAAGACCCTCAAGGGGATGGAGGATCACATAGTAAGAATGGGCAGGTTGATCGAGGCCATCATCAGGGTAGAGGGGAAGATCAACACCGGAGCAATGGTGATACCTCTCCTTCTTCTCCATCCTCTTTCTCTCCTACACCTTCATCCAGCTCAGGCTTAGATCATAACTGGGGTAAAAAGGAGTGAAAGGATGGTGGTAAGAAGGTTTGAAAGGGACAATGTGAGGAAATGCACGACCAATCGTGTGATGCTCGCCAGCATAAAAGGAGGGGTAGCTGGAATCATCACAGACATCATGGTCCTCAACAGGACTATGATTCAGATGAGTCATTGTTGGCTACTCGAAGCATGCTCCAAATCGCTGAGGTAGTCCAAATCCCTAGTAGGCACATGAAGGATAGCCGGATCAAGTTCGTTGATATGAAAAACATCCCCAAATTTGAAGGGAGATACAACTATGATTCGCAGACTCACCTACAGGTGTTCCATAACGCCTGCACCTTGTAGAACATTGGCAATGATTGGCAGAAGCTGAAGCTGTTCCCTCGCACACTCATCAAAGAAGCTAAAAGTTGGTACCAATCCTTAGAGCTAGAATCAATCAGAAGATGGAGTATGATGCTTGAAATTTTCAATGACAAGTATCAAACATACTCTAGAGTGGCAAATCTAAGATGGTAGATCCAAGGCTGGAAACAAGGAAATCATCAACCCTTGGATGCCGCCATGAGTAGGTACTACTCATTATTTCATCGATGCCCTAGTCATGGTTATTCCCAGCAAGCACAACTTCGCCACATCATTGATGGGCTCCATTTTGAAATGCGAAAGACCCTTGCCGTGTACACCCAGGGACGACTATTGAAGCTAAGGGTCCATCAATTGTAGCACCTCATTGAATAGGTGGCCAATGAGAAAGGAGAACTTAGAAAAAAGGAGAGTGCAGAAGAATTCAACCATGATCCTTCCCACAGAAAAAGGGAAGTCTCTTTTTGTCATGAGGAGGATGAATCACCATTGGAAGCAGTGGTGAATCGAAAGACTTTGTCATTACAAAAGTTTGCATCTGAAATATTGGCAAAGGTGGATAAGATGTGGGGATCTTTGGACAAAAAATTTCTAAAGTGTGCTGAAAATTGTAAAAGAGTCCAGAGAACAAGGTAATGACCACGATCGATGCAGGAAGAAGGAAGCTGAATGTGCCCAACATAAGGGTAAGGGCAAAGTTGTTGTTGCAGAGCAGGTTGCAGACTCTGACACTGAGGAGGATGATAAATGTGGCATATGCCAATATGAACATCCTAAGGGATGTTATCTTGTGGTGTCACATCTTCAAGATTTTGGGGTGTACACATTGAACCCTTGCTTGGCACAGCAGAAAACACCTCGAAGGTTGCCTTATCCACAAGGCAATTCCAGGCGGTTCCACCAGCAGTAGCAAGGATACTATCCAAGTGGAGCACCACCGCAACCGTATGAATACTTCCAATAGTGGCAGCATCCACAAGCATGGGGGATGTCACCTCCAAGGGATCCTTATGGATACTACGTTCAGCAACCAGTCTCCCCACGAGACTCTTCCAGTCATGCAGCCTTTCAAAGTCATTACCATAACCCAGAATATTTTCAACCTTAATCTCCATCACCCAAGGGGGACAACCCACATCTCTTCTATCCTTCATCACCTTCTCTTGCCACGCCTCCATCACATCCCACTCAGCTACCACCTGCTCCACTGATGCAGGGAGAGATACCGCAATNTTCTCTTGCCACGCCTCCATCACATCCCACTCAGCTACCACCTGCTACACTGATGCAGGGAGAGATACCGCAATAGCCACAACAACGAAATGCTACGAGGGTTGTTAACTTACAATCGGCACCTTAATTGAGTGAATCGGAACCCAAGCCACAAAAACATCCTTTTTTTCGACCCAATAATTTGAACATACCCTCACATACACCTATGGCCAGTGCCTCTAAACCTACAAGCGCCTCCACTATTCCCCCACCAGAGCAGCCTTCAAGCCAACCACACTCCAACGTCTAGATGGTCATGACCGACTGGATCAAGGCAAGTCATCTTCCCCAGAAATTGACTGATCTGGGAAGCCCCTTCATCTATCTTTAGGTGGCAGGGAACAAGCCATGCAAAGCTCTTCTGGACTCAAGGTCAAGGGTCAATTTGATCTCTCACGATATGTACAAGAACTGGAACTTGCCCTCGCTAAAGAAGAGCAACATCCAGATCGAGTTAGCAGACCAGTCCATCATCATTCCCTTGGGATTGGTGAAGGACATTGTGACCACCATTTGTGGGTGGTCCTATCCTGCTGATTTCCTGGTCATCCGTGTGGAGAACTGCAAGGGGAACTTCCCAATCATCATGGGAAGAGCCTGGTTAAGCACGGTGGATGTACAACTAGGACTTCGATATCTATCCCTTGAAATTTCAAAGGAAAATTCTTTCAGGAAGATCGAGAAGAAGCGTGTTCCATGCATCGTGTACAGTGACTCAGGGTGCAATTGTGTGCAGTAGTTATGGTCCACTAAGCAGATATCCATTCAAGCATGCAGTTGGTGTACTGAGGAATCACCTATTCAATAGTACCTGTACGCAGTAGCACTAACCAAGAGGGCACCTAGTGGCTGATAGCTGATCCTACTAGTAGCGCATTGTGCATGGAATCATTTGAGGGGCTTGTGCAGGCCTATGTTGAAAGCATGGATGAAATGGAAGAGGTTCATTAACAGGTCTCTACTATTGATGACTAAGATGACTGGGGGAAGCTGAAAATCCCTGAGAGCTTCAAACAAGAGCCCTTGGAGCTACAGTCTTTACCAGCTCACTTAGAATATGCATTTTTATAAAATGGAAAGCCAGTAATTATCAATGCCACCCTTGCTCCTGAACAGAAGAAGAGATTGCTGAAGGTGGTAAACAAATGGGTTGCTGCATTTGCATGGTCATATCCTAAGTTGACTGGAGTTGATCCTAGGGTCTGCCAACATCGGATCTATATTGACCCTTCCATGAAGCCATGACAACAGCCACAAAGATTATTGAATCCCAAACTAAAGTAGGTCGTAAAGGATGAAATAGAACAATTGCTAAAGGCGGGGTTCATCTATTCTATTGCCGATAGCGAATGGATTAGCCCACTCATTATCATGCCAAAGAAAGGTGGCAAATGGAGGGCCTGTATTGATTTCCAATTACTCAACATGGCTACCCATAAGGATCATTTTTCACTTCCATTTGTGGACCAGGTGTTGGACACCATCACAGGGCACCACTACTAGAGCTTTTTGGATGGTTATAGTGGTTATAACCAAATCCAAATAGCACCAGAGGACTAGGCCAAAATAACATTCACAAGTCCATGGGGGACTTTCGCATACAAGAAGATGTCCTTTGGCTTGTATAATATGCCTACTATATTCCAACGCCTTGTCCTAAGCATCTTACAGCAACAAATCAGCAATGGGATAGAAGTCTTCATGGATGACTTCTCTACTTATGGGGCCACGTTCGAGAAAGCCTTGGACCATCTTGAGCAGGTTCTAAAAAGGTGTGTAGACACTAATCTATGGGTTAACTGGTAGAAAAGCCATTTGATGGTCCAAGAAGGGATTGTGTTAGGGTACCGCATCTCACAAACAGGGATTAGCGTGGATCCTGAAAAGATCAGGGTCATCCAAGGAATCATCCACCAACCAAGTACCATCAAAGATGTTCAGTCATTCCTTGGACACACTGGTTACTACTGGTGCTTCATTGAAAACTTCTCGAAGATCGTCAAGCCATTGGTAGAACTTACAAAGAAGGATGCTCCGTTCATCTAGACCAAGGAGTGCGAATTGGCATTCTAATTGCTTAAACAGAAACTTGTAGAAACTCCAGTTCTATGAGCACCTAATTGGGCTAGACCCTTTCACATTATGATGGATGCATCTAACTATGCCTTGGGAGCCATGCTTACATAGTGTGATGATCAGAAACGTCCATATTATATCCATTGTGCAAGCCGTAGCATTGTGGGTGCTCAGCTCAACTACACCACCACTGAAAAGGAGTTGATGGCGATGGTGTTTGCCTTCAACAAACTTCGGCACTATGTGCTCAGATACGAGGTGTTTGTGCATACTAACCATAGTGCTATTCGATTCCTAATGAACAAATCAATGATGAGCCCCCGCATCATCTGGTGGCTGGTGATTCTTCAGTAGTTTGATCTCACCATGGTAGATCAGAAGGGGACCGAGAATGTCGTTGTTGACCACTTGTCTCGGTTACAATGGGATGACATAGAAGAGGAGGAGCCCCTCTCCGACCAATTTCTAGATGAACTCCTCTTCACAGGTGCAGTCGATCCTCAAATACCTAAGGAATCCCCTTGGTTCAACCGCATCCTCACCTACCTCACAACCCAGGAGTTGCCAAAGGAGTAGAACCATTAACAGAAACAATAGTTTCTCCATAAGTCTAAGTGTTTCATGGAAATCAACAACTACCTTTACAAGGTGTGCATAGATGACCTAGTTTGATGGTGTGTCCCTAATGATGATACACTATGCATCCTCCAAAATGCTCACGAGGGTCCTTGTGGGGACCACTATGCTGGACGCTGCATGGCCATTAAGATCCTACTTGTAGGGTATTACTAGCCCATAATTTTTAGGGATGCACAATGGTTCACTCGCTCCTGTGAACGATGCCAAAATGATGGTCGGATTTCAGCATGGTTGGAGGGACCTCAATAGTGGATCTAGCCATTGGAGCCCTTCGACATCTAGGGCATCGACTTCATGGGGCCCATCACACCCTTGTCAAATGGAAAGGCATATATCATCATAGCTGTGGACTACTATACAAAGTGAGTAGAAGCAGTAGCCGTTGTCGACTATTCTTCAAACACCATCGCACGATTTGTCCAGCAACAAATTGTTAACAGGTTTGGAGTGCCACGTGCACTCATTTCTGATAATGGGACTCATTTTACGAGTGTCAATTTTTGGAAACTCATGCAAAACTTGGGGGTCACCCATAAATTTACAACTCCTTATCACCCCTTTGCCAACAAGCAGGCCGAAGTCACCAATAGGGAGATCACCAAGATCCTTACCTAAACCATCAGCAAATATAGGAGGGATTGGAGTACTAAACTTAACGATGCCCTATGGGCCTATCGCTCCACTTGGAAACTTCCTGTAGGGTACTCTCCCTATGAGGTATTGTATGGAAAGTTACCAACACTTCCAATTCAGGTCAAACTGTGCACACTATCCACCGCCAATGACTTAGGCCTGATCTCCCACTAGCACAACGAGAACGACTCATCAATTTAAGTGTGTTAGATGAGAACCGATTAGTGGCCCTATCTTCCAATGATATCCATAAGGCCTATAACAAAAAATGACATGATCTTAGGATTCAGAAGGTCACATTTGGATGTGGAGACAAAGTGTTGTACCCCTCACACGTATCTCAACCGACCAAGTTTCAAACACTGTGGAAGGGACCTTACATTGTCTCCAAAACCTTCCCATCTAGGGCCTTGCTTATCCACAAACTTGAGGACCCCACTAAAATGTAGTTAGTCAACCGCCAACAATTGAAACCTTTCCGTGAACTCCACTCAACTAGTGCAACCACCTCATCATCTCCAGGATAACCTCGTGCCATTTTTCGTGTCTCCTCCTTTCCACCCAATCATGGGGGGGACCATCATCCCTGCTGACCCATTGCACTACACCCCTCACTATTTTGCAATTTTTTATTTTACACCTTTTTGTTTTTCACCATCGTTCATACATTTGAAAATTCTTTGTAGATTTTTTCCTTTCTTTAATTATTTTTCGTTTCTTTACGTGTGTTTCATTTTTTGTGTAATTGCTAATACGTCATCTTATTATCTTCAGATGTTTGGTGTGGACAGTTTTTGTTGTGATGGGTAATGTACACTAGTTCACCTAGTTGTCTGGTTCCCGTTCTCGCATGGTTGTCTTTGGACTTTACGTCTATTCTCCGTTCATAACATCGACAATGAGTTCATGTCATCTACCCATTCACCCACTCCATGGTTTTCCTTCTATTGAGAACATCCAACCCCTTCACTTAAAAACATTATAATTAATGTGTGACTTATGTAGTTCCCAGACTCGAGGATGATCCAATGGTTTGAATCGGGTGTGACTTCAAGGGGAATGCAATATTCGTGGCTCTGTCCTGTCCCCTAGGTTGCTGGTATGTCCTTACAGATTTCCTACCACTCCACATCCTTCTCTCCAAGGAAGCTTCTGGGTAGTTCAACCTTGCATGGTATGGTCCTCACTAAAAAATTCAAAAAAAACAAAGAGAAGAAATAGAAAAAAGAAAAAAGCAAAGAAATAAACATGAGGATTCAAAGCACACCCCTTGGTCGAATGCATGTGAACATGCATGGGTCTTTGCATGGTGTGGTTCCCTTGAACAAGAAACAAACAAACAAATCACTATGTGGGAATTCAACGCACACCCTTAGACCGCCTCTCATAGGCCAAAAGCACTAGTTATGGGACCTCCTTGGTCCCCTCTAACTTTGTCCCATTTCACTTCCTTCCTCTCACATTTGTTGAAGTGGTGGTTCTCTGTTGCTATGATGTCACTGCATGCGATTGGTTTTGTGTCTGACCTCAAGACAGGTTCTACTGGGTCACTTAACCAAAACTACACATGGGATTTCATGTGACTAATGATCAAAATTCCATTTTCTTGTCTCTCTCTCTCTTCACCCAATTCGCTCCATAACTCACCTCACTGCCTGTCTTATGTTGTGACGGTTCGTCATGATTTCCATGGGTTTCCCCTGCCTTGGCGAGATCTCTTGGGTAGGAGTCTTAACTGGCAAACATCATTTCTTGGGCTTGGGGCCCATGGACCCTAGTGTTGGGGATATGCAGGGACTACTATGGCTATTGCCTACTATGGGGAGGACCCACCTGCATCTCCTTGTTTCCGCCTGTTAAGCCTCCCATCCTTTGGATTTCATGGTTGACTAGTTTCCGAGTCCCATCATTCGATTTCTTCCCCACGAAGTTCTTTTTGAGTCCTGTTCTCCTATTTTTGACTCTTTTTTGAGCCCTAGTTTCCCTCCTCCTATCCTCAACCATGACCAAGCCTCTCACACGCTTCAACTGCCCCAATTTAGCATTTCAAATTCATCATTTCGGGCTTTTTCTGGGTTGGTCAATGCTGGTCAACGGGTGAACACCCTTGCGTATACGGGGCCCCATATATGCAGCCCCCTGTGTATACACGGCTACGTATACGCGGCCCCGTCAACGCAGTGCCTAACCTCTATATATACACCCGCTACGCTTTGACATTTTCATCATTTGGAATCCAAATTGAGGAGAGATTTTGCCATTTTTTCTGCCTAACTCTTCCCAACGCACCTACATTCCATCGTGTGTCCGCATCAACCAATCCTTACCCTTTTAAGCAACCAGAGGTATTCTCTTAGTCATGGGGGGATGATGCCTATGTGTAATTAATTAATTAATTAGTTAATTATGAAAATTTTGGCTCTAACCCATAAATTAACACTCCGGGAGACTTAAAGGAATGTCTGTGCCAACAACATAACTTGGTCAAATTGAGAAGGTGTATAAGGACCATTTTGAGCTACTTATGCATAGTCTAATTGGTGGTTATGTTTGATTGCAGATGGCACCCAAATCGAGGCACCCGAGGGACAAAGAACCATCATAGCCAAGGGACAAGTGCCCATGCATGGGAAGCAGACAAGGAGTGCAACCACCAGAGCACGCGGAGGGCTTTCATGCAACTAGCCCTCTCTACGAAGGAACTGACGTGGAATCTATGCCAACAACATAACTTGGTCAAATTGAGAAGGTGTATAAGGATCATCTTGAGCTACTTATGCACAATCTAATTGGTGGTTATGTTTGATAGCAGATGGCACCCAAACCGAGGCACCCGAGGGGAAAAGAACCATCACAGCCAAGGGACAAGCACCCACGCATGAGAAGGGGATGAGGAGTGCAACAACCAGAGCACGTGGAAGGCTTTCATGCAACTGGCCCTCTCTATGAAGAAACTGACATGGAATCTATCCATCAGATTCCCAAAGAGAAGATTCCTGGTGAGCAATTGCAAGGGGATGAGACTCCTGGGATAGCACCACGGCTTGAGGTCAACCTGACCCAAGCCTACCTTGATGCTATCATGCCATACAAGATGCAGCAAATGGTCCTTCAAGAGCTAAATTTTGGACCATTCCTTGAGAACGCGCTAGAAGAAGTGAGGCTCCAACTGCAACACTTTCCGATGTGGCCAATCATCACAACTAGTGATGAATGGTACTTAGGAGAGACCTATCTCTTCTGGACGAATAGGCAACTAGGTTCTAGAGTAAGAATCAAAGACATTTATGTCTCTTACTCTTCGGAGGCGATAGCATAGGCTCTGGGGTTGCCCGAGACCGAGGCAAATGTGGTGGAAATCCCAAAGCGGGCTAATCCATAGGTAAAGGCGGAATGGACCAAACGGTGCTATAGGGTAGAGCGCAAGGAATTCGGTTCCCTGACCACAATGGAGAGGGTGTACTCAAAGATCACATCTTACCACTTAAACCCAACGGTGAGACCCAGCAAAATCAAAGCCTTCTCTGCCCGCGCATGCACCGCCTTGAGTGGGAAATTCCCATTGATTCTTCCACAGCTGTTGTTCTTGAAAATTGAAAATAGGTTCACTGAGAATGAACATGGAAGATGAGCTCTCCCCTTTCCCTGCCTAATCCGAAAGTTGTGCAAATGGGTAGGGATAGCACGATACTCCAATGATGTAATTCGGCACACCCTGATTACCTCTTGGCAAGAAATGATGAAGGATAAAACTCCTGCTACCACACAGACAGAGGAGGGGTAGCAGACACCTCCACCACCTGTACAAACAACATAGTCAAGTTCGCAAACCATAGTAGAACACATCCGTGAAATCTGGGAAACATTCTTGAGCCAGCAAGAGAAATCTGGCAAGACTGGTGGAGGAGAAGATCCTTTAGTCTATCGCCCTGCCATGAGCCACCTTGAGGAAGTGGCTTGATCAATTAGCTTACTTGAAAGGGTAGGGCCAATGTTCTCCACAGCCCAGACACAAGTGCCAGCAAGGACAGATCCTAGTGTTCAAGAGGTAACAGTATCAACCCGATAGCTATTTCCTAAAATCTCTAGGAATACTACTACCTTTTCAGTATGCTTGGAGGATGGTCAAGGGGCAACAGTCCTGGTGATGCAGCACCAAGGACAGGAGACTGCAGCTGAAGTGGTTGCTAACACAATTGCTATGGCCCTCAATGCATCGGTAGTACCTCTACCGGATGTTCATGGACTACAAGATGTACAGGCATTTGCCGGAACTTCGCATAACAAGATTGATGCAACCCAACACAAGGAGTTGTTGGACCAACTAGTGGAAACTAGGAAACTACTTTCAGATGTCTTCGAACTTTTAGACAACATTACTACAACCTAGTCGAAGCTACTCTCGGCAAGGGGCAAGAGCCTCATTTTGGAAGCGTAACTTGACACTGGCCAACTCGCTTGTCAACGCTTGGCAACGAAAGTAGCCCAATTAAGAGCCCAGCTTGCCGATCCATCCATCCTCAACCACACAATCACTAGAGATGAACCTTTTCAATAGCTTCAACTCAAACTTCAGATCGTTGAGGATGTGTGAGAGATGACGATCTTCAACAAGTCCTTGGCAGACGTTCGAGCATATCACTTAGACAAGGACTTGATGGAGGTTGGCCAGGAGAACATGCAATTGACCATGGAGGTTCATCGCCTACGCAATGTTGGTGTAAACAATGAACATATGAAAAATTTTATCCACCAACAGCAGGAAAAACTAGCTAGGGTGAACATTGATGTGAGAAGGTTGGCTGCTGAAAATCGAAATCTGTTAATGGAGGAGGTTCGAGCGTTGTGACAAAAGTCTACAATTGAGATTGCCACTTGGAAAAATGAGGCCCTAAAATTTGAAAACATCAAAAATCATTATAGGGACCAAGTGGGATTACAGAAGGAAGTAAATGAAAAGCATATCCAAGTCGCAAAGGCCAAAATGAACCAAGCACTCTAGCAGCTCCAAGAAGGAGGCAAGGTATGGCAACCTATCTTTGATGGGTTGAATGAGTACAATCAAGCTAAAATCCACCTTAAAGAGTTGCAGATTGAAGAAATAATAGAATATATGGAGCTTGCCAACCTTCGATATGCAAACCTCGCTATGCTCATAGCTGGAAGACCGCAGTCAAAATTGGAAAAGCAAGTGGCTGCCTCGTATTCCCTATATGAGGGTGAGTTCCAGGCACATAAGGCAACAAAGAAAAAGCCGGAAACAGCGAACATGAAACTCAAGGTTCTTTGCACATGATTTGAAGGACAATGTATAGTCACAGAGAACCTGGGCTATTAAATGAATGACTACCAGCAGCTGTAGGCATCAATCCGAGCGTTCGACATCAAACAAAAGCAGTTCGCAGCCTAGTTTGTCAACCTTAAAGAACTCTTCCCGGCACTGCCATGTCCTTGGGAAGTTCCAGTTCTAGCACACATTGGAGAAGCTTCCTGGACTGTGAATGATCCCAAAAGCAAAGAAGAAAAGATGAGGGCTCTCTTGGAGGCTTTCCAGCTGCCTCCAAAAGTTTCAGTTGCCGCAAGGCAACCGTCATCCATGTTGTCACCAACGCATGGGCCAAAGGTTGGAGAAGCTCCATTGAAACCACCACCACTAGGGATGGTGTGATCTTTTTCAATAATTCTATGCATCATTCTACACAGCAAAGACTCTAGGACCAACATGGTGTTCAATTTTGTCTCTGAACACTGCCATTATTGTAATTTGTCCTTCTTTGTAACTCGGGCACTTAGTCAAATTAATGTTGTGTCATGTGTGTTTAGTCATGTGCATTGTAAATAAGAATCCATACCTTCCAAATTGTAGAGTAACTCGAGGATGGATTTTTACTCAGTTGTGGGGGTATGATGAAGTGTCATTAGTCGATGCATCGACTAGGCCGTGTCAACGCTGCCCTGTTGACATAGCCTTTCATGCATTGACGTGGCCCTGTTTACATGGAGCCTATTTCAGCCTATAAATAAGAGGGCCTTCCGTCTCATTTAGGTACCTTTCAGTTAGTTGTAGCAAAGCTCTTGCAGTGTGTTCCCGTAAGAGATAGAATATTTTCCAAGTGCCCGCAGCAGGTGTAAGAAAAGTGATTCGCTCTTTATTCGAGCATTGATGTATCTGAGCCCATTGGCATGACGGCAATAAAGATGAACTATTCAAGCATTCCTTGCAGCATTTGGACTTAGCTATGTTATGCATTCAGTAGTTTAATATGTTTATACTTTGTTAATTACTTAAGTTCCTATTATTGTTATCTCAATCGCTATCGCTCATTCGTAGTTTGTAAAGGCCATAAGTACAACCATCTCGAACGTAAATCAAACACTTGGTAAACCCAGTGACGCTTAACGTCTGGTAACCCAGAAGTGTTAGGAGATGCTTAGAACATACTTGAAAGGTGGGATTGGATACTTATGCTAGGAATAGTTAAAGTACAAGCTAGGATAATTATAGATTAGATAACAGTTTATTCCTTACTTTTCATACCTTAATTAGCCGCCAAAACATAAGTAAAAAGCTACAAAAATCATTAGCCTTACTCTCACTTAACCATAGCAAATAGAACATCACAAGTGAGATTAGGAAGACAACGACTGTTCTAACCCAAGGTTTCGCTAGTTAGAGTCTAGTGTATGTTAAGTGCTTACAGTTTACGGATTTCAACTGAGTCGCGTGTGAATGCCCATGATTCGTATGGTTGGGCATAGGGGTACCTAGCCACTCATCAGAAGGAATTTGATTAACTAAACTAAATTAACTAATTAACTAATATTTAACTAATCCTAACATAAGCATCTAATCCCACTTTTTGTACTCATTCTAAATCCACATATCCACTATTGGGTGACCAAGTGCTACACTACTAGGCGTACCAAGTAATAACACTATTGGGATTACCAAGCGAATATGTGTTACACTAGAAGTGGGCATACTTATGTGTGTAATCTATTTGGCTTAATTGCTTCGTTAATGTAATAATTGGAAAATATTTAATAACTAATGAAAATATTTAATAAATAATTAAAAACATTGAATGCATAATTGAAATAGCTAATCTATTCAAAGTGTTGCAAGGTTTAACAGAAAGCTCATCTTTATTGGTGCACGCACTATTGTACTTAGGTACAACAATGCTCAAATAAAGATCCGTGCACTCAATGACTCCTGCTATGGGCACTCGAGGGAAAAATTCTAACTTTCAAATGAAAAAACTACAAGAGCTTCACTACAACTACAACCTCTACTCGCCATAAGTGCAGCTGCAAGCACGTATTTATAGCTAATTTTTGATACTACATCGATAAGGCCTCATCGACGCATGGTAAGATGTACCGACTAGGCCTTGTTTACGAGGCCCAGTCGACAAGGCCTCATCGATGTAGCCAACTTAACATGACTCATCAATGATCTCCTCTATTCACATTCCTAATGAATGTATAAGAATTTAATTTAGAAACATTCTCTATTTTTGGAACATTAGGATTACCTCTCTAAAGAGCTTTGCTTGATGTCTCCTCCACCTCCATGGTTTGCACATCTTTACCCTTGGCTATGTTATGAAGCAAAAATTTCAATTCCTTATGTTCCCATTCTACACATTTGAAGCACTAAATTTTTTATTAGTTGTTATCTTGACCCTTGCCTCTATTACCATGGTCCTTCTTATTTTTTCCCTTCTCATTACTTCTTTTAGTCTTCTTGTCTTAGTTTTCCTCCTTGTCTTTAGATTTGGATTTGGATTCCGTATAAGGTTTAGATCCCTTCTCCTTCCCCTTGGAAGTTTGCTTACTCCTATTTTCAAATCCTCCTAATTTCTTCTCTCAACTTTGAGTGCTAAATCATAAGCCTCATCAAGATTTTGTGGCTTATAAAAGAACAACTCTTATTAGTACGCCATTGTGAGACCTCCTAGAAAGATTTAAGTTTGTTCATACTTCTCCTAGTTTACCTTAGCTTGATGGAATATATCACAAAATTCGATGTAGAATTCTTTGACATCCTTGTCATCTTGCCCTAGGAATTTCAACTTCATAATGGTTTCTTGTCTCTGATGAGACTATTCAAATTTTCTTTTCAACCTGTATTTCATTAGATTCCAATCTTTGGTAGGTTGATCGTTTCATCTTTGATAACCTTAGGGATCTTTTTTCTACCAAGTAGAAGTCATACCTTCTAATCTAGATTCAGCAATAGATACCCTCAAGTTATTTAGTACCTCTTCCAATTGAAAATGCTTCTCAACTGCCTTCATAAAAGCATTGGTACCATCTACACCATTAAAAGTCTTTAACTCTACGTATGGAAGTCCTGAAGCATTTCTCAATACTCAAGCAAGCCTTGCTTCGTCTTTGTTGTCAAGCTTGCTTGAAGAAGTATTGAACACCACTAGAGCCCTTGGAATTCTCATATGAAGAATAGGATTCCCTTCCATTGGAATCCTTAGTTGTTGGTTTCCTATGCTCCCATTGTTGGATTCATCTTCCTCTTCATCCACTCCATCTACACTTGCTTGTGAAACTTCTTCATTTAAACGTACATGCCCTTTACCTCTACAATTTTGGATATGACTAGGATCAACATTTCTGTCTACCTTCGCACTACTTTCATCTAATTGAGCAACCATCATTTGGAAGGCTGACTTCATGCTCTCCATATCATGATTTAGAGAGTGCACCTATTTCTTCTTGGGTGTCATCTAAATTAAGAATTTCCTCAACCAATTTTCAAGCAACAATAAAACTACGCTCCAATACCAATAACGCTAAAGCAAGTTCACTTCAATAGTTAAATCACCTTAAATGCACTAAATCTAGATATTATGCAAAGATAAAATTGTTTATTAGAAAACAAGCAAACTAGCTATATTCAATTAATTTATTAGAAGATTACAATAGAGTTCACACAACCCACAACATCTAAAAACTTTCACACTTAGCTGATATCATAGAGCATGAGGCTCTACAACCACTCAATGGTTGTTCTCAATGTAAGATACAACCAATAGAGAATCTCTCCCACAACTTGGAACTAAGATCTCAACTCACAAGTAAGATACAAGAGAATAGAACACATAGATCAACACACCACAAGTTGATCTTTTAGCTGTAATCACTAATTGCTCTCACCCAATATGCTCAATTTCCCACATCATTTTCAATTTTATGTAAACCTTCTCATCCATTGAATAAATCAACATTTGTTAAAATATTATGTGTTATAAAATTTTTTAGAACTTTGAGCTAAGTTGAGAACATGTATGATGCCTCTATGCAAGAATGAATGAATGAATTAGGTCTTGTCTTATATTTTATGAGATTTAATGTAATGTCATTCTTTATTTTCCTTTCCTTGGATTTTCACACACACACACACCTCTCTCTCTATTCCTTTCTCTCTCTCTCTCTAGCTAGAATTTAAAGGCTTTTTAATATCTAATTTGAGGGAGGGTTTTTATTTTTTGTTAGAAATTAAATAATAGTCTTAAGAACTTGACAACTTTAATGTAAAAAAATTTAGCATGCTAATCTTATATTTTTAGTTAGAAGAACTTTAAATTGTTAAAATAAAAGGGTGTTTCCTTCTCTTTCTCTTTTTCTCTCATTTTACTAGGCAATGTTGAGTTATCAAGTTCTAATCTGTGTGTTGGAATCCTAAAATAATTGTAATAGGTACATCCTAAGAGTATAGTCTACCAGAATCGAACTCATGACTTAGAGCTTTCAAATCATAGTAGCATAACTTGGCCAATACCTTAGTAGCATCTATAATATTTGGAGAAGAAACCTTAGTAGCATAAAATGACATAAATAAAATATATGATCCTTTTGATGACAATAGTGACATGACTTTGGAAGATTGTAATAAACAATATTCTGCGCATAATCAATTTTGTAAGTATGAAAAAGAATTTCTCGCTTAAGTTAATCAAGATCCACTTCTATCATATATCAAATTCTATGGAAACCACTAGTTGTAGTGAGGGTTTCAAAATGCTTGATTGGCCCAATATGAGAGATAATGTCCATTTCAACTTTTTCAAAAATTAATGGAAAATTTGGCAATTCAATAAAATAATGAGCCTTTCAAAATTCAAGAGATGTTGGATTAAAAGAGGGAGTCGACTTTTGAATAATAAATAAAGCATGACCATGATTAAAAACATTGATATCAAAGGCCTTAGAAACCATTGTCAAATCAACAAATTTTACTAGCAAAAATGAGTTTGACAAATAACAAGCATGGATAGTGTACTGACCTAAATCGTCGGTGTAAGGCTGGAAAAGAAACAGACATCGAGAGATTGTCAGACAGCCACAGCTGACCCTGCCTTCACCTGAGGGCAAGTTGGAAAAGTAAATGAAGGTAGAGTGCCTTGGATGGTCTGCACACAGATCAACTAAGGACTTCCCCAAGCGTAAGCTACGGCTAGCGCTGGGGTTATCGTAAACGGGATGTAAATGGAATGCAAACAGCAATATGACATGTAAATAGAGCGTATTGAATTTTAAATAAAGCGTAAACAGAGCTATATTGTAAACAAAGCATAAACCGAAGTAAATAATGTATATGGAAGGCAATAATGAAATTGTATTGTATTGCTTAAACAAGAATATGCACCGGTCAAAGCGTAGTTGCACACGTGTGGATGGCAAGTCAAACGCCTAGCCTCGGAATGATATGACACAATGATATGATGATGAAATGGGATGAACGTGAGAAATACTTGGAAGCCAACAATCAGGTTTGCCGAGCGCCCAAGGATTGCAAATTCTGTCCTTTTTCAGAGTTGCCAATCTCTCCAATTTTTTTGCCTCTTAGTTTATGTGAATTGATAGGGTATTTATAGGGTTGGGCTGGGTGCTAGATAGTTGCATTCTTTGACCAGGTTCAATGTATCTATGATGGATAGTTAGCACGAGTTGCATGTGTGTTGGATAGTTGCATTCTTTGACCAGGTTCAATGATTCTATGTTGGATAGTTGTGCACGAGTTGGATGTGTGCTGGATATTTGCCTTCTTTGACCAGATTTAATGTATCTCACAACGTGTGGGTCATTCAAGCCCATGAAAAGACAAATAATTTAGACAAACCCTTAAATGATAAAAATTTACAAAGAAAATCAAGGAGGATTAACTCCGCCTCGCTTGTCTAGCATCCAGCGTGACCTGCAGTGTGACCTCCAAAACTTGCAATTTTGAGCTGAAATTTAGAATTTCTGAAGGCTGGGACCCATAGTTATCAAAAGTGGACCCTGAGGACGACTTGCACCCTTGAAATCAAATCATTTTGGCTCAATTTTAGGGCTCTAAAAGTTGGTGACGCTGATCCTTACGTTGTGCAATGTCTGAAAAAGTAACCCCAGCGTCACCAACTCAAAATGGCATATTTGAGGCCCAAATATTGATTTTTTGGAGGCTGGGAGTTGCTGGGGACCTTGGCGAAGGTCATGGGAGGTCCTTGTGCTTGATTTTGGCCTGTTTTGACTCAATTTCGGGGCTCCAAAAGTTGGTGACGATGATCCTTACGCTGTGCAGTGTCTAAAAAAGTAACCAAAGTGTACTTAGCCAAAACCAAACATTTTGAACTTGAAACCTTTTGATTCTAGATGTTGGAAGTTGGTGCAGTCGCTTGTAGGCCCCGAGGGGACCTTGCTTGTTAAATCATGGGACATCGAGGGTTGTTTCAGAGGCCTCCAAATTTGGTCATGCTATACTCATGTTGGGTAGTAGCATGATTTAGCTTGATTCTTGTCTAAAAGTGCTAGGCCAAAATTAGTGGTGTTTCATTGGCCCCTCTTTGTTGACGTTTGGAGGAATTCACCCGAGAGGTGTTGACAAAGAAGTGCAAACACCATGAACAAACAAATACCAAACATTAACCATCAGCCCTTGGCTGGATATTATCGCACCATTTTCAAAAGTACATGGGATTGAGGGGATGTAATTCAAGATGCAAGGGAATCGCTTGTAACCAGGAAAGCTAGGAGGTTAAGGGCTATGATTGTTACTAGGATTTGTGGGAGAGGAATGCTCTCTTATGCACAAGTCATGTCATTGATCCTTGTCAACAGCCAAGTTTTCATTGGACTCAGAACCAAGACATAGGAGGTACGTTCTTTGGAGAAACAGGACTCTTATAGAGTATTTGCGGGGCCCGTTGTAAACAACCAAAGCCACGCGATGATGTATAACATGGTCTCTTTGAGACACGAGTGTAACGTTTTTTCAAGACAATTGCCTTCTCACCTGGGGCTTGTATGAGAATGGCCAATAGTCTTTTGTTTATGATGTCAACGAGGTCATGAAGACCTTTTCTATGCATTTTTCTCTTTGACCTTTTTTGTTCTCTTTTTCTTTTCTTATTTTCTTTTTTTGTTTTCACTTTATTTTTTCTTTTATTTTTTTCTCGATCTTTTTGAAAGAGCTTGCTTTTTGTGCCGTGCTCATGTTTGAGCACTTGCATTTTGCATCATGTACTATGTATCATGTTTTACGTCGCAACTGCTTAGAGAGTTACAGTGTGCAACAGTGTATCAAGAGTTTTGAGGTAAGCAGAATGTATCAGGGGGGTGTAATTGAATAGGATAAGAGATAATGATGGGGAATAGGGAATGTGTCAGGAGTTGGGAATGTACTTATGAACGGATTGATTAACCCAGTCACGTGATTCAAGAAAAATGTGATATCTTGTCATCATGATGAAGTGCATCTATGCACGAACGCCTCAGAAGTGTCATCCTGCAAACACAACTCAAAGAAGACAAAAAAACCACAAATGAAACAACCAACTAAATACTTTAAACAAGGAGATGGAGTCACCACATGCAATTTTCAAAGTAGACAGAATCATGAACAATATCAGTTTCATTAGGGCCCCATGAGATGAATCATGCAACAAGTCTTTGTGGAATAGGAACAGCCAATTGCAACAACAGATCTTTTCAAATTTTTCCTGGTCATCGATGATGTCACCATTTTATAGTCTTAGTGGACTATCAATGCTAGTTTAGCGTCGTAGCGGATGGTGCATTGCTAGTTTATAGTCATAGTGGACTATAAAGAGGCAAACTAGTTTATAGTCTTAGTGAACTTTGGATGCTAGTTTCATGTCATGGTGGATGGATGTAGCAGTTTAGTGTTATACTGGACAGAACTCTATGGTATTAGTTTTAAGTCATGATGCTAGGACTACTCTGTGGTATCAATTTTAAGTCATGATGCCAGGACTATTTTGTGGTATCAGTTTTAAGTCATGATCCAGGACTATTCTGTGGTATCAGTTTTAAGTCATGATTCCAGGCCTATTCTGTGGTATTAGTTTTAAGTCATGATCCAGGACTATTCTGTACCTCAAGTTTGTCAGACATAGTGCCTTTTCAATTACAAGTGGTTTGTAGGATTGGTGAACTCGTTTCTGTCCATGTCAGCAAGTTTGAATGCTCCATTGTTGTATGCCTTGGTGACTAAATAAGGCCCTTCCCAGTTGGCTGAGAATTTATCTGGATGTTCTCGGGCGGCCTTAAGGACTAGATCTCCTTCTTTGATTGGGTGTTTTTGGAGATCGTGCTTGTGCCTTTGCCTCTGCTATTTTTGGTACCATTCAATTTGATCAAGAGATTGTACACGTTCCTCCTCTACCAAGTCAAGGTCAGCAATGTGTGATTCATTATTTTGACTTTCATCAAGGAGATCGGAGAGAGTTATCCGCAATCAGGGAACTTGCAATTCTAAAGGTAAAATAGCTTCAGATCCGTATACAAGGCTATATGGAGTTTTACCTGTGGATGTCCGATGTGTTGTTCTATAAGCCCATAATGCGTAGACTAATTGTTCATGCCATTGTTTCTTGCTCTGATTCAGCATATTTTTGAGCACCATGATGACAGTTTTGTTTATAGCCTCCGCTTGACCATTGCTTTGTGGGTAGTAAGGTGATGAAAACACGTATTTAATGCCCAGACTTTCACAAAAGCTTTTGGTATCTGTACTACTGAATTGTGGCCCATTGTTGGTAATGATGGTCATTGGAATACCAAAATGAGTTACAATATTTTCCATTATAAAGGTGCAAATGTGTTTTGACGTGGTCTTCCTAAGAGGAATAGCTTCCACCCACTTTGTGAAATATTCAGTTGCAGTGATAATGAAGCTATGGTCTGCTGAAGATGACGGCGTTATTGGTCCAATTAAGTCTAAACCCCATTTTTGGAATGGCCATGTGATTTGTGCAGTATGTAGTTCGTTAGGTGGCACATGTATCAGATTACCATGCTTTTGGCAGATATCACATATTCTAACCTTGGAGATGCAATCGTATTCCATGTGTGGCCAGTAATAGCCTAAACGCCTAATCTTCATTGCCATTGCTTTAGGTGCTATGTGCCCTCCACAAAGTCCTTCATGGATTTGTTCTATAATTGTTTGACTATCAGTGCTACTAACACACATTAGCAGAATACATTCATATGATTTACGACACAAGGTGTCACCTATTAATGTGTATTGGTGGGAACATTTTCGTATGGTGTCCTTTTGAGCATTTGTCAAGTGTTGTGGAGGTTCAGCTCTTAGAAGATACTCTTTTACGTCATCATACCATTCTGTTGCGTGTGTTGTACTAACGGATGCTATAGGTACTTTGTTTAGAGTGTTAATTATAGGTTCGGCACAACTGGTTATAGAACTAGGTAATGCATGAAACATTTCAGGTGTCACGTTTACAGCTAGTGTGGCAAGTGCATCAGCGATGGTATTCTTGCTTCTAGGGATGTGTTGTATATCCACTTCTACTAGTTGTCTCACTAGATGTTTAGTCAGATCACAATACGATTGCAAATGGAGAGCTTTGCATGCGTAGACTTCAGTGACTTGATTAATAACCAATTGCGAATCACCTCGAACTACAAGGTGTGAGATTCCCAAAGTTAGCGCTACTTGAAGTCCTCTAAGAAGACCTTCGTATTCTGCTACATTATTGGTGCAAGGAAAGTTTAAG